>CM051241.1:339631-907660 GCA_027917425.1 Gastrophryne carolinensis
CTCTCCATACCCCACTGTATCCTGACACTACCTAGATCTCTCCATACCCCACTGTGTCCTGACACTACCTAGATCTCTCCATACCCCACTGTGCCCTGACACTACCTAGATCTCTCCATACCCCACTGTGCCCTGACACTACCTAGATCTCTCCATACCCCACTGTGCCCTGACACTACCTAGATCTCTCCATACCCCACTGTGCCCTGACACTACCTAGATCTCTCCATGTCCCACTGTGCCCCGACACTACCTAGATCTCTCCATACCCCACTGTGTCCTGACACTACCTAGATCTCTCCATACCCCACTGTGTCCTGACACTACCTAGATCTCTCCATGTCCCACTGTGCCCCGACACTACCTAGATCTCTCCATACCCCACTGTGTCCTGACACTACCTAGATCTCTCCATACCCCACTGTGCCCTGACACTACCTAGATCTCTCCATACCCCACTGTGCCCCAACACTACCTAGATCTCTCCATACCCCACTGTGCCCTGACACTACCTAGATCTCTCCATACCCCACTGTGCCCTGACACTACCTAGATCTCTCCATACCCCACTGTGCCCCGACACTACCTAGATCTCTCCATACCCCACTGTGTCCTGACACTACCTAGATCTCTCCATACCCCACTGTGCCCTGACACTACCTAGATCTCTCCATACCCCACTGTGTCCTGACACTACCTAGATCTCTCCATACCCCACTGTGCCCCGACACTACCTAGATCTCTCCATACCCCACTGTGCCCCGACACTACCTAGATCTCTCCACACCCCACTGTACCCCGACACTACCTAGATCTCTCCATACCCCACTGTGCCCTGACACTACCTAGATCTCTCCATACCCCACTGTACCCCAACACTACCTAGATCTCTCCATACCCCACTGTACCCCGACACTACCTAGATCTCTCCATACCCCACTGTGCCCTGACACTACCTAGATCTCTCCATACCCCACTGTGTCCTGACACTACCTAGATCTCTCCATACCCCACTGTGCCCCAACACTACCTAGATCTCTCCATACCCCACTGTGCCCTGACACTACCTAGATCTCTCCATACCCCACTGTGTCCTGACACTACCTAGATCTCTCCATACCCCACTGTGTCCTGACACTACCTAGATCTCTCCATACCCCACTGTGTCCTGACACTACCTAGATCTCTCCATACCCCACTGTACCCCGACACTACCTAGATCTCTCCATACCCCACTGTGCCCTGACACTACCTAGATCTCTCCATACCCCACTGTACCCCGACACTACCTAGATCTCTCCATACCCCACTGTACCCCGACACTACCTAGATCTCTCCATACCCCACTGTACCCCAACACTACCTAGATCTCTCCATACCCCACTGTGTCCTGACACTACCTAGATCTCTCCATACCCCACTGTACCCCGACACTACCTAGATCTCTCCATACCCCACTGTGCCCTGACACTACCTAGATCTCTCCATACCCCACTGTACCCCAACACTACCTAGATCTCTCCATACCCCACTGTACCCCGACACTACCTAGATCTCTCCATACCCCACTGTGCCCTGACACTACCTAGATCTCTCCATACCCCACTGTGCCCTGACACTACCTAGATCTCTCCATACCCCACTGTGTCCTGACACTACCTAGATCTCTCCATACCCCACTGTACCCCGACACTACCTAGATCTCTCCATACCCCACTGTGCCCCAACACTACCTAGATCTCTCCATACCCCACTGTGTCCTGACACTACCTAGATCTCTCCATACCCCACTGTGTCCTGACACTACCTAGATCTCTCCATACCCCACTGTGTCCTGACACTACCTAGATCTCTCCATACCCCACTGTGTCCTGACACTACCTAGATCTCTCCATACCCCACTGTGCCCCAACACTACCTAGATCTCTCCATACCCCACTGTGTCCTGACACTACCTAGATCTCTCCATACCCCACTGTGCCCCAACACTACCTAGATCTCTCCATACCCCACTGTGCCCTGACACTACCTAGATCTCTCCATACCCCACTGTGTCCTGACACTACCTAGATCTCTCCATACCCCACTGTACCCCGACACTACCTAGATCTCTCCATACCCCACTGTGCCCCAACACTACCTAGATCTCTCCATACCCCACTGTGTCCTGACACTACCTAGATCTCTCCATACCCCACTGTGTCCTGACACTACCTAGATCTCTCCATACCCCACTGTGCCCCAACACTACCTAGATCTCTCCATACCCCACTGTGCCCCAACACTACCTAGATCTCTCCATACCCCACTGTGCCCCAACACTACCTAGATCTCTCCATACCCCACTGTGTCCTGACACTACCTAGATCTCTCCATACCCCACTGTGCCCTTACACTACCTAGATCTCTCCATACCCCACTGTGCCCCAACACTACCTAGATCTCTCCATACCCCACTGTGCCCTGACACTACCTAGATCTCTCCATACCCCACTGTGCCCCGACACTACCTAGATCTCTCCATACCCCACTGTGTCCTGACACTACCGAGATCTCTCCATACCCCACTGTGCCCCAACACTACCTAGATCTCTCCATACCCCACTGTGTCCTGACACTACCTAGATCTCTCCATACCCCACTGTGTCCTGACACTACCTAGATCTCTCCATACCCCACTGTGCCCTGACACTACCTAGATCTCTCCATACCCCACTGTGCCCTGACACTACCTAGATCTCTCCATACCCCACTGTGTCCTGACACTACCTAGATCTCTCCATACCCCACTGTGCCCCAACACTACCTAGATCTCTCCATACCCCACTGTGTCCTGACACTACCTAGATCTCTCCATACCCCACTGTGTCCCAACACTACCTAGATCTCTCCATACCCCACTGTGCCCTGACACTACCTAGATCTCTCCATACCCCACTGTGTCCTGACACTACCTAGATCTCTCCATACCCCACTGTGCCCTGACACTACCTAGATCTCTCCATACCCCACTGTGTCCTGACACTACCTAGATCTCTCCATACCCCACTGTGCCCTGACACTACCTAGATCTCTCCATACCCCACTGTGCCCTGACACTACCTAGATCTCTCCATACCCCACTGTGTCCTGACACTACCTAGATCTCTCCATACCCCACTGTGCCCTGACACTACCTAGATCTCTCCATACCCCACTGTGTCCTGACACTACCTAGATCTCTCCATACCCCACTGTGTCCTGACACTACCTAGATCTCTCCATACCCCACTGTGTCCTGACACTACCTAGATCTCTCCATACCCCACTGTGTCCTGACACTACCTAGATCTCTCCATACCCCACTGTGCCCCAACACTACCTAGATCTCTCCATACTCCACTGTGCCCTGACACTACCTAGATCTCTCCATACCCCACTGTGTCCTGACACTACCTAGATCTCTCCATACCCCACTGTGCCCTGACACTACCTAGATCTCTCCATACCCCACTGTGTCCTGACACTACCTAGATCTCTCCATACCCCACTGTGCCCTGACACTACCTAGATCTCTCCATACCCCACTGTGCCCCAACACTACCTAGATCTCTCCTTACCCCACTGTGTCCTGACACTACCTAGATCTCTCCATACCCCACTGTGTCCTGACACTACCTAGATCTCTCCATACCCCACTGTGCCCCGACACTACCTAGATCTCTACATACCCCACTGTGCCCTGACACTACCTAGATCTCTCCATACCCCACTGTGCCCTGACACTAACTAGATCTCTCCATACCCCACTGTGTCCTGACACTACCTAGATCTCTACATACCCCACTGTGCCCCGACACTACCTAGATCTCTCCATACCCGACTGTGCCCTGACACTACCTAGATCTCTCCATACCCCACTGTGTCCTGACACTACCTAGATCTCTCCATACCCCACTGTGTCCTGACACTACCTAGATCTCTCCATACCCCACTGTGCCCTGACACTACCTAGATCTCTCCATACCCCACTGTGTCCTGACACTACCTAGATCTCTCCATACCCCACTGTGCCCCGACACTACCTAGATCTCTCCATACCCCACTGTGTCCTGACACTACCTAGATCTCTCCATACCCCACTGTGTCCTGACACTACCTAGATCTCTCCATACCCCACTGTGTCCTGACACTACCTAGATCTCTCCATACCCCACTGTGTCCTGACACTACCTAGATCTCTCCATACCCCACTGTGCCCTGACACTACCTAGATCTCTCCATACCCCACTGTGCCCTGACACTACCTAGATCTCTCCATACCCCACTGTGCCCCAACACTACCTAGATCTCTCCATACCCCACTGTGCCCTGACACTACCTAGATCTCTCCATACCCCACTGTGCCCCGACACTACCTAGATCTCTCCATACCCCACTGTGCCCTGACACTACCTAGATCTCTCCATACCCCACTGTATCCTGACACTACCTAGATCTCTCCATACCCCACTGTGCCCTGACACTACCTAGATCTCTCCATACCCCACTGTGTCCTGACACTACCTAGATCTCTCCATACCCCACTGTGCCCTGACACTACCTAGATCTCTCCATACCCCACTGTGCCCCGACACTACCTAGATCTCTCCATACCCCACTGTGCCCCAACACTACCTAGATCTCTCCATACCCCACTGTGCCCTGACACTACCTAGATCTCTCCATACCCCACTGTGTCCCAACACTACCTAGATCTCTCCATACCCCACTGTGCCCTGACACTACCTAGATCTCTCCATGTCCCACTGTGCTCTGACACTACCTAGATCTCTCCATACCCCACTGTGCCCTGACACTACCTAGATCTCTCCATACCCCACTGTGTCCCAACACTACCTAGATCTCTCCATGTATCACTGTGTCCTGACACTACCTAGATCTCTCCATACCCCACTGTGCCCCAACACTACCTAGATCTCTCCATACCCCACTGTGCCCTGACACTACCTAGATCTCTCCATACCCCACTGTGCCCTGACACTACCTAGATCTCTCCATACCCCACTGTGTCCTGACACTACCTAGATCTCTCCATACCCCACTGTGCCCTGACACTACCTAGATCTCTCCATACCCCACTGTGTCCTGACACTACCTAGATCTCTCCATACCCCACTGTGCCCTGACACTACCTAGATCTCTCCATACCCCACTGTGCCCCAACACTACCTAGATCTCTCCATACCCCACTGTGCCCTGACACTACCTAGATCTCTCCATACCCCACTGTGTCCTGACACTACCTAGATCTCTCCATACCCCACTGTGTCCTGACACTACCTAGATCTCTCCATGTCCCACTGTGCCCTGACACTACCTAGATCTCTCCATACCCCACTGTGCCCTGACACTACCTAGATCTCTCCATGTCCCACTGTGCTCTGACACTACCTAGATCTCTCCATACCCCACTGTGCCCTGACACTACCTAGATCTCTCCATGTATCACTGTGTCCTGACACTACCTAGATCTCTCCATACCCCACTGTGCCCCGACACTACCTAGATCTCTCCATACCCCACTGTGCCCCAACACTACCTAGATCTCTCCATACCCCACTGTGCCCTGACACTACCTAGATCTCTCCATACCCCACTGTGCCCCAACACTACCTAGATCTCTCCATACCCCACTGTGCCCTGACACTACCTAGATCTCTCCATACCCCACTGTGCCCTGACACTACCTAGATCTCTCCATACCCCACTGTGTCCTGACACTACCTAGATCTCTCCATACCCCACTGTGTCCTGACACTACCTAGATCTCTCCATGTCCCACTGTGCCCTGACACTACCTAGATCTCTCCATACCCCACTGTGCCCTGACACTACCTAGATCTCTCCATACCCCACTGTGCCCTGACACTACCTAGATCTCTCCATACCCCACTGTGCCCTGACACTACCTAGATCTCTCCATGTCCCACTGTGCCCTGACACTACCTAGATCTCTCCATACCCCACTGTGCCCTGACACTACCTAGATCTCTCCATACCCCACTGTGCCCCGACACTACCTAGATCTCTCCATACCCCACTGTGTCCTGACACTACCTAGATCTCTCCATGTCCCACTGTGCCCTGACACTACCTAGATCTCTCCATACCCCACTGTGTCCTGACACTACCTAGATCTCTCCATACCCCACTGTGCCCTGACACTACCTAGATCTCTCCATACCCCACTGTGCTCTGACACTACCTAGATCTCTCCATGTCCCACTGTGCCCTGACACTACCTAGATCTCTCCATACCCCACTGTGCCCCAACACTACCTAGATCTCTCCATACCCCACTGTGTCCTGACACTACCTAGATCTCTCCATACCCCACTGTGCCCTGACACTACCTAGATCTCTCCATACCCCACTGTGCCCTGACACTACCTAGATCTCTCCATACCCCACTGTGCCCTGACACTACCTAGATCTCTCCATACCCCACTGTGTCCTGACACTACCTAGATCTCTCCATGTCCCACTGTGTCCTGACACTACCTAGATCTCTCCATACCCCACTGTGCCCTGACACTACCTAGATCTCTCCATGTCCCACTGTGCCCCAACACTACCTAGATCTCTCCATACCCCACTGTGTCCTGACACTACCTAGATCTCTCCATACCCCACTGTGCCCCGACACTACCTAGATCTCTCCATACCCCACTGTGCCCTGACACTACCTAGATCTCTCCATACCCCACTGTGTCCTGACACTACCTAGATCTCTCCATACCCCACTGTGTCCTGACACTACCTAGATCTCTCCATACCCCACTGTGCCCCGACACTACCTAGATCTCTCCATACCCCACTGTGCCCTGACACTACCTAGATCTCTCCATACCCCACTGTGCCCTGACACTACCTAGATCTCTCCATACCCCACTGTGCCCCAACACTACCTAGATCTCTCCATACCCCACTGTGTCCTGACACTACCTAGATCTCTCCATACCCCACTGTGCCCCGACACTACCTAGATCTCTCCATACCCCACTGTGCCCTGACACTACCTAGATCTCTCCATACCCCACTGTGCCCTGACACTACCTAGATCTCTCCATACCCCACTGTGTCCTGACACTACCTAGATCTCTCCATACCCCACTGTGTCCCGACACTACCTAGATCTCTCCATACCCCACTGTGTCCTGACACTACCTAGATCTCTCCATACCCCACTGTGTCCTGACACTACCTAGATCTCTCCATACCCCACTGTGCCCTGACACTACCTAGATCTCTCCATGTCCCACTGTGCCCCAACACTACCTAGATCTCTGCATACCCCACTGTGCCCCGACACTACCTAGATCTCTCCATACCCCACTCTGCCCTGACACTACCTAGATCTCTCCATACCCCACTGTGCCCTGACACTACCTAGATCTCTCCATACCCCACTGTGCCCCAACACTACCTAGATCTCTCCATACCCCACTGTGTCCTGACACTACCTAGATCTCTCCATACCCCACTGTGCCCCGACACTACCTAGATCTCTCCATACCCCACTGTGCCCTGACACTACCTAGATCTCTCCATACCCCACTGTGCCCTGACACTACCTAGATCTCTCCATACCCCACTGTGTCCTGACACTACCTAGATCTCTCCATACCCCACTGTGTCCCGACACTACCTAGATCTCTCCATACCCCACTGTGTCCTGACACTACCTAGATCTCTCCATACCCCACTGTGTCCTGACACTACCTAGATCTCTCCATACCCCACTGTGCCCTGACACTACCTAGATCTCTCCATGTCCCACTGTGCCCCAACACTACCTAGATCTCTGCATACCCCACTGTGCCCCGACACTACCTAGATCTCTCCATACCCCACTCTGCCCTGACACTACCTAGATCTCTCCATACCCCACTGTGCCCTGACACTACCTAGATCTCTCCATACCCCACTGTGCCCTGACACTACCTAGATCTCTCCATACCCCACTGTGCCCTGACACTACCTAGATCTCTCCATGTCCCACTGTGCCCTGACACTACCTAGATCTCTCCATACCCCACTGTGCCCCGACACTACCTAGATCTCTCCATACCCCACTGTGTCCTGACACTACCTAGATCTCTCCATGTCCCACTGTGCCCTGACACTACCTAGATCTCTCCATACCCCACTGTGTCCTGACACTACCTAGATCTCTCCATACCCCACTGTGCCCTGACACTACCTAGATCTCTCCATACCCCACTGTGCTCTGACACTACCTAGATCTCTCCATGTCCCACTGTGCCCTGACACTACCTAGATCTCTCCATACCCCACTGTGCCCCAACACTACCTAGATCTCTCCATACCCCACTGTGTCCTGACACTACCTAGATCTCTCCATACCCCACTGTGCCCTGACACTACCTAGATCTCTCCATACCCCACTGTGCCCTGACACTACCTAGATCTCTCCATACCCCACTGTGCCCTGACACTACCTAGATCTCTCCATACCCCACTGTGCCCTGACACTACCTAGATCTCTCCATACCCCACTGTGCCCTGACACTACCTAGATCTCTCCATACCCCACTGTGTCCTGACACTACCTAGATCTCTCCATACCCCACTGTGCCCTGACACTACCTAGATCTCTCCATACCCCACTGTGTCCTGACACTACCTAGATCTCTCCATACCCCACTGTGTCCTGACACTACCTAGATCTCTCCATACCCCACTGTGCCCTGACACTACCTAGATCTCTCCATACCCCACTGTGCCCCGACACTACCTAGATCTCTCCATACCCCACTGTGTCCTGACACTACCTAGATCTCTCCATGTCCCACTGTGCCCTGACACTACCTAGATCTCTCCATACCCCACTGTGTCCTGACACTACCTAGATCTCTCCATACCCCACTGTGCCCTGACACTACCTAGATCTCTCCATACCCCACTGTGCCCTGACACTACCTAGATCTCTCCATACCCCACTGTGCCCTGACACTACCTAGATCTCTCCATACCCCACTGTGCCCTGACACTACCTAGATCTCTCCATACCCCACTGTGCCCTGACACTACCTAGATCTCTCCATACCCCACTGTGCTCTGACACTACCTAGATCTCTCCATGTCCCACTGTGCCCTGACACTACCTAGATCTCTCCATACCCCACTGTGCCCCAACACTACCTAGATCTCTCCATACCCCACTGTGTCCTGACACTACCTAGATCTCTCCATACCCCACTGTGCCCTGACACTACCTAGATCTCTCCATACCCCACTGTGCCCTGACACTACCTAGATCTCTCCATACCCCACTGTGCCCTGACACTACCTAGATCTCTCCATACCCCACTGTGTCCTGACACTACCTAGATCTCTCCATGTCCCACTGTGTCCTGACACTACCTAGATCTCTCCATACCCCACTGTGCCCTGACACTACCTAGATCTCTCCATGTCCCACTGTGCCCCAACACTACCTAGATCTCTCCATACCCCACTGTGTCCTGACACTACCTAGATCTCTCCATACCCCACTGTGCCCCGACACTACCTAGATCTCTCCATACCCCACTGTGCCCTGACACTACCTAGATCTCTCCATACCCCACTGTGTCCTGACACTACCTAGATCTCTCCATACCCCACTGTGCCCTGACACTACCTAGATCTCTCCATACCCCACTGTGCCCCAACACTACCTAGATCTCTCCATACCCCACTGTGTCCTGACACTACCTAGATCTCTCCATACCCCACTGTGCCCTGACACTACCTAGATCTCTCCATACCCCACTGTGCCCTGACACTACCTAGATCTCTCCATACCCCACTGTGCCCTGACACTACCTAGATCTCTCCATACCCCACTGTGCCCTGACACTACCTAGATCTCTCCATACCCCACTGTGTCCTGACACTACCTAGATCTCTCCATACCCCACTGTGCCCTGACACTACCTAGATCTCTCCATACCCCACTGTGTCCTGACACTACCTAGATCTCTCCATACCCCACTGTGTCCTGACACTACCTAGATCTCTCCATACCCCACTGTGCCCTGACACTACCTAGATCTCTCCATACCCCACTGTGTCCTGACACTACCTAGATCTCTCCATACCCCACTGTGCCCTGACACTACCTAGATCTCTCCATACCCCACTGTGCCCTGACACTACCTAGATCTCTCCATACCCCACTGTGCCCCAACACTACCTAGATCTCTGCATACCCCACTGTGCCCCGACACTACCTAGATCTCTCCATACCCCACTGTGCCCCGACACTACCTAGATCTCTCCATACCCCACTGTACCATGACACTACCTAGATCTCTCCATACCCCACTGTGCCCTGACACTACCTAGATCTCTCCATACCCCACTGTGTCCCAACACTACCTAGATCTCTCCATACCCCACTGTGCCCCAACACTACCTAGATCTCTCCATACCCCACTGTGCCCCAACACTACCTAGATCTCTCCATGTCCCACTGTGCCCCGACACTACCTAGATCTCTCCATACCCCACTGTGCCCCAACACTACCTAGATCTCTCCATACCCCACTGTGCCCTGACACTACCTAGATCTCTCCATACCTCACTGTGTCCTGACACTACCTAGATCTCTCCATACCCCACTGTGTCCTGACACTACCTAGGTCTCTCCATACCCCACTGTGTCCTGACACTACCTAGATCTCTCCATACCCCACTGTGTCCTGACACTACCTAGATCTCTCCATACCCCACTGTGTCCTGACACTACCTAGATCTCTCCATACCCCACTGTGTCCTGACACTACCTAGGTCTCTCCATACCCCACTGTGTCCTGACACTACCTAGATCTCTCCATACCCCACTGTGTCCTGACACTACCTAGATCTCTCCATACCCCACTGTGTCCTGACACTACCTAGATATCTCCATACCCCACTGTGCCCTGACACTACCTAGATCTCTCCATACCCCACTGTGTCCTGACACTACCTAGGTCTCTCCATACCCCACTGTGTCCTGACACTACCTAGATCTCTCCATACCTCACTGTGTCCTGACACTACCTAGATCTCTCCATACCCCACTGTGCCCTGACACTACCTAGATCTCTCCATGTCCCACTGTGTCCTGACACTACCTAGATCTCTCCATACCTCACTGTGTCCTGACACTACCTAGATCTCTCCATACCTCATTGTGTCCTGACACTACCTAGATCTCTCCATACCCCACTGTGTCCTGACACTACATAGATCTCTCCATACCTCACTGTGTCCTGACACTACCTAGATCTCTCCATGTCCCACTGTGTCCTGACACTACCTAGATCTCTCCATACCCCACTGTGTCCTGACACTACCTAGATCTCTCCATGTATCACTGTGTCCTGACACTACCTAGATCTCTCCATACCCCACTGTGCCCTGACACTACCTAGATCTCTCCATGTCCCACTGTGTCCTGACACTACCTAGATCTCTCCATACCCCACTGTGTCCTGACACTACCTAGATCTCTCCATACCCCACTGTGCCCTGACACTACCTAGATCTCTCCATACCCCACTGTGCCCCGACACTACCTAGATCTCTCCATACCCCACTGTGCCCTGACACTACCTAGATCTCTCCATACCCCACTGTGTCCTGACACTACCTAGATCTCTCCATGTCCCACTGTGTCCTGACACTACCTAGATCTCTCCATACCCCACTGTGTCCTGACACTACCTAGATCTCTCCATACCCCACTGTGCCCCGACACTACCTAGATCTCTCCATACCCCACTGTGTCCTGACACTACCTAGATCTCTCCATACCCCACTGTGCCCTGACACTACCTAGATCTCTCCATACCCCACTGTGCCCTGACACTACCTAGATCTCTCCATACCCCACTGTGCCCTGACACTACCTAGATCTCTCCATACCCCACTGTGCCCTGACACTACCTAGATCTCTCCATACCCCACTGTGCCCTGACACTACCTAGATCTTTCCATACCCCACTGTGTCCTGACACTACCTAGATCTCTCCATACCCCACTGTGTCCTGACACTATCTAGATCTCTCCATACCCCACTGTGCCCTGACACTACCTAGATCTCTCCATACCCCACTGTGTCCTGACACTACCTAGATCTCTCCATACCCCACTGTGTCCTGACACTACCTAGATCTCTCCATGTATCACTGTGCCCTGACACTACCTAGATCTCTCCATACCCCACTGTGCCCCAACACTACCTAGATCTCTCCATACCCCACTGTGTCCTGACACTACCTAGATCTCTCCATACCCCACTGTGCTCTGACACTACCTAGATCTCTCCATACCCCACTGTGTCCTGACACTACCTAGATCTCTCCATACCCCACTGTGCCCCGACACTACCTAGATCTCTCCATACCCCACTGTGCCCTGACACTACCTAGATCTCTCCATACCCCACTGTGCCCTGACACTACCTAGATCTCTCCATACCCCACTGTGTCCTGACACTACCTAGATCTCTCCATACCCCACTGTGCCCTGACACTACCTAGATCTCTCCATACCCCACTGTGCCCTGACACTACCTAGATCTCTCCATACCCCACTGTGTCCCGACACTACCTAGATCTCTCCATACCCCACTGTGTCCTGACACTACCTAGATCTCTCCATACCCCACTGTGCCCTGACACTACCTAGATCTCTCCATGTCCCACTGTGCCCCAACACTACCTAGATCTCTCCATGTATCACTGTGCCCTGACACTACCTAGATCTCTCCATACCCCACTGTGCCCCAACACTACCTAGATCTCTCCATACCCCACTGTGTCCTGACACTACCTAGATCTCTCCATACCCCACTGTGCTCTGACACTACCTAGATCTCTCCATGTCCCACTGTGCCCTGACACTACCTAGATCTCTCCATGTCCCACTGTGTCCTGACACTACCTAGATCTCTCCATGTCCCACTGTGTCCTGACACTACCTAGATCTCTCCATACCCCACTGTGTCCTGACACTACCTAGATCTCTCCATGTCCCACTGTGCCCCAACACTACCTAGATCTCTCCATACCCCACTGTGCCCCGACACTACCTAGATCTCTCCATACCCCACTGTGCCCTGACACTACCTAGATCTCTCCATACCCCACTGTGCCCTGACACTACCTAGATCTCTCCATACCCCACTGTGTCCTGACACTACCTAGATCTCTCCATACCCCACTGTGTCCCGACACTACCTAGATCTCTCCATACCCCACTGTGTCCTGACACTACCTAGATCTCTCCATACCCCACTGTGCCCTGACACTACCTAGATCTCTCCATGTCCCACTGTGCCCCAACACTACCTAGATCTCTGCATACCCCACTGTGCCCCGACACTACCTAGATCTCTCCATACCCCACTGTGCCCCGACACTACCTAGATCTCTCCATACCCCACTCTGCCCTGACACTACCTAGATCTCTCCATACCCCACTGTGCCCTGACACTACCTAGATCTCTCCATACCCCACTGTGCCCTGACACTACCTAGATCTCTCCATACCCCACTGTGCCCTGACACTACCTAGATCTCTCCATACCCCACTGTGTCCTGACACTACCTAGATCTCTCCATACCCCACTGTGCCCTGACACTACCTAGATCTCTCCATACCCCACTGTGTCCTGACACTACCTAGATCTCTCCATACCCCACTGTGTCCTGACACTACCTAGATCTCTCCATACCCCACTGTGCCCTGACACTACCTAGATCTCTCCATACCCCACTGTGTCCTGACACTACCTAGATCTCTCCATACCCCACTGTGCCCTGACACTACCTAGATCTCTCCATACCCCACTGTGCCCTGACACTACCTAGATCTCTCCATACCCCACTGTGCCCCAACACTACCTAGATCTCTGCATACCCCACTGTGCCCCGACACTACCTAGATCTCTCCATACCCCACTGTGCCCCGACACTACCTAGATCTCTCCATACCCCACTGTACCATGACACTACCTAGATCTCTCCATACCCCACTGTGCCCTGACACTACCTAGATCTCTCCATGTCCCACTGTGTCCTGACACTACCTAGATCTCTCCATACCCCACTGTGTCCTGACACTACCTAGATCTCTCCATGTCCCACTGTGTCCTGACACTACCTAGATCTCTCCATACCCCACTGTGTCCTGACACTACCTAGATCTCTCCATACCCCACTGTGCCCTGACACTACCTAGATCTCTCCATACCCCACTGTGCCCCGACACTACCTAGATCTCTCCATACCCCACTGTGCCCTGACACTACCTAGATCTCTCCATACCCCACTGTGTCCTGACACTACCTAGATCTCTCCATACCCCACTGTGTCCTGACACTACCTAGATCTCTCCATACCCCACTGTGTCCCAACACTACCTAGATCTCTCCATACCCCACTGTGCCCCGACACTACCTAGATCTCTCCATACCCCACTGTGTCCCGACACTACCTAGATCTCTCCATACCCCACTGTGTCCTGACACTACCTAGATCTCTCCATACCCCACTGTGCCCTGACACTACCTAGATCTCTCCATACCCCACTGTGCCCCGACACTACCTAGATCTCTCCATACCCCACTGTGTCCTGACACTACCTAGATCTCTCCATACCCCACTGTGCCCTGACACTACCTAGATCTCTCCATACCCCACTGTGCCCTGACACTACCTAGATCTCTCCATACCCCACTGTGCCCTGACACTACCTAGATCTCTCCATACCCCACTGTGCCCTGACACTACCTAGATCTCTCCATACCCCACTGTGCCCTGACACTACCTAGATCTTTCCATACCCCACTGTGTCCTGACACTACCTAGATCTCTCCATACCCCACTGTGTCCTGACACTATCTAGATCTCTCCATACCCCACTGTGCCCTGACACTACCTAGATCTCTCCATACCCCACTGTGTCCTGACACTACCTAGATCTCTCCATACCCCACTGTGCCCTGACACTACCTAGATCTCTCCATACCCCACTGTGCCCTGACACTACCTAGATCTCTCCATACCCCACTGTGCCCCGACACTACCTAGATCTCTCCATACCCCACTGTGCCCTGACACTACCTAGATCTCTCCATACCCCACTGTGCCCTGACACTACCTAGATCTCTCCATACCCCACTGTGCCCCAACACTACCTAGATCTCTCCATACCCCACTGTGTCCTGACACTACCTAGATCTCTCCATACCCCACTGTGCCCTGACACTACCTAGATCTCTCCATACCCCACAGTGCCCCAACACTACCTAGATCTCTCCATACCCCACTGTACCCTGACACTACCTAGATCTCTCCATACCCCACTGTGCCCTGACACTACCTAGATCTCTCCATACCCCACTGTGCCCTGACACTACCTAGATCTCTCCATACCCCACTGTGTCCTGACACTACCTAGATCTCTCCATACCCCACTGTGCCCTGACACTACCTAGATCTCTCCATACCCCACTGTGCCCTGACACTACCTAGATCTCTCCATACCCCACTGTGTCCTGACACTACCTAGATCTCTCCATACCCCACTGTGTCCTGACACTACCTAGATCTCTCCATACCCCACTGTGTCCTGACACTACCTAGATCTCTCCATACCCCACTGTGCCCTGACACTACCTAGATCTCTCCATACCCCACTGTGCCCCGACACTACCTAGATCTCTCCATACCCCATTGTGCCCTGACACTACCTAGATCTCTCCATGTCCCACTGTGCCCTGACACTACCTAGATCTCTCCATACCCCACTGTGTCCTGACACTACCTAGATCTCTCCATGTCCCACTGTGCCCTGACACTACCTAGATCTCTCCATACCCCACTGTGTCCTGACACTACCGAGATCTCTCCATACCCCACTGTGCCCCAACACTACCTAGATCTCTCCATACCCCACTGTGCCCCAACACTACCTAGATCTCTCCATACCCCACTGTGCCCCAACACTACCTAGATCTCTCCATACCCCACTGTGTCCTGACACTACCTAGATCTCTCCATACCCCACTGTGCCCTGACACTACCTAGATCTCTCCATACCCCACTGTGTACTGACACTACCTAGATCTCTCCATACCCCACTGTGTACTGACACTACCTAGATCTCTCCATACCCCACTGTGCCCTGACACTACCTAGATCTCTCCATACCCCACTTTGTCCTGACACTACCTAGATCTCTCCATGTCCCACTGTGCCCCAACACTACCTAGATCTCTCCATACCCCACTGTGTCCTGACACTACCGAGATCTCTCCATACCCCACTGTGCCCCAACACTACCTAGATCTCTCCATACCCCACTGTGTCCTGACACTACCGAGATCTCTCCATACCCCACTGTGCCCCAACGCTACCTAGATCTCTCCATACCCCACTGTGCCCTGACACTACCTAGATCTCTCCATACCCCACTGTGCCCTGACACTACCTAGATCTCTCCATGTCCCACTGTGTCCTGACACTACCTAGATCTCTCCATGTCCCACTGTGCCCCAACACTACCTAGATCTCTCCATACCCCACTGTGCCCCAACACTACCTAGATCTCTCCATACCCCACTGTGCCCCAACGCTACCTAGATCTCTCCATACCCCACTGTGCCCCAACACTACCTAGATCTCTCCATACCCCACTGTGCCCCGACACTACCTAGATCTCTCCATACCCCACTGTGCCCCAACACTACCTAGATCTCTCCATACCCCACTGTGCCCTGACACTACCTAGATCTCTCCATACCCCACTGTGCCCTGACACTACCTAGATCTCTCCATACCCCACTGTGCCCTGACACTACCTAGATCTCTCCATACCCCACTGTGCCCCAACACTACCTAGATCTCTCCATACCCCACTGTGCCCTGACACTACCTAGATCTCTCCATACCCCACTGTGCCCTGACACTACCTAGATCTCTCCATACCCCACTGTGCCCCAACACTACCTAGATCTCTCCATACCCCACTGTGCCCCAACACTACCTAGATCTCTCCATACCCCACTGTGCCCCAACGCTACCTAGATCTCTCCATACCCCACTGTGCCCCAACGCTACCTAGATCTCTCCATACCCCACTGTGCCCCAACGCTACCTAGATCTCTCCATACCCCACTGTGCCCTGACACTACCTAGATCTCTCCATACCCCACTGTGCCCCAACGCTACCTAGATCTCTCCATACCCCACTGTGCCCTGACACTACCTAGATCTCTCCATACCCCACTGTGCCCTGACACTACCTAGATCTCTCCATACCCCACTGTGCCCCAACACTACCTAGATCTCTCCATACCCCACTGTGCCCTGACACTACCTAGATCTCTCCATACCCCACTGTGCCCTGACACTACCTAGATCTCTCCATACCCCACTGTGCCCTGACACTACCTAGATCTCTCCATACCCCACTGTGCCCTGACACTACCTAGATCTCTCCATACCCCACTGTGCCCCAACGCTACCTAGATCTCTCCATACCCCTCTGTGCCCCAACACTACCTAGATCTCTCCATACCCCACTGTGTCCTGACACTACCTAGATCTCTCCATACCCCACTGTATCCTGACACTACCTAGATCTCTCCATACCCCACTGTGCCCTGACACTACCTAGATCTCTCCATACCCCACTGTGCCCTGACACTACCTAGATCTCTCCATACCCCACTGTGTCCTGACACTACCTAGATCTCTCCATGTATCACTGTGTCCTGACACTACCTAGATCTCTCCATACCCCACTGTGCCCTGACACTACCTAGATCTCTCCATACCCCACTGTGTCCTGACACTACCTAGATCTCTCCATACCCCACTGTGCCCTGACACTACCTAGATCTCTCCATACCCCACTGTGCCCTGACACTACCTAGATCTCTCCATACCCCACTGTGTCCTGACACTACCTAGATCTCTCCATACCCCACTGTGTCCTGACACTACCTAGATCTCTCCATACCCCACTGTGCCCTGACACTACCTAGATCTCTCCATACCCCACTGTGCCCTGACACTACCTAGATCTCTCCATACCCCACTGTGCCCTGACACTACCTAGATCTCTCCATGTCCCACTGTGTCCTGACACTACCTAGATCTCTCCATACCCCACTGTGTCCTGACACTACCTAGATCTCTCCATACCCCACTGTGCCCTGACACTACCTAGATCTCTCCATACCCCACTGTGTCCTGACACTACCTAGATCTCTCCATACCCCACTGTGTCCTGACACTACCTAGATCTCTCCATACCCCACTGTGTCCTGACACTACCTAGATCTCTCCATACCCCACTGTGCCCTGACACTACCTAGATCTCTCCATACCCCACTGTGCCCTGACACTACCTAGATCTCTCCATACCCCACTGTGTCCTGACACTACCTAGATCTCTCCATACCCCACTGTGCCCTGACACTACCTAGATCTCTCCATACCCCACTGTGTCCTGACACTACCTAGATCTCTCCATACCCCACTGTGTCCTGACACTACCTAGATCTCTCCATACCCCACTGTGTCCTGACACTACCTAGATCTCTCCATACCCCACTGTGCCCCAACACTACCTAGATCTCTCCATACCCCACTGTGCCCTGACACTACCTAGATCTCTCCATACCCCACTGTGCCCTGACACTACCTAGATCTCTCCATACCCCACTGTGCCCTGACACTACCTAGATCTCTCCATACCCCACTGTGCCCCAACACTACCTAGATCTCTCCATACCCCACTGTGCCCTGACACTACCTAGATCTCTCCATACCCCACTGTGCCCTGACACTACCTAGATCTCTCCATACCCCACTGTGTCCTGACACTACCTAGATCTCTCCATACCCCACTGTGCCCTGACACTACCTAGATCTCTCCATACCCCACTGTGCCCTGACACTACCTAGATCTCTCCATACCCCACTGTGTCCTGACACTACCTAGATCTCTCCATACCCCACTGTGTCCTGACACTACCTAGATCTCTCCATACCCCACTGTGCCCTGACACTACCTAGATCTCTCCATACCCCACTGTGCCCTGACACTACCTAGATCTCTCCATACCCCACTGTGTCCTGACACTACCTAGATCTCTCCATACCCCACTGTGCCCTGACACTACCTAGATCTCTCCATACCCCACTGTGCCCTGACACTACCTAGATCTCTCCATACCCCACTGTGCCCTGACACTACCTAGATCTCTCCATACCCCACTGTGTCCCAACACTACCTAGATCTCTCCATACCCCACTGTGTCCTGACACTACCTAGATCTCTCCATACCCCACTGTGCCCTGACACTACCTAGATCTCTCCATACCCCACTGTGCCCTGACACTACCTAGATCTCTCCATACCCCACTGTGCCCCAACACTACCTAGATCTCTCCATACCCCACTGTGCCCTGACACTACCTAGATCTCTCCATACCCCACTGTGCCCTGACACTACCTAGATCTCTCCATGTCCCACTGTGTCCTGACACTACCTAGATCTCTCCATACCCCACTGTGCCCCAACACTACCTAGATCTCTCCATACCCCACTGTGTCCTGACAATACCTAGATCTCTCCATACCCCACTGTGCCCTGACACTACCTAGATCTCTCCATACCCCACTGTGCCCTGACACTACCTAGATCTCTCCATACCCCACTGTGTCCTGACACTACCTAGATCTCTCCATACCCCACTGTGCCCTAACACTACCTAGATCTCTCCATACCCCACTGTGCCCTGACACTACCTAGATCTCTCCATACCCCCATTGTGCCCCAGACACTACCTAGATCTCTCCATACCCCACTGTGCCCCAACACTACCTAGATCTCTCCATACCCCACTGTGCCCTGACACTACCTAGATCTCTCCATACCCCACTGTGCCCCGACACTACCTAGATCTCTCCATACCCCACTGTGTCCTGACACTACCTAGATCTCTCCATACCCCACTGTGCCCCGACACTACCTAGATCTCTCCATACCCCACTGTGCCCCGACACTACCTAGATCTCTCCATACCCCACTGTGTCCTGACACTACCTAGATCTCTCCATACCCCACTGTGCCCCGACACTACCTAGATCTCTCCATACCCCACTGTGTCCTGACACTACCTAGATCTCTCCATACCCCACTGTGCCCTAACAATACCTAGATCTCTCCATACCCCACTGTGCCCTGACACTACCTAGATCTCTCCATACCCCACTGTGTCCTGACACTACCTAGATCTCTCCATACCCCACTGTGCCCCGACACTACCTAGATCTCTCCATACCCCACTGTGCCCTAACACTACCTAGATCTCTCCATACCCCACTGTCCCCTGACACTACCTAGATCTCTCCATACCCCACTGTGTCCTGACACTACCTAGATCTCTCCATACCCCACTGTGTCCTGACACTACCTAGATCTCTCCATACCCCACTGTGCCCTGACACTACCTAGATCTCTCCATACCCCACTGTGTCCTGACACTACCTAGATCTCTCCATACCCCACTGTGTCCTGACACTACCTAGATCTCTCCATACCCCACTGTGCCCCAACACTACCTAGATCTCTCCATACCCCACTGTGCCCCAACACTACCTAGATCTCTCCATACCCCACTGTGCCCCAACACTACCTAGATCTCTCCATACCCCACTGTGCCCCAACACTACCTAGATCTCTCCATACCCCACTGTGCCCCAACACTACCTAGATCTCTCCATACCCCACTGTGCCCTGACACTACCTAGATCTCTCCATACCCCACTGTGTCCTGACACTACCTAGATCTCTCCATACCCCACTGTGCCCCAACACTACCTAGATCTCTCCATACCCCACTGTGCCCCAACACTACCTAGATCTCTCCATACCCCACTGTGCCCCAACACTACCTAGATCTCTCCATACCCCACTGTGCCCTGACACTACCTAGATCTCTCCATACCCCACTGTGCCCCAACACTACCTAGATCTCTCCATACCCCACCTGTGCCCCAACACTACCTAGATCTCTCCATACCCCACTGTGTCCTGACACTACCTAGATCTCTCCATACCCCACTGTGTCCTGACACTACCTACATCTCTCCATACCCCACTGTGTCCTGACACTACCTATATCTCTCCATACCCCACTGTGTCCTGACACTACCTAGATCTCTCCATACCCCACTGTGCCCTGACACTACCTAGATCTCTCCATGTCCCACTGTGCTCCGACACTACCTAGATCTCTCCATACCCCACTGTGCCCTGACACTACCTAGATCTCTCCATACCCCACTGTGTCCCAACACTACCTAGATCTCTCCATACCCCACTGTGCCCCAACACTACCTAGATCTCTCCATACCCCACTGTGTCCTGACACTACCTAGATCTCTCCATACCCCACTGTGTCCTGACACTACCTAGATCTCTCCATACCCCACTGTGCCCTGACACTACCTAGATCTCTCCATACCCCACTGTGCCCTGACACTACCTAGATCTCTCCATGTCCCACTGTGCTCCGACACTACCTAGATCTCTCCATACCCCACTGTGCTCCGACACTACCTAGATCTCTCCATACCCCACTGTGTCCTGACACTACCTAGATCTCTCCATGTCCCACTGTGCTCCGACACTACCTAGATCTCTCCATACCCCACTGTGCCCCAACACTACCTAGATCTCTCCATACCCCACTGTGCCCCAACACTACCTAGATCTCTCCATACCCCACTGTGTCCTGACACTACCTAGATCTCTCCATACCCCACTGTGCCCCGACACTACCTAGATCTCTCCATACCCCACTGTGTCCTGACACTACCTAGATCTCTCCATACCCCACTGTGTCCTGACACTACCTAGATCTCTCCATACCCCACTGTGCCCTGACACTACCTAGATCTCTCCATACCCCACTGTGCCCCGATACTACCTAGATCTCTCCATACCCCACTGTGTCCTGACACTACCTAGATCTCTCCATACCCCACTGTGTCCTGACACTACCTAGATCTCTCCATACCCCACTGTGCCCTGACACTACCTAGATCTCTCCATACCCCACTGTGCCCTGACACTACCTAGATCTCTCCATACCCCACTGTGTCCTGACACTACCTAGATCTCTCCATACCCCACTGTGCCCTGACACTACCTAGATCTCTCCATACCTCACTGTGTCCTGACACTACCTAGATCTCTCCATACCCCACTGTGCCCTGACACTACCTAGATCTCTCCATACCCCACTGTGCCCTGACACTACCTAGATCTCTCCATGTCCCACTGTGTCCTGACACTACCTAGATCTCTCCATACCCCACTGTGCCCTGACACTACCTAGATCTCTCCATACCCCACTGTGTCCTGACACTACCTAGATCTCTCCATACCCCACTGTGCCCTGACACTACCTAGATCTCTCCATACCCCACTGTGTCCTGACACTACCTAGATCTCTCCATACCCCACTGTGCCCTGACACTACCTAGATCTCTCCATACCTCACTGTGTCCTGACACTACCTAGATCTCTCCATACCCCACTGTGCCCTGACACTACCTAGATCTCTCCATACCCACTGTGCCCTGACACTACCTAGATCTCTCCATGTCCCACTGTGTCCTGACACTACCTAGATCTCTCCATACCTCACTGTGTCCTGACACTACCTAGATCTCTCCATACCCCACTGTGCCCTGACACTACCTAGATCTCTCCATACCTCACTGTGTCCTGACACTACCTAGATCTCTCCATACCCCACTGTGCCCTGACACTACCTAGATCTCTCCATACCTCACTGTGTCCTGACACTACCTAGATCTCTCCATACCCCACTGTGCCCTGACACTACCTAGATCTCTCCATACCCCACTGTGCCCCGATACTACCTAGATCTCTCCATACCCCACTGTGTCCTGACACTACCTAGATCTCTCCATACCCCACTGTGTCCTGACACTACCTAGATCTCTCCATACCCCACTGTGCCCCAACACTACCTAGATCTCTCCATGTCCCACTGTGCTCCGACACTACCTAGATCTCTCCATACCCCACTGTGTCCCGACACTACCTAGATCTCTCCATACCCCACTGTGCCCCGACACTACCTAGATCTCTCCATACCCCACTGTGCCCCAACACTACCTAGATCTCTCCATACCCCACTGTGTCCTGACACTACCTAGATCTCTCCATACCCCACTGTGCCCCAACACTACCTAGATCTCTCCATACCCCACTGTGTCCTGACACTACCTAGATCTCTCCATACCCCACTGTGCCCTGACACTACCTAGATCTCTCCATACCCCACTGTGTCCTGACACTACCTAGATCTCTCCATACCCCACTGTGCCCTGACACTACCTAGATCTCTCCATACCCCACTGTGTCCTGACACTACCTAGATCTCTCCATACCCCACTGTGCCCCGACACTACCTAAATCTCTCCATACCCCACTGTGCCCTGACACTACCTAGATCTCTTCATACCCCACTGTGCCCCAACACTACCTAGATCTCTCCATACCCCACTGTGCCCTGACACTACCTAGATCTCTCCATACCCCACTGTGTCCTGACACTACCTAGATCTCTCCATACCCCACTGTGTCCTGACACTACCTAGATCTCTCCATACCCCACTGTGCCCTGACACTACCTAGATCTCTCCATACCCCACTGTGCCCCGATACTACCTAGATCTCTCCATACCCCACTGTGTCCTGACACTACCTAGATCTCTCCATACCCCACTGTGCCCTGACACTACCTAGATCTCTCCATACCCCACTGTGTCCTGACACTACCTAGATCTCTCCATACCCCACTGTGTCCTGACACTACCTAGATCTCTCCATACCCCACTGTGCCCTGACACTACCTAGATCTCTCCATACCCCACTGTGCCCTGACACTACCTAGATCTCTCCATACCCCACTGTGCCCTGACACTACCTAGATCTCTCCATGCCCCACTGTGTCCTGACACTACCTAGATCTCTCCATACCCCACTGTGCCCCGATACTACCTAGATCTCTCCATACCCCACTGTGTCCTGACACTACCTAGATCTCTCCATACCCCACTGTGTCCTGACACTACCTAGATCTCTCCATACCCCACTGTGTCCTGACACTACCTAGATCTCTCCATACCCCACTGTGTCCCAACACTACCTAGATCTCTCCATGTCCCACTGTGCTCCGACACTACCTAGATCTCTCCATACCCCACTGTGTCCCGACACTACCTAGATCTCTCCATACCCCACTGTGCCCCGACACTACCTAGATCTCTCCATACCCCACTGTGCCCCAACACTACCTAGATCTCTCCATACCCCACTGTGCCCCATCACTACCTAGATCTCTCCATACCCCACTGTGTCCTGACACTACCTAGATCTCTCCATACCCCACTGTGCCCCAACACTACCTAGATCTCTCCATACCCCACTGTGCCCCAACACTACCTAGATCTCTCCATACCCCACTGTGTCCTGACACTACCTAGATCTCTCCATACCCCACTGTGCCCTGACACTACCTAGATCTCTCCATACCCCACTGTGCCCTGACACTACCTAGATCTCTCCATGTCCCACTGTGCTCCGACACTACCTAGATCTCTCCATACCCCACTGTGTCCCGACACTACCTAGATCTCTCCATACCCCACTGTGTCCTGACACTACCTAGATCTCTCCATACCCCACTGTGCCCCAACACTACCTAGATCTCTCCATACCCCACTGTGTCCTGACACTACCTAGATCTCTCCATACCCCACTGTGCCCTGACACTACCTAGATCTCTCCATACCCCACTGTGTCCCGACACTACCTAGATCTCTCCATACCCCACTGTGTCCTGACACTACCTAGATCTCTCCATACCCCACTGTGTCCCGACACTACCTAGATCTCTCCATACCCCACTGTGCCCTGACACTACCTAGATCTCTCCATACCCCACTGTGCCCCGACACTACCTAGATCTCTCCATACCCCACTGTGCCCTGACACTACCTAGATCTCTCCATACCCCACTGTGCCCTGACACTACCTAGATCTCTCCATACCCCACTGTGTCCTGACACTACCTAGATCTCTCCATACCCCACTGTGCCCTGACACTACCTAGATCTCTCCATACCCCACTGTGCCCTGACACTACCTAGATCTCTCCATACCCCACTGTGCCCTGACACTACCTAGATCTCTCCATACCCCACTGTGTCCTGACACTACCTAGATCTCTCCATGTCCCACTGTGTCCCAACACTACCTAGATCTCTCCATACCCCACTGTGTCCTGACACTACCTAGATCTCTCCATACCCCACTGTGCCCTGACACTACCTAGATCTCTCCATACCCCACTGTGTCCTGACACTACCTAGATCTCTCCATACCCCACTGTGCCCTGACACTACCTAGATCTCTCCATACCCCACTGTGCCCTGACACTACCTAGATCTCTCCATACCCCACTGTGCCCTGACACTACCTAGATCTCTCCATACCCCACTGTGCCCTGACACTACCTAGATCTCTCCATACCCCACTGTGTCCTGACACTACCTAGATCTCTCCATACCCCACTGTGCCCCAACACTACCTAGATCTCTCCATACCCCACTGTGCCCTGACACTACCTAGATCTCTCCATACCCCACTGTGCCCCAACACTACCTAGATCTCTCCATACCCCACTGTGCCCCAACACTACCTAGATCTCTCCATACCCCACTGTGCCCTGACACTACCTAGATCTCTCCATACCCCACTGTGTCCTGACACTACCTAGATCTCTCCATACCCCACTGTGTCCTGACACTACCTAGATCTCTCCATACCCCACTGTGCCCCAACACTACCTAGATCTCTCCATACCCCACTGTGCCCTGACACTACCTAGATCTCTCCATACCCCACTGTGCCCTGACACTACCTAGATCTCTCCATACCCCACTGTGCCCTGACACTACCTAGATCTCTCCATACCCCACTGTGCCCTGACACTACCTAGATCTCTCCATACCGCACTGTGCCCTGACACTACCTAGATCTCTCCATACCCCACTGTGCCCCCCGACACTACCTAGATCTCTCCATACCCCACTGTGTCCTGACACTACCTAGATCTCTCCATACCCCACTGTGCCCTGACACTACCTAGATCTCTCCATACCGCACTGTGCCCTGACACTACCTAGATCTCTCCATACCCCACTGTGCCCCCCGACACTACCTAGATCTCTCCATACCCCACTGTGCCCTGACACTACCTAGATCTCTCCATACCCCACTGTGCCCTGACACTACCTAGATCTCTCCATACCCCACTGTGCCCTGACACTACCTAGATCTCTCCATACCCCACTGTGCCCTGACACTACCTAGATCTCTCCATACCCCACTGTGTCCTGACACTACCTAGATCTCTCCATACCCCACTGTGTCCTGACACTACCTAGATCTCTCCATACCCCACTGTGCCCCAACACTACCTAGATCTCTCCATACCCCACTGTGCCCCAACACTACCTAGATCTCTCCATACCCCACTGTGTCCTGACACTACCTAGATCTCTCCATACCCCACTGTGCCCTGACACTACCTAGATCTCTCCATACCCCACTGTGCCCTGACACTACCTAGATCTCTCCATACCCCACTGTGCCCCAACACTACCTAGATCTCTCCATACCCCACTGTGCCCTGACACTACCTAGATCTCTCCATACCCCACTGTGTCCTGACACTACCTAGATCTCTCCATGTATCACTGTGCCCTGACACTACCTAGATCTCTCCATACCCCACTGTGTCCTGACACTACCTAGATCTCTCCATGCCCCACTGTGTCCTGACACTACCTAGATCTCTCCATACCCCACTGTGCCCCAACACTACCTAGATCTCTCCATACCCCACTGTGTCCTGACACTACCTAGATCTCTCCATACCCCACTGTGTCCTGACACTACCTAGATCTCTCCATACCCCACTGTGCCCCGACACTACCTAGATCTCTCCATACCCCACTGTGCCCTGACACTACCTAGATCTCTCCATACCCCACTGTGCCCCGACACTACCTAGATCTCTCCATACCCCACTGTGTCCTGACACTACCTAGATCTCTCCATACCCCACTGTGCCCTGACACTACCTAGATCTCTCCATACCCCACTGTGCCCTGACACTACCTAGATCTCTCCATACCCCACTGTGCCCTGACACTACCTAGATCTCTCCATACCCCACTGTGCCCCGACACTACCTAGATCTCTCCATACCCCACTGTGCCCTGACACTACCTAGATCTCTCCATGTCCCACTGTGCCCTGACACTACCTAGATCTCTCCATACCCCACTGTGCCCTGACACTACCTAGATCTCTCCATACCCCACTGTGCCCTGACACTACCTAGATCTCTCCATACCTCACTGTGCCCTGACACTACCTAGATCTCTCCATGTCCCACTGTGTCCTGACACTACCTAGATCTCTCCATACCCCACTGTGCCCCAACACTACCTAGATCTCTCCATACCCCACTGTGCCCTGACACTACCTAGATCTCTCCATACCTCACTGTGCCCTGACACTACCTAGATCTCTCCATGTCCCACTGTGCCCTGACACTACCTAGATCTCTCCATACCCCACTGTGCCCTGACACTACCTAGATCTCTCCATACCCCACTGTGCCCTGACACTACCTAGATCTCTCCATACCTCACTGTGCCCTGACACTACCTAGATCTCTCCATGTCCCACTGTGCCCTGACACTACCTAGATCTCTCCATACCCCACTGTGCCCTGACACTACCTAGATCTCTCCATACCCCACTGTGCCCTGACACTACCTAGATCTCTCCATACCTCACTGTGCCCTGACACTACCTAGATCTCTCCATGTCCCACTGTGCCCTGACACTACCTAGATCTCTCCATACCCCACTGTGCCCTGACACTACCTAGATCTCTCCATACCCCACTGTGTCCTGACACTACCTAGATCTCTCCATACCCCACTGTGCCCTGACACTACCTAGATCTCTCCATACCCCACTGTGCCCTGACACTACCTAGATCTCTCCATACCCCACTGTGTCCTGACACTACCTAGATCTCTCCATACCCCACTGTGCCCCAACACTACCTAGATCTCTCCATACCCCACTGTGTCCTGACACTACCTAGATCTCTCCATGTCCCACTGTGCCCCAACACTACCTAGATCTCTCCATACCCCACTGTGCCCCGACACTACCTAGATCTCTCCATACCCCACTGTGCCCTGACACTGCCTAGATCTCTCCATGTCCCACTGTGCCCCAACACTACCTAGATCTCTCCATACCCCACTGTGCCCCGACACTACCTAGATCTCTCCATACCCCACTGTGCCCTGACACTACCTAGATCTCTCCATGTCCCACTGTGCCCTGACACTACCTAGATCTCTCCATACCCCACTGTGCCCTGACACTACCTAGATCTCTCCATGTCCCACTGTGCCCTGACACTACCTAGATCTCTCCATACCCCACTGTGCCCCGACACTACCTAGATCTCTCCATACCCCACTGTGCCCCAACACTACCTAGATCTCTCCATACCCCACTGTGCCCTGACACTACCTAGATCTCTCCATACCCCACTGTGCCCTGACACTACCTAGATCTCGCCATACCCCACTGTGCCCTGACACTACCTAGATCTCTCCATACCCCACTGTGCCCTGACACTACCTAGATCTCTCCATACCCCACTGTGTCCTGACACTACCTAGATCTCTCCATACCCCACTGTGTCCTGACACTACCTAGATCTCTCCATACCCCACTGTGTCCTGACACTACCTAGATCTCTCCATACCCCACTGTGTCCTGACACTACCTAGATCTCTCCATACCCCACTGTGCCCTGACACTACCTAGATCTCTCCATACCTCACTGTGCCCTGACACTACCTAGATCTCTCCATGTCCCACTGTGCCCCAACACTACCTAGATCTCTCCATACCCCACTGTGCCCCGACACTACCTAGATCTCTCCATACCCCACTGTGTCCCAACACTACCTAGATCTCTCCATACCCCACTGTGCCCTGACACTACCTAGATCTCTCCATACCCCACTGTGCCCCGACACTACCTAGATCTCTCCATACCCCACTGTGCCCTGACACTACGTAGATCTCTCCATACCCCACTGTGCCCCGACACTACCTAGATCTCTCCATACCCCACTGTGCCCTGACACTACCTAGATCTCTCCATACCCCACTGTGCCCTGACACTACCTAGATCTCTCCATACCCCACTGTGCCCTGACACTACCTAGATCTCTCCATACCCCACTGTGTCCTGACACTACCTAGATCTCTCCATACCCCACTGTGCCCTGACACTACCTAGATCTCTCCATACCCCACTGTGTCCTGACACTACCTAGATCTCTCCATACCCCACTGTGCCCTGACACTACCTAGATCTCTCCATACCCCACTGTGCCCTGACACTACCTAGATCTCTCCATACCCCACTGTGTCCTGACACTACCTAGATCTCTCCATACCCCACTGTGCCCTGACACTACCTAGATCTCTCCATACCCCACTGTGCCCTGACACTACCTAGATCTCTCCATACCCCACTGTGCCCTGACACTACCTAGATCTCTCCATGTCCCACTGTACACTGACACTACCTAGATCTCTCCATACCCCACTGTGTCCTGACACTACCTAGATCTCTCCATACCCCACTGTGCCCCAACACTACCTAGATATCTCCATACCCCACTGTGCCCCGACACAACCTAGATCTCTCCATACCCCACTGTGCCCCAACATTACCTAGATCTCTCCATACCCCACTGTGTCCTGACACTACCTAGATCTCTCCATACCCCACTGTGCCCTGACACTACCTAGATCTCTCCATACCCCACTGTGTCCTGACACTACCTAGATCTCTCCATGTCCCACTGTGCCCCAACACTACCTAGATCTCTCCATACCCCACTGTGCCCTGACACTACCTAGATCTCTCCATACCCCACTGTGCCCCAACACTACCTAGATCTCTCCATACCCCACTGTGTCCTGACACTACCTAGATCTCTCCATACCCCACTGTGCCCTGACACTACCTAGATCTCTCCATACCCCACTGTGCCCTGACACTACCTAGATCTCTCCATACCCCACTGTGCCCTGACACTACCTAGATCTCTTCATACCCCACTGTGTCCTGACACTACCTAGATCTCTCCATACCCCACTGTGTCCTGACACTACCTAGATCTCTCCATGTCCCACTGTGCCCCAACACTACCTAGATCTCTCCATACCCCACTGTGCCCTGACACTACCTAGATCTCTCCATACCCCACTGTGTCCTGACACTACCTAGATCTCTCCATGTCCCACTGTGCCCCAACACTACCTAGATCTCTCCATACCCCACTGTGCCCTGACACTACCTAGATCTCTCCATACCCCACTGTGTCCTGACACTACCTAGATCTCTCCATACCCCACTGTGCCCCGACAATACCTAAATCTCTCCATGTCCCACTGTGCCCTGACACTACCTAGATCTCTCCATACCCCACTGTGCCCCGACAATACCTAAATCTCTCCATGTCCCACTGTGCCCTGACACTACCTAGATCTCTCCATACCCCACTGTGCCCCGACACTACCTAGATCTCTCCATACCCCACTGTGCCCTGACACTACCTAGATCTCTCCATACCCCACTGTGTCCTGACACTACCTAGATCTCTCCATACCCCACTGTGTCCTGACACTACCTAGATCTCTCCATACCCCACTGTGTCCTGACACTACCTAGATCTCTCCATACCTCACTGTGCCCCGACACTACCTAGATCTCTCCATACCCCACTGTGCCCTGACACTACCTAGATCTCTCCATACCCCACTGTGTCCTGACACTACCTAGATCTCTCCATACCCCACTGTGTCCTGACACTACCTAGATCTCTCCATACCCCACTGTGCCCTGACACTACCTAGATCTCTCCATACCCCACTGTGTCCTGACACTACCTAGATCTCTCCATACCCCACTGTGCCCTGACACTACCTAGATCTCTCCATACCCCACTGTGTCCTGACACTACCTAGATCTCTCCATGTCCCACTGTGCCCTGACACTACCTAGATCTCTCCATACCCCACTGTGCCCTGACACTACCTAGATCTCTCCATACCCCACTGTGTCCTGACACTACCTAGATCTCTCCATACCCCACTGTGTCCCAACACTACCTAGATCTCTCCATACCCCACTGTGCCCTGACACTACCTAGATCTCTCCATACCCCACTGTGCCCCGACAATACCTAAATCTCTCCATGTCCCACTGTGCCCCGACACTACCTAGATCTCTCCATACCCCACTGTGTCCCAACACTACCTAGATCTCTCCATACCCCACTGTGTCCAGACACTACCTAGATCTCTCCATACCCCACTGTGCCCTGACACTACCTAGATCTCTCCATACCCCACTGTGTCCTGACACTACCTAGATCTCTCCATACCCCACTGTGTCCTGACACTACCTAGATCTCTCCATACCCCACTGTGTCCTGACACTACCTAGATCTCTCCATACCCCACTGTGCCCTGACACTACCTAGATCTCTCCATACCCCACTGTGCCCTGACACTACCTAGATCTCTCCATACCCCACTGTGTCCTGACACTACCTAGATCTCTCCATACCCCACTGTGCCCCGACACTACCTAGATCTCTCCATGCCCCACTGTGTCCTGACACTACCTAGATCTCTCAATGTCCCACTGTGTCCTGACACTACATAGATCTCTCCATACCCCACTGTGTCCTGACACTACCTAGATCTCTCCATACCCCACTGTGTCCTGACACTACCTAGATCTCTCCATACCCCACTGTGCCCCGACACTACCTAGATCTCTCCATACCCCACTGTGCCCTGACACTACCTAGATCTCTCCATACCCCACTGTGCCCTGACACTACCTAGATCTCTCCATACCCCACTGTGTCCTGACACTACCTAGATCTCTCCATACCCCACTGTGCCCTGACACTACCTAGATCTCTCCATACCCCACTGTGCCCTGACACTACCTAGATCTCTCCATACCCCACTGTGCCCCAACACTACCTAGATCTCTCCATACCCCACTGTGTCCTGACACTACCTAGATCTCTCCATACCCCACTGTGCCCCGACACTACCTAGATCTCTCCATACCCCACTGTGCCCTGACACTACCTAGATCTCTCCATACCCCACTGTGCCCTGACACTACCTAGATCTCTCCATACCCCACTGTGTCCTGACACTACCTAGATCTCTCCATACCCCACTGTGTCCTGACACTACCTAGATCTCTCCATACCCCACTGTGTCCTGACACTACCTAGATCTCTCCATACCTCACTGTGCCCCGACACTACCTAGATCTCTCCATACCCCACTGTGCCCTGACACTACCTAGATCTCTCCATACCCCACTGTGTCCTGACACTACCTAGATCTCTCCATACCCCACTGTGTCCTGACACTACCTAGATCTCTCCATACCCCACTGTGCCCTGACACTACCTAGATCTCTCCATACCCCACTGTGTCCTGACACTACCTAGATCTCTCCATACCCCACTGTGCCCTGACACTACCTAGATCTCTCCATACCCCACTGTGTCCTGACACTACCTAGATCTCTCCATGTCCCACTGTGCCCTGACACTACCTAGATCTCTCCATACCCCACTGTGCCCTGACACTACCTAGATCTCTCCATACCCCACTGTGTCCTGACACTACCTAGATCTCTCCATACCCCACTGTGTCCCAACACTACCTAGATCTCTCCATACCCCACTGTGCCCTGACACTACCTAGATCTCTCCATACCCCACTGTGCCCCGACAATACCTAAATCTCTCCATGTCCCACTGTGCCCCGACACTACCTAGATCTCTCCATACCCCACTGTGTCCCAACACTACCTAGATCTCTCCATACCCCACTGTGTCCAGACACTACCTAGATCTCTCCATACCCCACTGTGCCCTGACACTACCTAGATCTCTCCATGTCCCACTGTGTCCTGACACTACCTAGATCTCTCCATACCCCACTGTGCCCTGACACTACCTAGATCTCTCCATACCCCACTGTGTCCTGACACTACCTAGATCTCTCCATACCCCACTGTGTCCTGACACTACCTAGATCTCTCCATACCCCACTGTGTCCTGACACTACCTAGATCTCTCCATACCCCACTGTGCCCTGACACTACCTAGATCTCTCCATACCCCACTGTGCCCTGACACTACCTAGATCTCTCCATACCCCACTGTGTCCTGACACTACCTAGATCTCTCCATACCCCACTGTGCCCCGACACTACCTAGATCTCTCCATGCCCCACTGTGTCCTGACACTACCTAGATCTCTCAATGTCCCACTGTGTCCTGACACTACATAGATCTCTCCATACCCCACTGTGTCCTGACACTACCTAGATCTCTCCATACCCCACTGTGTCCTGACACTACCTAGATCTCTCCATACCCCACTGTGCCCCGACACTACCTAGATCTCTCCATACCCCACTGTGCCCTGACACTACCTAGATCTCTCCATACCCCACTGTGCCCTGACACTACCTAGATCTCTCCATACCCCACTGTGTCCTGACACTACCTAGATCTCTCCATACCCCACTGTGCCCTGACACTACCTAGATCTCTCCATACCCCACTGTGCCCCAACACTACCTAGATCTCTCCATACCCCACTGTGTCCTGACACTACCTAGATCTCTCCATACCCCACTGTGCCCCGACACTACCTAGATCTCTCCATACCCCACTGTGCCCTGACACTACCTAGATCTCTCCATACCCCACTGTGCCCTGACACTACCTAGATCTCTCCATACCCCACTGTGCCCTGACACTACCTAGATCTCTCCATACCCCACTGTGCCCCGACACTACCTAGATCTCTCCATACCCCACTGTGCCCTGACACTACCTAGATCTCTCCATACCCCACTGTGCCCTGACACTACCTAGATCTCTCCATGTCCCACTGTGCCCCAACACTACCTAGATCTCTCCATACCCCACTGTGTCCTGACACTACCTAGATCTCTCCATACCCCACTGTGCCCCGACACTACCTAGATCTCTCCATACCCCACTGTGCCCTGACACTACCTAGATCTCTCCATACCCCACTGTGCCCCGACACTACCTAGATCTCTCCATACCCCACTGTGCCCTGACACTACCTAGATCTCTCCATACCCCACTGTGTCCTGACACTACCTAGATCTCTCCATACCCCACTGTGCCCCGACACTACCTAGATCTCTCCATACCCCACTGTGCCCTGACACTACCTAGATCTCTCCATACCCCACTGTGTCCTGACACTACCTAGATCTCTCCATACCCCACTGTGCCCCAACACTACCTAGATCTCTCCATGTCCCACTGTGTCCTGACACTACCTAGATCTCTCCATGTCCCACCGTGCCCTGACACTACCTAGATCTCTCCATACCCCACTGTGCCCTGACACTACCTAGATCTCTCCATACCCCACTGTGTCCTGACACTACCTAGATCTCTCCATACCCCACTGTGCCCCAACACTACCTAGATCTCTCCATACCCCACTGTGCCCTGACACTACCTAGATCTCTCCATACCCCACTGTGTCCTGACACTACCTAGATCTCTCCATACCCCACTGTGTCCTGACACTACCTAGATCTCTCCATACCCCACTGTGTCCTGACACTACCTAGATCTCTCCATACCCCACTGTGCCCCAACACTACCTAGATCTCTCCATGTATCACTGTGCCCTGACACTACCTAGATCTCTCCATACCCCACTGTGCCCTGACACTACCTAGATCTCTCCATACCCCACTGTGTCCTGACACTACCTAGATCTCTCCATACCCCACTGTGCCCCAACACTACCTAGATCTCTCCATGTCCCACTGTGTCCTGACACTACCTAGATCTCTCCATGTCCCACCGTGCCCTGACACTACCTAGATCTCTCCATACCCCACTGTGCCCTGACACTACCTAGATCTCTCCATACCCCACTGTGTCCTGACACTACCTAGATCTCTCCATACCCCACTGTGCCCCAACACTACCTAGATCTCTCCATACCCCACTGTGCCCTGACACTACCTAGATCTCTCCATACCCCACTGTGTCCTGACACTACCTAGATCTCTCCATACCCCACTGTGCCCTGACACTACCTAGATCTCTCCATACCCCACTGTGTCCTGACACTACCTAGATCTCTCCATGTATCACTGTGCCCTGACACTACCTAGATCTCTCCATACTCCACTGTGCCCTGACACTACCTAGATCTCTCCATACCCCACTGTGCCCTGACACTACCTAGATCTCTCCATACCCCACTGTGTCCTGACACTACCTAGATCTCTCCATACCCCACTGTGCCCTGACACTACCTAGATCTCTCCATACCCCACTGTGTCCTGACACTACCTAGATCTCTCCATGTATCACTGTGCCCTGACACTACCTAGATCTCTCCATACCCCACTGTGTCCTGACACTACCTAGATCTCTCCATGTATCACTGTGCCCTGACACTACCTAGATCTCTCCATACCCCACTGTGTCCTGACACTACCTAGATCTCTCCATACCCCACTGTGCCCCAACACTACCTAGATCTCTCCATACCCCACTGTGCCCTGACACTACCTAGATCTCTCCATACCCCACTGTGTCCTGACACTACCTAGATCTCTCCATACCCCACTGTGCCCTGACACTACCTAGATCTCTCCATACCCCACTGTGTCCTGACACTACCTAGATCTCTCCATACCCCACTGTGCCCCGACACTACCTAGATCTCTCCATACCCCACTGTGTCCTGACACTACCTAGATCTCTCCATACCCCACTGTGCCCCAACACTACCTAGATCTCTCCATGTCCCACTGTGTCCTGACACTACCTAGATCTCTCCATGTCCCACTGTGTCCTGACACTACCTAGATCTCTCCATACACCACTGTGTCCTGACACTACCTAGATCTCTCCATACCCCACTGTGTCCTGACACTACCTATATCTCTCCATACCCCACTGTGTCCTGACACTACCTAGATCTCTCCATGTCCCACTGTGCCCTGACACTACCTAGATCTCTCCATACCCCACTGTGTCCTGACACTACCTAGATCTCTCCATACCCCACTGTGCCCCAACACTACCTATATCTCTCCATACCCCACTGTGTCCTGACACTACCTAGATCTCTCCATGTCCCACTGTGCCCTGACACTACCTAGATCTCTCCATACCCCACTGTGTCCTGACACTACCTAGATCTCTCCATACCCCACTGTGTCCTGACACTACCTAGATCTCTCCATGTCCCACTGTGTCCTGACACTACCTAGATCTCTCCATACCCCACTGTGCCCTGACACTACCTAGATCTCTCCATACCCCACTGTGCCCTGACACTACCTAGATCTCTCCATACCCCACTGTGTCCTGACACTACCTAGATCTCTCCATACCCCACTGTGTCCTGACACTACCTAGATCTCTCCATACCCCACTGTGCCCTGACACTACCTAGATCTCTCCATACCCCACTGTGTCCTGACACTACCTAGATCTTTCCATGTCCCACTGTGTCCTGACACTACCTAGATCTCTCCATACCCCACTGTGTCCTGACACTACCTAGATCTCTCCATACCCCACTGTGCCCTGACACTACCTAGATCTCTCCATACCCCACTGTGTCCTGACACTACCTAGATCTCTCCATACCCCACTGTGCCCTGACACTACCTAGATCTCTCCATACCCCACTGTGCCCTGACACTACCTAGATCTCTCCATACCCCACTGTGCCCTGACACTACCTAGATCTCTCCATACCCCACTGTGCCCTGACACTACCTAGATCTCTCCATACCCCACTGTGCCCTGACACTACCTAGATCTCTCCATACCCCACTATGCCCTGACACTACCTAGATCTCTCCATACCCCACTGTGTCCTGACACTACCTAGATCTCTCCATACCCCACTGTGCCCTGACACTACCTAGATCTCTCCATACCCCACTGTGTCCTGACACTACCTAGATCTCTCCATACCCCACTGTGTCCTGACACTACCTAGATCTCTCCATACCCCACTGTGCCCCGACACTACCTAGATCTCTCCATACCCCACTGTGCCCCGACACTACCTAGATCTCTCCATGTCCCACTGTGCCCCAACACTACCTAGATCTCTCCATACCCCACTGTGCCCTGACACTACCTAGATCTCTCCTTACCCCACTGTGCCCTGACACTACCTAGATCTCTCCATACCCCACTGTGCCCCAACACTACCTAGATCTCTCCATACCCCACTGTGCCCTGACACTACCTAGATCTCTCCATACCCCACTGTGTCCTGACACTACCTAGATCTCTCCATGTCCCACTGTGTCCTGACACTACCTAGATCTCTCCATACCCCACTGTGTCCTGACACTACCTAGATCTCTCCATACCCCACTGTGTCCTGACACTACCTAGATCTCTCCATACCCCACTGTGCCCTGACACTACCTAGATCTCTCCATACCCCACTGTGTCCTGACACTACCTAGATCTCTCCATACCCCACTGTGCCCTGACACTACCTAGATCTCTCCATACCCCACTGTGTCCTGACACTACCTAGATCTCTCCATGTCCCACTGTGCCCGACACTACCTAGATCTCTCCATGTCCCACTGTGTCCTGACACTACCTAGATCTCTCCATGTCCCACTGTGCCCGACACTACCTAGATCTCTCCATGTCCCACTGTGCCCGACACTACCTAGATCTCTCCATACCCCACTGTGTCCTGACACTACCTAGATCTCTCCATGTCCCACTGTGCCCGACACTACCTAGATCTCTCCATACCCCACTGTGTCCTGACACTACCTAGATCTCTCCATGTCCCACTGTGCCCGACACTACCTAGATCTCTCCATGTCCCACTGTGCCCGACATTACCTAGATCTCTCCATACCCCACTGTGCCCCAACACTACCTAGATCTCTCCATACCCCACTGTGTCCTGACACTACCTAGATCTCTCCATACCCCACTGTGTCCTGACACTACCTAGATCTCTCCATACCTCACTGTGCCCTGACACTACCTAGATCTCTCCATACCCCACTGTGTCCTGACACTACCTAGATCTCTCCATACCCCACTGTGCCCTGACACTACCTAGATCTCTCCATACCCCACTGTGCCCCAACACTACCTAGATCTCTCCATACCCCACTGTGCCCCAACACTACCTAGATCTCTCCATACCCCACTGTGTCCTGACACTACCTAGATCTCTCCATACCCCACTGTGCTCTGACACTACCTAGATCTCTCCATACCCCACTGTGCTCCAACACTACCTAGATCTCTCCATACCCCACTGTGCTCTGACACTACCTAGATCTCTCCATACCCCACTGTGCCCCAACACTACCTAGATCTCTCCATACCCCACTGTGCCCCAACACTACCTAGATCTCTCCATACCCCACTGTGCCCGACACTACCTAGATCTCTCCATACCCCACTGTGCCCCGACACTACCTAGATCTCTCCATGTCCCACTGTGCCCGACACTACCTAGATCTCTCCATACCCCACTGTGCCCCAACACTACCTAGATCTCTCCATACCCCACTGTGTCCTGACACTACCTAGATCTCTCCATACCCCACTGTGCCCCGACACTACCTAGATCTCTCCATGTCCCACTGTGCCCGACACTACCTAGATCTCTCCATACCCCACTGTGCCCCAACACTACCTAGATCTCTCCATACCCCACTGTGTCCTGACACTACCTAGATCTCTCCATACCCCACTGTGCCCTGACACTACCTAGATCTCTCCATACCCCACTGTGTCCTGACACTACCTAGATCTCTCCATACCCCACTGTGCCCTGACACTACCTAGATCTCTCCATGTCCCACTGTGCCCGACACTACCTAGATCTCTCCATGTCCCACTGTGCCCCAACACTACCTAGATCTCTCCATACCCCACTGTGCCCCAACACTACCTAGATCTCTCCATACCCCACTGTGTCCTGACACTACCTAGATCTCTCCATACCCCACTGTGCCCTGACACTACCTAGATCTCTCCATACCCCACTGTGTCCTGACACTACCTAGATCTCTCCATACCCCACTGTGCCCCGACACTACCTAGATCTCTCCATACCCCACTGTGTCCTGACACTACCTAGATCTCTCCATGTCCCACTGTGCCCCAACACTACCTAGATCTCTCCATACCCCACTGTGCCCCAACACTACCTAGATCTCTCCATACCCCACTGTGTCCTGACACTACCTAGATCTCTCCATACCCCACTGTGCCCTGACACTACCTAGATCTCTCCATACCCCACTGTGTCCTGACACTACCTAGATCTCTCCATACCCCACTGTGCCCCGACACTACCTAGATCTCTCCATACCCCACTGTGTCCTGACACTACCTAGATCTCTCCATGTCCCACTGTGCCCTGACACTACCTAGATCTCTCCATACCCCACTGTGCCCCAAGACTACCTAGATCTCTCCATACCCCACTGTGTCCTGACACTACCTAGATCTCTCCATGTCCCACTGTGCCCTGACACTACCTAGATCTCTCCATACCCCACTGTGCCCGACACTACCTAGATCTCTCCATACCCCACTGTGCCCCGACACTACCTAGATCTCTCCATGTCCCACTGTGCCCGACACTACCTAGATCTCTCCATACCCCACTGTGCCCCAACACTACCTAGATCTCTCCATACCCCACTGTGCCCTGACACTACCTAGATCTCTCCATACCCCACTGTGCCCTGACACTACCTAGATCTCTCCATACCCCACTGTGTCCTGACACTACCTAGATCTCTCCATACCCCACTGTGCCCTGACACTACCTAGATCTCTCCATACCCCACTGTGCCCTGACACTACCTAGATCTCTCCATACCCCACTGTGCCCTGACACTACCTAGATCTCTCCATACCCCACTGTGCCCTGACACTACCTAGATCTCTCCATACCCCACTGTGCCCTGACACTACCTAGATCTCTCCATACCCCACTGTGCCCTGACACTACCTAGATCTCTCCATACCCCACTGTGCCCTGACACTACCTAGATCTCTCCATACCCCACTGTGTCCTGACACTACCTAGATCTCTCCATACCCCACTGTGTCCTGACACTACCTAGATCTCTCCATACCCCACTGTGCCCCGACACTACCTAGATCTCTCCATACCCCACTGTGCCCTGACACTACCTAGATCTCTCCATACCCTACTGTGTCCTGACACTACCTAGATCTCTCCATACCCCAATGTGCCCTGACACTACCTAGATCTCTCCATACCCCACTGTGCCCTGACACTACCTAGATCTCTCCATATCCCACTGTGCCCTGACACTACCTAGATCTCTCCATACCCCACTGTGCCCTGACACTACCTAGATCTCTCCATACCCCACTGTGTCCTGACACTACCTAGATCTCTCCATACCCCACTGTGCCCTGACACTACCTAGATCTCTCCATACCCCACTGTGTCCCGACACTACCTAGATCTCTCCATACCCCACTGTGCCCCAACACTACCTAGATCTCTCCATACCCCACTGTCCCCTGACACTACCTAGATCTCTCCATACCCCACTGTGTCCTGACACTACCTAGATCTCTCCATACCCCACTGTGTCCTGACACTACCTAGATCTCTCCATACCCCACTGTCCCCTGACACTACCTAGATCTCTCCATACCCCACTGTGTCCTGACACTACCTAGATCTCTCCATGTCCCACTGTATCCTGACACTACCTAGATCTCTCCATGTCCCAGTATGTCCTGACACTACCTAGATCTCTCCATACCCCACTGTGTCCTGACACTACCTAGATCTCTCCATGTCCCACTGTATCCTGACACTACCTAGATCTCTCCATGTCCCAGTATGTCCTGACACTACCTAGATCTCTCCATACCCCACTGTGCCCTGACACTACCTAGATCTCTCCATACCCCACTGTGCCCTGACACTACCTAGATCTCTCCATACCCCACTGTGCCCTGACACTACCTAGATCTCTCCATACCCCACTGTGCCCTGACACTACCTAGATCTCTCCATACCCCACTGTGCCCTGACACTACCTAGATCTCTCCATACCCCACTGTGTCCTGACACTACCTAGATCTCTCCATACCCCACTGTGCCCTGACACTACCTAGATCTCTCCATACCCCACTGTGCCCTGACACTACCTAGATCTCTCCATACCCCACTGTGCCCTGACACTACCTAGATCTCTCCATACCCCACTGTGTCCTGACACTACCTAGATCTCTCCATACCCCACTGTGTCCTGACACTACCTAGATCTCTCCATGTCCCACTGTGCCCTGACACTACCTAGATCTCTCCATACCCCACTGTGCCCCAACACTACCTAGATCTCTCCATACCCCACTGTGCCCTGACACTACCTAGATCTCTCCATACCCCACTGTGCCCCAACACTACCTAGATCTCTCCATACCCCACTGTGCCCTGACACTACCTAGATCTCTCCATACCCCACTGTGTCCTGACACTACCTAGATCTCTCCATGTCCCACTGTGCCCTGACACTACCTAGATCTCTCCATACCCCACTGTGCCCCAACACTACCTAGATCTCTCCATACCCCACTGTGCCCTGACACTACCTAGATCTCTCCATACCCCACTGTGCCCCAACACTACCTAGATCTCTCCATACCCCACTGTGCCCTGACACTACCTAGATCTCTCCATACCCCACTGTGTCCTGACACCACCTAGATCTCTCCATACCCCACTGTGTCCTGACACTACCTAGATCTCTCCATGTCCCACTGTGTCCTGACACTACCTAGATCTCTCCATACCCCACTGTGCCCTGACACTACCTAGATCTCTCCATACCCCATTGTGCCCTGACACTACCTAGATCTCTCCATACCCCACTGTGTCCTGACACTACCTAGATCTCTCCATACCCCACTGTGCCCTGACACTACCTAGATCTCTCCATACCCCACTGTGCCCTGACACTACCTAGATCTCTCCATACCCCACTGTGTCCTGACACTACCTAGATCTCTCCATACCCCACTGTGCCCTGACACTACCTAGATCTCTCCATACCCCACTGTGCCCTGACACTACCTAGATCTCTCCATACCCCACTGTGTCCTTACACTACCTAGATCTCTCCATACCCCACTGTGTCCTGACACTACCTAGATCTCTCCATACCCCACTGTGTCCTTACACTACCTAGATCTCTCCATACCCCACTGTGCCCTGACACTACCTAGATCTCTCCATGTCCCACTGTGCCCTGACACTACCTAGATCTCTCCATACCCCACTGTGTCCCAACACTACCTAGATCTCTCCATGTCCCACTGTGCCCTGACACTACCTAGATCTCTCCATACCCCACTGTGCCCTGACACTACCTAGATCTCTCCATACCCCACTGTGCCCTGACACTACCTAGATCTCTCCATGTCCCACTGTGCCCTGACACTACCTAGATCTCTCCATACCCCACTGTGCCCTGACACTACCTAGATCTCTCCATACCCCACTGTGCCCTGACACTACCTAGATCTCTCCATGTCCCACTGTGCCCCAACACTACCTAGATCTCTCCATACCCCACTGTGTCCTGACACTACCTAGATCTCTCCATACCCCACTGTGTCCTGACACTACCTAGATCTTTCCATACCCCACTGTGCCCTGACACTACCTAGATCTCTCCATACCCCACTGTGCCCTGACACTACCTAGATCTCTCCATGTCCCAGTATGTCCTGACACTACCTAGATCTCTCCATACCCCACTGTGCCCTGACACTACCTAGATCTCTCCATACCCCACTGTGCCCTGACACTACCTAGATCTCTCCATGTCCCAGTATGTCCTGACACTACCTAGATCTCTCCATACCCCACTGTGCCCCAACACTACCTAGATCTCTCCATACCCCACTGTGCCCCAACACTACCTAGATCTCTCCATACCCCACTGTGTCCTGACACTACCTAGATCTCTCCATACCCCACTGTGCCCTGACACTACCTAGATCTCTCCATACCCCACTGTGCCCTGACACTACCTAGATCTCTCCATACCCCACTGTGCCCTGACTCTACCTAGATCTCTCCATACCCCACTGTGTCCTGACACTACCTAGATCTCTCCATACCCCACTGTGCCCTGACACTACCTAGATCTCTCCATACCCCACTGTGTCCCAACACTACCTAGATCTCTCCATACCCCACTGTGCCCTGACACTACCTAGATCTCTCCATACCCCACTGTGCCCCAACACTACCTAGATCTCTCCATACCCCACTGTGTCCTGACACTACCTAGATCTCTCCATACCCCACTGTGTCCTGACACTACCTAGATCTCTCCATACCCCACTGTGTCCTGACACTACCTAGATCTCTCCATACCCCACTGTGCCCTGACACTACCTAGATCTCTCCATACCCCACTGTGCCCTGACACTACCTAGATCTCTCCATACCCCACTGTGTCCTGACACTACCTAGATCTCTCCATACCCCACTGTGTCCTGACACTACCTAGATCTCTCCATACCCCACTGTGCCCTGACACTACCTAGATCTCTCCATACCCCACTGTGTCCCAACACTACCTAGATCTCTCCATACCCCACTGTGCCCTGACACTACCTAGATCCCTCCATACCCCACTGTGCCCTGACACTACCTAGATCTCTCCATACCCCACTGTGTCCTGACACTACCTAGATCTCTCCATACCCCACTGTGTCCTGACACTACCTAGATCTCTCCATACCCCACTGTGTCCTGACACTACCTAGATCTCTCCATACCCCACTGTGCCCTGACACTACCTAGATCTCTCCATTCCCCACTGTGTCCTGACACTACCTAGATCTCTCCATACCCCACTGTGCCCCAACACTACCTAGATCTCTCCATACCCCACTGTGCCCTGACACTACCTAGATCTCTCCATACCCCACTGTGTCCTGACACTACCTAGATCTCTCCATACCCCACTGTGTCCTGACACTACCTAGATCTCTCCATACCCCACTGTGTCCCGACACTACCTAGATCTCTCCATACCCCACTGTGTCCTGACACTACCTAGATCTCTCCATACCCCACTGTGTCCCGACACTACCTAGATCTCTCCATACCCCACTGTGTCCTGACACTACCTAGATCTCTCCATACCCCACTGTGTCCCGACACTACCTAGATCTCTCCATACCCCACTGTGCCCTGACACTACCTAGATCTCTCCATACCCCACTGTGCCCCGACACTACCTAGATCTCTCCATACCCCACTGTGTCCTGACATCACCTAGATCTCTCCATACCCCACTGGGTCCTGACACTACCTAGATCTCTCCATACCCCACTGTGCCCTGACACTACCTAGATCTCTCCATACCCCACTGTGTCCTGACACTACCTAGATCTCTCCATACCCCACTGTGCCCCAACACTACCTAGATCTCTCCATGCCCCACTGTGTCCTGACACTACCTAGATCTCTCCATACCCCACTGTGCCCTGACACTACCTAGATCTCTCCATACCCCACTGTGTCCTGACACTACCTAGATCTCTCCATACCCCACTGTGTCCCGACACTACCTAGATCTCTCCATACCCCACTGTGCCCCGACACTACCTAGATCTATCCATACCCCACTGTGCCCCGACACTACCTAGATCTCTCCATACCCCACTGTGCCCTGATACTACCTAGATCTCTCCATACCCCACTGTGTCCTGACACTACCTAGATCTCTCCATACCCCACTGTGCCCCGACACTACCTAGATCTCTCCATACCCCACTGTGCCCTGACACTACCTAGATCTCTCCATACCCTACTGTGTCCTGACACTACCTAGATCTCTCCATACCCCAATGTGCCCTGACACTACCTAGATCTCTCCATACCCCACTGTGCCCTGACACTACCTAGATCTCTCCATATCCCACTGTGCCCTGACACTACCTAGATCTCTCCATACCCCACTGTGCCCTGACACTACCTAGATCTCTCCATACCCCACTGTGCCCTGACACTACCTAGATCTCTCCATACCCCACTGTGTCCTGACACTACCTAGATCTCTCCATGTCCCACTGTGCCCTGACACTACCTAGATCTCTCCATGTCCCACTGTGCCCCAACACTACCTAGATCTCTCCATACCCCACTGTCCCCTGACACTACCTAGATCTCTCCATACCCCACTGTGTCCTGACACTACCTAGATCTCTCCATACCCCACTGTGTCCTGACACTACCTAGATCTCTCCATACCCCACTGTCCCCTGACACTACCTAGATCTCTCCATACCCCACTGTGTCCTGACACTACCTAGATCTCTCCATGTCCCACTGTATCCTGACACTACCTAGATCTCTCCATGTCCCAGTATGTCCTGACACTACCTAGATCTCTCCATACCCCACTGTGTCCTGACACTACCTAGATCTCTCCATACCCCACTGTGTCCTGACACTACCTAGATCTCTCCATGTCCCACTGTATCCTGACACTACCTAGATCTCTCCATGTCCCAGTATGTCCTGACACTACCTAGATCTCTCCATACCCCACTGTGCCCTGACACTACCTAGATCTCTCCATACCCCACTGTGCCCTGACACTACCTAGATCTCTCCATACCCCACTGTGCCCTGACACTACCTAGATCTCTCCATACCCCACTGTGCCCTGACACTACCTAGATCTCTCCATACCCCACTGTGCCCTGACACTACCTAGATCTCTCCATACCCCACTGTGTCCTGACACTACCTAGATCTCTCCATACCCCACTGTGCCCTGACACTACCTAGATCTCTCCATACCCCACTGTGCCCTGACACTACCTAGATCTCTCCATACCCCACTGTGCCCTGACACTACCTAGATCTCTCCATACCCCACTGTGTCCTGACACTACCTAGATCTCTCCATACCCCACTGTGTCCTGACACTACCTAGATCTCTCCATGTCCCACTGTGCCCTGACACTACCTAGATCTCTCCATACCCCACTGTGCCCCAACACTACCTAGATCTCTCCATACCCCACTGTGCCCTGACACTACCTAGATCTCTCCATACCCCACTGTGCCCCAACACTACCTAGATCTCTCCATACCCCACTGTGCCCTGACACTACCTAGATCTCTCCATACCCCACTGTGTCCTGACACTACCTAGATCTCTCCATACCCCACTGTGTCCTGACACCACCTAGATCTCTCCATACCCCACTGTGTCCTGACACTACCTAGATCTCTCCATGTCCCACTGTGTCCTGACACTACCTAGATCTCTCCATACCCCACTGTGCCCTGACACTACCTAGATCTCTCCATACCCCATTGTGCCCTGACACTACCTAGATCTCTCCATACCCCACTGTGTCCTGACACTACCTAGATCTCTCCATACCCCACTGTGCCCTGACACTACCTAGATCTCTCCATACCCCACTGTGCCCTGAAACTACCTAGATCTCTCCATACCCCACTGTGTCCTGACACTACCTAGATCTCTCCATACCCCACTGTGCCCTGACACTACCTAGATCTCTCCATACCCCACTGTGCCCTGACACTACCTAGATCTCTCCATACCCCACTGTGTCCTTACACTACCTAGATCTCTCCATACCCCACTGTGTCCTGACACTACCTAGATCTCTCCATACCCCACTGTGTCCTTACACTACCTAGATCTCTCCATACCCCACTGTGCCCTGACACTACCTAGATCTCTCCATGTCCCACTGTGCCCTGACACTACCTAGATCTCTCCATACCCCACTGTGTCCCAACACTACCTAGATCTCTCCATGTCCCACTGTGCCCTGACACTACCTAGATCTCTCCATACCCCACTGTGCCCTGACACTACCTAGATCTCTCCATACCCCACTGTGCCCTGACACTACCTAGATCTCTCCATGTCCCACTGTGCCCTGACACTACCTAGATCTCTCCATACCCCACTGTGCCCTGACACTACCTAGATCTCTCCATACCCCACTGTGCCCTGACACTACCTAGATCTCTCCATGTCCCACTGTGCCCCAACACTACCTAGATCTCTCCATACCCCACTGTGTCCTGACACTACCTAGATCTCTCCATACCCCACTGTGTCCTGACACTACCTAGATCTCTCCATACCCCACTGTGCCCCAACACTACCTAGATCTCTCCATACCCCACTGTGCCCCAACACTACCTAGATCTCTCCATACCCCACTGTGCCCTGACACTACCTAGATCTCTCCATGTCCCACTGTATCCTGACACTACCTAGATCTCTCCATACCCCACTGTGTCCTGACACTACCTAGATCTCTCCATACCCCACTGTGTCCTGACACTACCTAGATCTCTCCATACCCCACTGTGTCCTGACACTACCTAGATCTCTCCATACCCCACTGTGTCCTGACACTACCTAGATCTCTCCATGTCCCACTGTGCCCTGACACTACCTAGATCTCTCCATACCCCACTGTGCCCCAACACTACCTAGATCTCTCCATACCCCACTGTGCCCTGACACTACCTAGATCTCTCCATACCCCACTGTGTCCTGACACTACCTAGATCTCTCCATACCCCACTGTGTCCTGACACTACCTAGATCTCTCCATGTCCCACTGTCTCCTGACACTACCTAGATCTCTCCATGTCCCACTGTATCCTGACACTACCTAGATCTCTCCATACCCCACTGTGCCCCAACACTACCTAGATCTCTCCATACCCCACTGTGTCCTGACACTACCTAGATCTCTCCATACCCCACTGTGCCCCAACACTACCTAGATCTCTCCATACCCCACTGTGTCCTGACACTACCTAGATCTCTCCATACCCCACTGTGTCCTGACACTACCTAGATCTCTCCATACCCCACTGTGCCCTGACACTACCTAGATCTCTCCATACCCCACTGTGCCCCAACACTACCTAGATCTCTCCATACCCCACTGTGCCCTGACACTACCTAGATCTCTCCATACCCCACTGTGCCCTGACACTACCTAGATCTCTCCATACCCCACTGTGCCCTGACACTACCTAGATCTCTCCATGTCCCAGTATGTCCTGACACTACCTAGATCTCTCCATACCCCACTGTGCCCTGACACTACCTAGATCTCTCCATACCCCACTGTGCCCTGACACTACCTAGATCTCTCCATGTCCCAGTATGTCCTGACACTACCTAGATCTCTCCATACCCCACTGTGCCCTGACACTACCTAGATCTCTCCATACCCCACTGTGTCCTGACACTACCTAGATCTCTCCATACCCCACTGTGCCCTGACACTACCTAGATCTCTCCATACCCCACTGTGCCCTGACACTACCTAGATCTCTCCATACCCCACTGTGCCCTGACTCTACCTAGATCTCTCCATACCCCACTGTGTCCTGACACTACCTAGATCTCTCCATACCCCACTGTGCCCTGACACTACCTAGATCTCTCCATACCCCACTGTGTCCCAACACTACCTAGATCTCTCCATACCCCACTGTGCCCTGACACTACCTAGATCTCTCCATACCCCACTGTGCCCCAACACTACCTAGATCTCTCCATACCCCACTGTGTCCTGACACTACCTAGATCTCTCCATACCCCACTGTGTCCTGACACTACCTAGATCTCTCCATACCCCACTGTGTCCTGACACTACCTAGATCTCTCCATACCCCACTGTGCCCTGACACTACCTAGATCTCTCCATACCCCACTGTGCCCTGACACTACCTAGATCTCTCCATACCCCACTGTGTCCTGACACTACCTAGATCTCTCCATACCCCACTGTGTCCTGACACTACCTAGATCTCTCCATACCCCACTGTGCCCTGACACTACCTAGATCTCTCCATACCCCACTGTGTCCCAACACTACCTAGATCTCTCCATACCCCACTGTGCCCTGACACTACCTAGATCTCTCCATACCCCACTGTGCCCTGACACTACCTAGATCCCTCCATACCCCACTGTGCCCTGACACTACCTAGATCTCTCCATACCCCACTGTGTCCTGACACTACCTAGATCTCTCCATACCCCACTGTGTCCTGACACTACCTAGATCTCTCCATACCCCACTGTGTCCTGACACTACCTAGATCTCTCCATACCCCACTGTGCCCTGACACTACCTAGATCTCTCCATTCCCCACTGTGTCCTGACACTACCTAGATCTCTCCATACCCCACTGTGCCCCAACACTACCTAGATCTCTCCATACCCCACTGTGCCCTGACACTACCTAGATCTCTCCATGTCCCACTGTGTCCTGACACTACCTAGATCTCTCCATACCCCACTGTGTCCTGACACTACCTAGATCTCTCCATACCCCACTGTGTCCCGACACTACCTAGATCTCTCCATACCCCACTGTGCCCTGACACTACCTAGATCTCTCCATACCCCACTGTGCCCTGACACTACCTAGATCTCTCCATACCCCACTGTGCCCCGACACTACCTAGATCTCTCCATACCCCACTGTGTCCTGACATCACCTAGATCTCTCCATACCCCACTGGGTCCTGACACTACCTAGATCTCTCCATACCCCACTGTGCCCTGACACTACCTAGATCTCTCCATACCCCACTGTGTCCTGACACTACCTAGATCTCTCCATACCCCACTGTGCCCCAACACTACCTAGATCTCTCCATGCCCCACTGTGTCCTGACACTACCTAGATCTCTCCATACCCCACTGTGCCCTGACACTACCTAGATCTCTCCATACCCCACTGTGTCCTGACACTACCTAGATCTCTCCATACCCCACTGTGTCCTGACACTACCTAGATCTCTCCATACCCCACTGTGCCCCGACACTACCTAGATCTATCCATACCCCACTGTGCCCCGACACTACCTAGATCTCTCCATACCCCACTGTGCCCTGATACTACCTAGATCTCTCCATACCCCACTGTGCCCTGACACTACCTAGATCTCTCCATACCCCACTGTGCCCTGACACTACCTAGATCACTCCATACCCCACTGTGTCCTGACACTACCTAGATCTCTCCATACCCCACTGTGTCCTGACACTACCTAGATCTCTCCATACCCCACTGTGTCCTGACACTACCTAGATCTCTCCATACCCCACTGTGTCCTGACACTACCTAGATCTCTCCATACCCCACTGTGTCCTGACACTACCTAGATCTCTCCATGCCCCACTGTGCCCCAACACTACCTAGATCTCTCCATACCCCACTGTGCCCTGACATTACCTAGATCTCTCCATACCCCACTGTGTCCTGACACTACCTAGATCTCTCCATACCCCAGTGTGTCCTGACACTACCTAGATCTCTCCATACCCCACTGTGCCCCAACACTACCTAGATCTCTCCATACCCCACTGTACCCTGACACTACCTAGATCTCTCCATACCCCACTGTGCCCTGACACTACCTAGATCTCTCCATACCCCACTGTGCCCCGACACTACCTAGATCTCTCCATACCCCACTGTGCCCCGACACTACCTAGATCTCTCCATACCCCACTGTGCCCCAACACTACCTAGATCTCTCCATACCCCACTGTACCCTGACACTACCTAGATCTCTCCATACCCCACTGTGCCCTGACACTACCTAGATCTCTCCATACCCCACTGTACCCTGACACTACCTAGATCTCTCCATACCCCACTGTGCCCTGACACTACCTAGATCTCTCCATACCCCACTGTGCCCCGACACTACCTAGATCTCTCCATACCCCACTGTGCCCCGACACTACCTAGATCTCTCCATACCCCACTGTGCCCCAACACTACCTAGATCTCTCCATACCCCACTGTACCCTGACACTACCTAGATCTCTCCATACCCCACTGTGCCCTGACACTACCTAGATCTCTCCATACCCCACTGTGCCCTGACACTACCTAGATCTCTCCATACCCCACTGTGCCCCGACACTACCTAGATCTATCCATACCCCACTGTGCCCCGACACTACCTAGATCTCTCCATACCCCACTGTGCCCTGACACTACCTAGATCTCTCCATACCCCACTGTGCCCTGACACTACCTAGATCTCTCCATACCCCACTGTGTCCTGACACTACCTAGATCTCTCCATACCCCACTGTGTCCTGACACTACCTAGATCTCTCCATACCCCACTGTGTCCTGACACTACCTAGATCTCTCCATACCCCACTGTGTCCTGACACTACCTAGATCTCTCCATACCCTACTGTGCCCTGACACTACCTAGATCTCTCCATACCCCACTGTGCCCTGACACTACCTAGATCTCTCCATACCCCACTGTGTCCTGACACTACCTAGATCTCTCCATACCCTACTGTGCCCTGACACTACCTAGATCTCTCCATGCCCCACTGTGCCCCAACACTACCTAGATCTCTCCATACCCCACTGTGTCCTGACACTACCTAGATCTCTCCATACCCCACTGTGTCCTGACACTACCTAGATCTCTCCATACCCCACTGTGCCCCAACACTACCTAGATCTCTCCATACCCCACTGTACCCTGACACTACCTAGATCTCTCCATACCCCACTGTGCCCTGACACTACCTAGATCTCTCCATACCCCACTGTGCCCTGACACTACCTAGATCTCTCCATACCCCACTGTGCCCCGACACTACCTAGATCTATCCATACCCCACTGTGCCCCGACACTACCTAGATCTCTCCATACCCCACTGTGCCCTGACACTACCTAGATCTCTCCATACCCCACTGTGCCCTGACACTACCTAGATCTCTCCATACCCCACTGTGTCCTGACACTACCTAGATCTCTCCATACCCTACTGTGCCCTGACACTACCTAGATCTCTCCATACCCCACTGTGCCCTGACACTACCTAGATCTCTCCATACCCCACTGTGTCCTGACACTACCTAGATCTCTCCATACCCTACTGTGCCCTGACACTACCTAGATCTCTCCATGCCCCACTGTGCCCCAACACTACCTAGATCTCTCCATACCCCACTGTGCCCTGACACTACCTAGATCTCTCCATACCCCACTGTGTCCTGACACTACCTAGATCTCTCCATACCCTACTGTGCCCTGACACTACCTAGATCTCTCCATGCCCCACTGTGCCCCAACACTACCTAGATCTCTCCATACCCCACTGTGCCCGGACACTACCTAGATCTCTCCATACCCCACTGTGCCCCGACACTACCTAGATCTCTCCATACCCCACTGTGTCCTGACACTACCTAGATCTCTCCATACCCCACTGTGCCCTGACACTACCTAGATCTCTCCATACCCCACTGTGTCCTGACACTACCTAGATCTCTCCATACCCCACTGTGCCCCAACACTACCTAGATCTCTCCATACCCCACTGTGCCCCAACACTACCTAGATCTCTCCATACCCCACTGTGCCCCGACACTACCTAGATCTCTCCATACCCCACTGTGCCCCGACACTACCTAGATCTCTCCATACCCCACTGTGTCCTGACACTACCTAGATCTCTCCATACCCCACTGTGCCCTGACACTACCTAGATCTCTCCATACCCCACTGTGCCCCGACACTACCTAGATCTCTCCATACCCCACTGTGCCCTGACACTACCTAGATCTCTCCATACCCCACTGTGCCCTGACACTACCTAGATCTCTCCATACCCCACTGTGCCCCGACACTACCTAGATCTCTCCATACCCCACTGTGTCCTGACACTACCTAGATCTCTCCATACCCCACTGTGTCCTGACACTACCTAGATCTCTCCATACCCCACTGTGTCCTGACACTACCTAGATCTCTCCATACCCCACTGTGTCCTGACACTACCTAGATCTCTCCATACCCCACTGTGCCCCGACACTACCTAGATCTCTCCATACCCCACTGTGTCCTGACACTACCTAGATCTCTCCATACCCCACTGTGTCCTGACACTACCTAGATCTCTCCATACCCCACTGTGTCCTGACACTACCTAGATCTCTCCATACCCCACTGTGCCCTGACACTACCTAGATCTCTCCATACCCCACTGTGTCCTGACACTACCTAGATCTCTCCATACCCCACTGTGCCCCAACACTACCTAGATCTCTCCATACCCCACTGTGCCCCAACACTACCTAGATCTCTCCATACCCCACTGTGCCCCAACACTACCTAGATCTCTCCATACCCCACTGTGTCCTGACACTACCTAGATCTCTCCATACCCCACTGTGCCCTGACACTACCTAGATCTCTCCATACCCCACTGTGTCCTGACACTACCTAGATCTCTCCATACCCCACTGTGTCCTGACACTACCTAGATCTCTCCATACCCCACTGTGCCCCAACACTACCTAGATCTCTCCATACCCCACTGTGCCCTGACACTACCTAGATCTCTCCATACCCCACTGTGTCCTGACACTACCTAGATCTCTCCATATCCCACTTTGCCCCGACACTACCTAGATCTCTCCATACCCCACTGTGCCCCAACACTACCTAGATCTCTCCATACCCCACTGTGCCCCAACACTACCTAGATCTCTCCATACCCCACTGTGCCCCAACACTACCTAGATCTCTCCATACCCCACTGTGCCCTGACACTACCTAGATCTCTCCATACCCCACTGTGTCCTGACACTACCTAGATCTCTCCATACCCCACTGTGTCCTGACACTACCTAGATCTCTCCATATCCCACTTTGCCCCGACACTACCTAGATCTCTCCATACCCCACTGTGTCCTGACACTACCTAGATCTCTCCATACCCCACTGTGCCCCGACACTACCTAGATCTCTCCATACCCCACTGTGCCCTGACACTACCTAGATCTCTCCATACCCCACTGTGCCCTGACACTACCTAGATCTCTCCATACCCCACTGTGCCCTGACACTACCTAGATCTCTCCATACCCCACTGTGTCCTGACACTACCTAGATCTCTCCATACCCCACTGTGTCCCGACACTACCTAGATCTCTCCATACCCCACTGTGCCCCGACACTACCTAGATCTCTCCATACCCCAGTGTGTCCTGACACTACCTAGATCTCTCCATACCCCACTGTGCCCTGACACTACCTAGATCTCTCCATACCCCACTGTGCCCTGACACTACCTAGATCTCTCCATACCCCACTGTGCCCCGACACTACCTAGATCTCTCCATACCCCAGTGTGTCCTGACACTACCTAGATCTCTCCATACCCCACTGTGCCCCGACACTACCTAGATCTCTCCATGTCCCACTGTGCCCTGACACTACCTAGATCTCTCCATACCCCACTGTGTCCTGACACTACCTAGATCTCTCCATACCCCACTGTGCCCCAACACTACCTAGATCTCTCCATACCCCACTGTCTCCTGACACTACCTAGATCTCTCCATACCCCACTGTGCCCTGACACTACCTAGATCTCTCCATACCCCACTGTGTCCTGACACTACCTAGATCTCTCCATGTCCCACTGTGCCCTGACACTACCTAGATCTCTCCATACCCCACTGCGTCCTGACACTACCTAGATCTCTCCATACCCCACTGTGTCCTGACACTACCTAGATCTCTCCATACCCCACTGTGCCCCAACACTACCTAGATCTCTCCATACCCCACTGTCTCCTGACACTACCTAGATCTCTCCATACCCCACTGTGCCCTGACACTACCTAGATCTCTCCATACCCCACTGTGTCCTGACACTACCTAGATCTCTCCATGTCCCACTGTGCCCTGACACTACCTAGATCTCTCCATACCGCACTGTGCCCTGACACTACCTAGATCTCTCCATACCCCACTGTGTCCTGACACTACCTAGATCTCTCCATACCCCACTGTGCCCCAACACTACCTAGATCTCTCCATACCCCACTGTGTCCTGACACTACCTAGATCTCTCCATGTCCCACTGTGCCCTGACACTACCTAGATCTCTCCATACCCCACTGTGTCCTGACACTACCTAGATCTCTCCATACCCCACTGTGTCCTGACACTACCTAGATCTCTCCATACCCCACTGTGCCCTGACACTACCTAGATCTCTCCATACCCCACTGTGCCCCGACACTACCTAGATCTCTCCATACCCCAGTGTGTCCTGACACTACCTAGATCTCTCCATACCCCACTGTGCCCCGACACCACCTAGATCTCTCCATACCCCACTGTGTCCTGACACTACCTAGATCTCTCCATACCCCACTGTGTCCTGACACTACCTAGATCTCTCCATACCCCACTGTGTCCTGACACTACCTAGATCTCTCCATACCCCAGTGTGTCCTGACACTACCTAGATCTCTCCATACCCCACTGTGCCCTGACACTACCTAGATCTCTCCATACCCCACTGTGCCCTGACACTACCTAGATCTCTCCATACCCCACTGTGCCCCGACACTACCTAGATCTCTCCATACCCCAGTGTGTCCTGACACTACCTAGATCTCTCCATACCCCAGTGTGTCCTGACACTACCTAGATCTCTCCATACCCCACTGTGCCCCGACACTACCTAGATCTCTCCATGTCCCACTGTGCCCTGACACTACCTAGATCTCTCCATACCCCACTGTGCCCCGACACTACCTAGATCTCTCCATACCCCAGTGTGTCCTGACACTACCTAGATCTCTCCATACCCCAGTGTGTCCTGACACTACCTAGATCTCTCCATACCCCAGTGTGTCCTGACACTACCTAGATCTCTCCATACCCCACTGTGCCCCGACACTACCTAGATCTCTCCATGTCCCACTGTGCCCTGACACTACCTAGATCTCTCCATACCCCACTGTGTCCTGACACTACCTAGATCTCTCCATACCCCACTGTGCCCCGACACTACCTAGATCTCTCCATGTCCCACTGTGCCCTGACACTACCTAGATCTCTCCATACCCCACTGTGTCCTGACACTACCTAGATCTCTCCATACCCCACTGTGCCCTGACACTACCTAGATCTCTCCATACCCCACTGTGCCCTGACACTACCTAGATCTCTCCATACCCCACTGTGCCCCGACACTACCTAGATCTCTCCATACCCCAGTGTGTCCTGACACTACCTAGATCTCTCCATACCCCACTGTGCCCCGACACCACCTAGATCTCTCCATACCCCACTGTGCCCTGACACTACCTAGATCTCTCCATACCCCACTGTGTCCTGACACTACCTAGATCTCTCCATACCCCACTGTGTCCTGACACTACCTAGATCTCTCCATACCCCACTGTGCCCTGACACTACCTAGATCTCTCCATACCCCACTGTGTCCTGACACTACCTAGATCTCTCCATACCCCACTGTGCCCTGACACTACCTAGATCTCTCCATACCCCACTGTGCCCTGACACTACCTAGATCTCTCCATGTCCCACTGTGTCCTGACACTACCTAGATCTCTCCATACCCCACTGTGTCCTGACACTACCTAGATCTCTCCATACCCCACTGTGTCCTGACACTACCTAGATCTCTCCATACCCCACTGTGCCCCAACACTACCTAGATCTCTCCATACCCCACTGTGCCCTGACACTACCTAGATCTCTCCATACCCCACTGTGTCCTGACACTACCTAGATCTCTCCATACCCCACTGTGTCCTGACACTACCTAGATCTCTCCATACCCCACTGTGCCCTGACACTACCTAGATCTCTCCATACCCCACTGTGTCCTGACACTACCTAGATCTCTCCATACCCCACTGTGTCCTGACACTACCTAGATCTCTCCATACCCCACTGTGCCCTGACACTACCTAGATCTCTCCATACCCCACTGTGTCCTGACACTACCTAGATCTCTCCATACCCCACTGTGCCCTGACACTACCTAGATCTCTCCATACCCCACTGTGTCCTGACACTACCTAGATCTCTCCATACCCCACTGTGTCCTGACACTACCTAGATCTCTCCATACCCCACTGTGCCCTGACACTACCTAGATCTCTCCATACCCCACTGTGTCCTGACACTACCTAGATCTCTCCATACCTCACTGTGCCCTGACACTACCTAGATCTCTCCATACCCCACTGTGTCCTGATACTACCTAGATCTCTCCATACCCCACTGTGTCCTGACACTACCTAGATCTCTCCATACCCCACTGTGCCCTGACACTACCTAGATCTCTCCATGTCCCACTGTGTCCTGACACTACCTAGATCTCTCCATACCCCACTGTGTCCTGACACTACCTAGATCTCTCCATACCCCACTGTGTCCTGACACTACCTAGATCTCTCCATACCCCACTGTGTCCTGACACTACCTAGATCTCTCCATACCCCACTGTGTCCTGACACTACCTAGATCTCTCCATACCCCACTGTGTCCTGACACTACCTAGATCTCTCCATACCCCACTGTGCCCTGACACTACCTAGATCTCTCCATACCCCACTGTGTCCTGACACTACCTAGATCTCTCCATGTCCCACTGTGTCCTGACACTACCTAGATCTCTCCATACCCCACTGTGTCCTGACACTACCTAGATCTCTCCATGTCCCACTGTGTCCTGACACTACCTAGATCTCTCCATACCCCACTGTGCCCTGACACTACCTAGATCTCTCCATACCCCACTGTGCCCTGACACTACCTAGATCTCTCCATGTCCCACTGTGTCCTGACACTACCTAGATCTCTCCATACCCCACTGTGCCCTGACACTACCTAGATCTCTCCATACCCCACTGTGTCCTGACACTACCTAGATCTCTCCATACCCCACTGTGTCCTGACACTACCTAGATCTCTCCATACCCCACTGTGCCCTGACACTACCTAGATCTCTCCATACCCCACTGTGCCCCAACACTACCTAGATCTCTCCATACCCCACTGTGTCCCAACACAACCTAGATCTCTCCATACCCCACTGTGCCCTGACACTACCTAGATCTCTCCATACCCCACTGTGCCCTGACACTACCTAGATCTCTCCATACCCCACTGTGCCCTGACACTACCTAGATCTCTCCATACCCCACTGTGCCTTGACACTACCTAGATCTCTCCATACCCCACTGTGCCCTGACACTACCTAGATCTCTCCATACCCCACTGTGCCCTGACACTACCTAGATCTCTCCATACCCCACTGTGTCCTGACACTACCTAGATCTCTCCATACCCCACTGTGCCCTGACACTACCTAGATTTCTCCATACCCCACTGTGTCCTGACACTACCTAGATCTCTCCATACCCCACTGTGCCCTGACACTACCTAGATCTCTCCATACCCCACTGTGCCCTGACACTACCTAGATCTCTCCATACCCCACTGTGCCCCAACACTACCTAGATCTCTCCATACCCCACTGTGTCCTGACACTACCTAGATCTCTCCATACCCCACTGTGCCCTGACACTACCTAGATTTCTCCATACCCCACTGTGCCCTGACACTACCTAGATCTCTCCATACCCCACTGTGTCCCAACACTACCTAGATCTCTCCATACCCCACTGTGCCCTGACACTACCTAGATCTCTCCATACCCCACTGTGCCCTGACACTACCTAGATTTCTCCATACCCCACTGTGCCCTGACACTACCTAGATCTCTCCATACTCCACTGTGTCCCAACACTACCTAGATCTCTCCATACCCCACTGTGCCCTGACACTACCTAGATCTCTCCATACCCCACTGTGTCCCAACACTACCTAGATCTCTCCATACCCCACTGTGCCCTGACACTACCTAGATCTCTCCATACCCCACTGTGCCCTGACACTACCTACATCTCTCCATACCCCACTGTGCCCTGACACTACCTAGATCTCTTCATACCCCACTGTGCCCTGACACTACCTACCTCTCTCCATACCCCACTGTGCCCTGACACTACCTAGATCTCTCCATACCCCACTGTGCCCTGACACTACCTAGATCTCTTCATACCCCACTGTGCCCTGACACTACCTACCTCTCTCCATACCCCACTGTGCCCTGACACTACCTAGATCTCTCCATACCCCACTGTGCCCTGACACTACCTAGATCTCTCCATACCCCACTGTGCCCTGACACTACCTAGATCTCTCCATGTCCCACTGTGTCCTGACACTACCTAGATCTCTCCATACCCCACTGTGCCCCAACACTACCTAGATCTCTCCATACCCCACTGTGCCCCAACACTACCTAGATCTCTCCATACCCCACTGTGCCCCAACACTACCTAGATCTCTCCATACCCCACTGTGTCCTGACACTACCTAGATCTCTCCATACCCCACTGTGCCCCAACACTACCTAGATCTCTCCATACCCCACTGTGTCCTGACACTACCTAGATCTCTCCATACCCCACTGTGTCCTGACACTACCTAGATCTCTCCATACCCCACTGTGCCCTGACACTACCTAGATCTCTCCATACCCCACTGTGTCCCAACACTACCTAGATCTCTCCATACCCCACTGTGCCCTGACACTACCTAGATCTCTCCATACCCCACTGTGCCCTGACACTACCTAGATCTCTCCATACCTCACTGTGCCCTGACACTACCTAGATCTCTCCATACCCCACTGTGCCCTGACACTACCTAGATCTCTCCATGTCCCACTGTGTCCTGTCACTACCTAGATCTCTCCATACCCCACTGTGTCCTGACACTACCTAGATCTCTCCATACCCCACTGTGTCCTGACACTACCTAGATCTCTCCATACCCCACTGTGTCCTGACACTACCTAGATCTCTCCATACCCCACTGTGCCCTGACACTACCTAGATCTCTCCATACCCCACTGTGCCCTGACACTACCTAGATCTCTCCGTACCCCACTGTGCCCCAACACTACCTAGATCTCTCCATACCCCACTGTGCCCTGACACTACCTAGATCTCTCCGTACCCCACTGTGCCCCAACACTACCTAGATCTCTCCATACCCCACTGTGCCCCAACACTACCTAGATCTCTCCATACCCCACTGTGCCCTGACACTACCTAGATCTCTCCATACCCCACTGTGCCCTGACACTACCTAGATCTCTCCATACCCCACTGTGTCCTGACACTACCTAGATCTCTCCATACCCCACTGTGCCCCAACACTACCTAGATCTCTCCATACCCCACTGTGCCCCGACACTACCTAGATCTCTCCATGTCCCACTGTGCCCTGACACTACCTAGATCTCTCCATACCCCACTGTGTCCTGACACTACCTAGATCTCTCCATACCCCACTGTGCCCCGACACTACCTAGATCTCTCCATACCCCACTGTGCCCCAACACTACCTAGATCTCTCCATACCCCACTGTGCCCTGACACTACCTAGATCTCTCCATACCCCACTGTGCCCCAACACTACCTAGATCTCTCCATACCCCACTGTGCCCGACACTACCTAGATCTCTCCATGTCCCACTGTGCCCGACACTACCTAGATCTCTCCATACCCCACTGTGCCCGACACTACCTAGATCTCTCCATGTCCCACTGTGCCCTGACACTACCTAGATCTCTCCATACCCCACTGTGCCCTGACACTACCTAGATCTCTCCATACCCCACTGTGCCCTGACACTACCTAGATCTCTCCATACCCCACTGTGCCCGACACTACCTAGATCTCTCCATACCCCACTGTGCCCTGACACTACCTAGATCTCTCCATACCCCACTGTGTCCTGACACTACCTAGATCTCTCCATACCCCACTGTGTCCTGACACTACCTAGATCTCTCCATACCCCACTGTGCCCTGACACTACCTAGATCTCTCCATACCCCACTGTGTCCTGACACTACCTAGATCTCTCCATACCCCACTGTGTCCTGACACTACCTAGATCTCTCCATACCCCACTGTGTCCTGACACTACCTAGATCTCTCCATACCCCACTGTGCCCCAACACTACCTAGATCTCTCCATACCCCACTGTGCCCTGACACTACCTAGATCTCTCCATACCCCACTGTGCCCGACACTACCTAGATCTCTCCATACCCCACTGTGCCCTGACACTACCTAGATCTCTCCATACCCCACTGTGCCCGACACTACCTAGATCTCTCCATACCCCACTGTGTCCTGACACTACCTAGATCTCTCCATACCCCACTGTGTCCTGACACTACCTAGATCTCTCCATACCCCACTGTGCCCTGACACTACCTAGATCTCTCCATACCCCACTGTGTCCCAACACTACCTAGATCTCTCCATGTCCCACTGTGCCCTGACACTACCTAGATCTCTCCATACCCCACTGTGCCCTGACACTACCTAGATCTCTCCATACCCCACTGTGTCCTGACACTACCTAGATCTCTCCATACCCCACTGTATCCTGACACTACCTAGATCTCTCCATGTCCCACTGTGTCCTGACACTATCTAGATCTCTCCATACCCCACTGTGCCCTGACACTACCTAGATCTCTCCATACCCCACTGTGCCCTGACACTACCTAGATCTCTCCATACCCCACTGTGTCCCAACACTACCTAGATCTCTCCATGTCCCACTGTGTCCTGACACTATCTAGATCTCTCCATACCCCACTGTGCCCTGACACTACCTAGATCTCTCCATACCCCACTGTGTCCTGACACTACCTAGATCTCTCCATACCCCACTGTATCCTGACACTACCTAGATCTCTCCATGTCCCACTGTGCCCTGACACTACCTAGATCTCTCCATACCCCACTGTGCCCTGACACTACCTAGATCTCTCCATACCCCACTGTGCCCTGACACTACCTAGATCTCTCCATACCCCACTGTGTCCCAACACTACCTAGATCTCTCCATGTCCCACTGTGTCCTGACACTACCTAGATCTCTCCATGTCCCACTGTGTCCTGACACTACCTAGATCTCTCCATACCCCACTGTGCCCTGACACTACCTAGATCTCTCCATACCCCACTGTGTCCTGACACTACCTAGATCTCTCCATACCCCACTGTATCCTGACACTACCTAGATCTCTCCATACCCCACTGTGTCCTGACACTACCTAGATCTCTCCATGTCCCACTGTGTCCTGACACTACCTAGATCTCTCCATACCCCACTGTGCCCTGTCACTACCTAGATCTCTCCATACCCCACTGTGTCCTGACACTACCTAGATCTCTCCATACCCCACTGTGTCCTGATGTGGTGACCTGGGGTTGTTAGGTGTTACTAGCCCTTTAAGGTGTCACGTGGTGGCATTTCACTCTGGCCGAGGGATGTAATGGGCCCAATCCCAGGTGGCATCCACAGAAGTGTGTGTCCCGATTACCCGCCCCCACGTAGGTACCTGTAGCAATGAGTACTCCAGACGCCCAGTCTCGGGGGTAACCGTGGCTCTTTATTGGCAGGACACAGGAAATCCAGATGACAGTGGTGGTAAATGGTGTAGCTGGTGGTGAGTGGTCTTCTGAAGCAGATGGATGGAGTTTTTCAGAGGCCTCGAATGACAGGGTTGTAATGAATATACTTGCTTGACTTGAATGTCTGCACCCAGTGACTGGAGTCCCTATCAGACAGGGTACGTGCTTGTAGAGGATACGTAGAAAACTTTTGCGCTGCTGGCGGGATGACCCTCAATTTCCAAGGCAGCTCGCTATGGGCTATTTTATATATCAGTATTGTCCCACAGACTGTAGTGAGAAGGCACGTATATAATCCCTGCTGACCTGGGTGAACAGGTGATAAACAGGCTGGAAGATATGCTGCATACCTTGTTTAGGGTTTTCCAATAAAGGATAAGGCCTGTGACTGACTGACTGGACAGACCTCGAAGTGTGTCTCCTCCCTGCACACACCGAAGTGTGTCTGCCCCCTTTCCAGAACAATCCAGGGGGCTTGAGTGGCTCTAGGAGGTCACCTGATTCATTAGACTCACTCCCACAGCTTAACCATGTGAATGCTGATGACATGTACAGTCATACGCAGGGAAAAATGTTAACATTAGTGTGAATGAAACAAGTAATTAGCTTTCTGACCACAAGATGGTGCTATGCTAGACAATATGCATACACATGGAAATAAAATGGAGAATGTGATAATACCACATTAGGCTTATGGCCTATATCTGCACATGTGCTCAGGGAATACACAAAAACACAAATATGAAAGATCATGGGTTTACGGCATGTAAGTGACCAAACATATAGTGACAGACTTCCAGATACTGACTGGATTAGTCCAGGTCACTACAAACACCCTCACTAAAAATAAGCCGTCCTCGGCGTCAATATGAGGAGGAAATTTAGAAATGCACATGTATATGTGGGGTAGCACCTGTAAGATAATGACAATGAAAAAGTGAACTGACATGGAGAATATACCATAAAAAGCAATGCAATAACACCTGAAAATAACAATGAAAGTGTGTAAAACAATATGAACAGTAGATATTGTGCAATTTTGTAGAGTCTCTTTCAGCAATAAGGCATTGTCCATGGAAAGGCTCCGGTAAAAGGCACTTTTGAGTAAAGGCACAGTCCTTAGTAGTCCATAGGCTGTATAAATAATCAAGTAAACCAGGAACAGTGTGCATGGTAGTTACCAGGTACTAGAGGCTTAAACTGTTGCAAACTGGCTAACTAGCTAACTAAATAAAGTCAGACATATATGTATACAGGCAAAGCAGTATATACACATGGAATGGATATAGTTCTTTAATCTCTGTAACGGGCAGGTGGAGTTCCTTTGGTGCTTCGCTCTGAACGCCTCAGCACTTGAGTTTCTTCAGAATCTGGAACTTGGTAATGAGGTAGTTCTTCTGATGCTGGTACAGGAACTGGAGTAGCAATTGAAGCAGGAACTCGAGCTGGAACCGGAACTGGTACCCATTGGTAACAGCCTGGAATTATGAATGGAGAATTCTGAATTGATTCTTCCACAGAGGACTGTCTGGGTGGTGTCTCAATTACAGGAGTTGGTGTGTAGACTGGCATGACTGGTTGTGAAGGAAAAGACATAACCATAAGGTCTCCCTTAGTACAAAGTTTCATGCGATTCCTGTGAACTGTTTGAGGAGCCATTCCCGGCTTCTTGACCTCATAGACATCTGAATCAGGGTATGGGATACTTGTAACAGTGTAGGGTTCCTGTTCCCAGAGTGAATCGAGTTTGTCAGAGCGGTGGTATTTACGTAACCATACTTTATCTCCCACATGCAGTGGTGTGGCATTTGCTCTCTGGTTATAACACTCTTCTTGCCTACGATGAGCTTCGTTCATTCTGTGATCAACTATCTCTTTCGCCTCCTGGATGCGCCGTTGATGTTCAGAGACCCAATCGGTCTTTGGCAAGGGATTAATTACATCAGGAACTTGAATTCCTAAAGTACGATCCTTAGGGAGTTGACCTGGGCGACCAAACATAAGATAGTATGGGGAGTAGCCTGTCGAACAATGAGGGGTGTTGTTGTAAATCTCCACTAGTTCATCCAGTAGTTGTGGCCATTCTGCCTGTTTGGTTACTGATGCCGTTCTCAGCATGTTAATAAACACTTGATTTATCCTCTCACAAAGTCCATTCCCTTGTGGGTGATAAGCTGTTGTACGTAGCTTCTTACACTCATGGAATTGGCAGAGCTCTTGGAAGAGCTGTGACTCAAAGGCAGGTCCACGATCTGTTAGGACTGCTTCAGGACAACCATAATGTCTCATGTACTCACGGTAAAAGATGGCAGCCGTAGTACGAGCGGTAATATCCTTCACTGGAACGACTACGACCCACTTAGAGTAGTGATCCACCATAGTGAGGGCATAGGTATACCCTGAACGAGTAGGTGCCAGCTTTACATGGTCTAGAGCAACTAGCTCATTTGGTCGGTGAGAGTTGATTGGATGCAATGGCGCTCTAGCCTCTTTCCTTCCGGCTTTTGTCAAGTTGCAAGCTGGGCATTCATTGCACCAATTTTCAATATCTGCTCGCATTCCGATCCAGTAAAAGCGCTGGCGTATGGTAGCTTCGGTTTTATGTACGCCAAAATGTCCTGATTGGTCATGGTAAGCGTCAAGCACAATTTTTGCATCTCTTCTGGGGATGAGGATTTGGTGTATTCTCTCTCCTGAAGCAGGATCCAAGGTATTACGTATGATGAGGCCTTTTTGTATGAAGAGCCTTTTCCGCTGTCTCCATAGGCGTTTGAGTTCAGTATCTGGATACTGTCTTCTGAGTCTGACAGGTGTTCTTCCAGAAGTTAGGAAATCATAGATCTCACCTAAAACTCGAGATTCATTCTGGAGAGTTTGCCACCTAGATGGATCTTGAATTGGGTCAAATTGCTGTTGGGGACCTTTATCAGTCTGGGTAGCAGCAATGACATTCTGCGTAGCAAACCTTTGATAGAAGGGCGGCATCTCAACATCTTCCCACATGTCTTCTTCCTCAGGAGGTTCTTCCCCTATGGGCAACCGGGATAATACATCTGCATTGACGTTGGTTTTGCCGCTGCGGTACTTGATGTCAAAGCAGTAATTTGCCAATCTGGAAGCCCACCTCTGTTCAAGTGCACCTAGCCGTGCAGTATTAAGGTGAGCGAGAGGATTGTTGTCCGTATATACGGTGAATGGCGTGGCTGCAAGGTAATCCTTGAACTTCTCGGTAACGGCCCACACAAGAGCTAGTAGCTCTAACTTGAAGGAACTGTAATTGCTATCGTTCTTCTCGGCACCTCTCAAACTTCGGCTGGCATAGGCAACGACTCTCTCTTTGTTGTTTTGGACTTGTGACAATACAGCTCCTAAGCCTTGATAGCTGGCATCCGTGTAAAGACGGAAAGGATGACTGTAGTCAGGATACGCTAGAATTGGAGGAGAAGTCAACAGGTCTTTCAATTTCTGGAATGCAGTCTCTTGTCTCTCAGACCAATCAATGGGAAATCTTCTGTTATAGTTTTCTCTAGGACAACCACGTAGAAGTTCTGTCAGTGGTTCTGCTACCTTGGCAAAGTTAGGTATAAAACGGCGGTAGTAGCCCGCAAATCCTAGGAAACTTCTGACTTCCTTCACAGTTCTTGGGGTGTCCCAATTTTTAACGGCAGAAATCTTTTCTGGATCAGGCTGGATTCCTTCCGCACTGACGACATGACCCAAGTAACTGACCTTTGGCTTCAGAAGGTAACATTTTGATGGCTTGATCTTCAGACCATGCTCAATGAGCACTTGGAATACTTCTGCAAGATGGTTTAAGTGATCTTCATATGTACGAGAGTACACAATGACATCATCAAGATACAACAGGACGCTCTGGAAATTAATGTGGCCAAGACATCTTTCCATTAGTCTCTGGAATGTTGCGGGGGCGTTGCACAACCCGAACGGCATGCCATTGAACTCGTAGAGTCCCATTGGAGTAGTGAAAGCTGTCTTCTCTCTATCCTCAGGAGCCATGGGTACTTGCCAGTAACCGCTGGTTAGGTCGAGAGTGGAGAAGTATGCAGCTGAGCCAAGAGCAGTGATGGATTCTTCAATCCTTGGAAGAGGATAGGCATCTTTGTGGGTGACATTGTTCAGTTTTCTGTAGTCAACGCAGAATCTGATGTTACCATCCTTCTTCTTCACTAAGACGATGGGTGCAGCCCAAGGACTTTGGCTTTCTTGAATGACTTTGGTGTCTTTCATCTCCTTAATCAGCTTCTTTACTTGCTGGTAGTTCGCAGGGGGTATGGGACGGTGTCTTTCCTTGATAGGAGGATGATCACCTGTGTTGATCTTGTGTTGGATCAAATTAGTCTTCCCAAAGTCTAGAGCGTGCTTGCTGAAAGCTGCACTGTGTCGCTTAGCAACTTTAATGACACCATTGATATCTTCAATTGGAGTGTTGGCATCTCCGACATTGAGTTCATTCCACCAGAAGGTAGTTGGTTTGTGGTTGCCTTTGGGAGTGGCTTTAACAGACTTTTGGTAAGCAAGCGTTTCTTCATCCAGGATGTCCTCTGGGTCCAGGTGATACAATTGGGCAACTGAATTGAATTTGTACAAGTCTACAGGTGCATCACTCAGGTTGACTAGTCGTACTGGTACTCTACCGTTTGAGACGGTGACAATACTTCTGGCAGCTTTTACCAGTGGCTGTCCTTCAATCTGGATGGGGTCAAGAAGAGCTTCATAATCTGAATTATCTATACCTGGACGAGCTCGACACCAGACTAGGGTTTCGCTGTTTGGACTTAAGGTAACTGGTCTTACATCCTGGATACGGACTCGGCAAATTTCACCTTTATAGTTTGAGAACTTCTGCTGGGCACAGAGCACTTTAATGGTCCGCTGAACAGCTTGTCTGTAATGGGAAGAAGCAGAAGGGAGAGAGACATGCAAGGCAGCTAGCAATTCAGTAAATACGTGACGGATAACATTCATGCCTAGCACTACTGCTATTGTACCTCCCTGAGCCTCAGTAACAACTACACCTTGACCTGGTAACTGACGATCACCAATACGGATGGTGGGTTCCCAGTAGCCTAGCTGGGAAATAGGTTGACCATTACTTGCTATTAAATGTAACTTGGCTTTACCCACAGGGCTTAGTATGTCAGTGTCCCAATACTTTTCAAAGGCTTGTCGCTCAATGGTGGTAACTTGTGAGCCAGTGTCCACTAAGGCTTCTAATGGTACACCATCGATACAAATAGTTATGTACGGGCATTTTGAGATGAACTTGGAAATCCATTGCGATTGTCCCTCTGGGCCCTTGGATTCACTACCCGAGGGGCGGCCCGTGGCCTCGGGAGTGGCCCGTTTAACTGGTAGCATTGGTATTTGTAATGCCCAGGACGTTCACAGTAAGTACAATAAGGAGGTTCATGTCGTGGAGACCTTTCAGGAGGGGGCCTATCAGGTCTTGGGCGGTTAGAACCAGGTTCTGGAGACAATGTCCTGGAAGAAGATGACTCACGGGATGAGGGCTGACCCTTTAACTCTTTTAAAGCTTGACACAGAGAGTCAACAACCTGGGCAAGTACCTCAGTAGTAGTAGGTGTAGTAACAGGGGTAGGCTGGACAGTCTGAGTGGCCTGCATAGGCAAAACAGGAGGTAGTGGGGATGCAATATAAGCTCCACCAGCCAGGTCTGGAGGATAAGTGGCAGAAGTATAACAGGGTGAGTCAGTTCCCACTACACGCAGGGCCAAAGTCTTAAAGTCTAGAAAGGTCATATTTGGGTTCTGGGCTGCTAGCATGCGGAGTTGGCTCTGCACTATCCTGGAATCAACACCTTCTATAAATCTATCAGTAATCATGCTCTCGGCAGCAACAGGGTCGAGGGTGTCTACTTGGCACAAAGATCTGTATGCAGACTGCAGAGCTAGGGCATATTCTCTCAGGTTTTCCCCAGGTCTCTGACGTCTGTCATAAAATTTAAGACGAACCTCAGTTGGTGATTGGACTTCAAATTCTCTCCTGAGATGACTAAGAATCTGGTCAACGCTGGTCTTTTCTGTAGATGGCCAGGAACGGACTTCCTCTGCAGCAGGACCATCAAGTTGACCTAGGAGAAGCTGGACCTGCTGATTGGGAGAAAGTGACACAAGTTCAAGAGTACGCAATATCTTTTCTTTAAATGCACCAAGGGTATGAGGATCCCCTCTGTAACTTGGTAGATTGGAGGTTCCTATGAAAAAAGGCACTCCTGTTGCTATAACAGGGGCTGGAACTGGTGCAGCAGCTGTAATCTGAGGTGCAGGGACGCTAGCAGATGATGATGCAGGGCTGCTAGGGCCAGCCTGGTCACTTTGAGAAGATGTAGACATTTTTGTTTTTCAAAAAAAAATGAGTGTACTGTCTCTTTAAGAAAAATATGACTACTGTTGCATTAAGAAAAATTATTTTATGCAAAAACACAGCCTCTGAATATACAACTTCCTTTCCTTTATGTAACACTGATGAAAATGAAGAGTTGCACTTATCTGTATAGCTGGGATGACAGGCGCTTACTGCAGCAATCAGTAGAAAATGCAGGAATAAACAGGCTGAAGAGAATAACTGGAGCTGCAGACTGCATGATAGGAGAACAGTAGAGATGAGCACTGCAATGGTGATAGTGCTGAGGGGCTGGTACTCTGTTCAAGATGGCAGTGCCCAGCAACTCTATCAGGTGCAACTAAGAAATCCTTCTCCTCTAGCACAAGGACAACACAAAAAGGTTCCACTTTGTAGAGATGCAGAGAGGAGGACCTGAACACACTGCAACAGGCGGAGCTACAGTGCAGAGAAGCTGGATGGACACAATTAACCTCTTGTATGCTCTTCTGGTAGCAGCACAATGTAAAATGGCAGTAGATGATCACTCACTAACAAAATAGCACAATCCTTTGCTCCACACAAGTATAGGTAACGTTTGCAGTCCACAATAGAAGATGCATAGCAGCAGCAATAACTGTAATCCACAACAATGGCAACTTGAATCCACACCAGAAGATGCATGTAATTCACACCACACAGATTCAAAGCGATAGTCTCTCATTCAAAGAGGACAGCACCCTCACTTCGTCAGAAGTACTATTTATGACTTTATGGGACATGTAGTTCCACAGCAATATAAGGAAAGTCTCTTTAGACGGCACATAGACTCATCCTGTTCGTGACGCCAAACTAATGTGGTGACCTGGGGTTGTTAGGTGTTACTAGCCCTTTAAGGTGTCACGTGGTGGCATTTCACTCTGGCCGAGGGATGTAATGGGCCCAATCCCAGGTGGCATCCACAGAAGTGTGTGTCCCGATTACCCGCCCCCACGTAGGTACCTGTAGCAATGAGTACTCCAGACGCCCAGTCTCGGGGGTAACCGTGGCTCTTTATTGGCAGGACACAGGAAATCCAGATGACAGTGGTGGTAAATGGTGTAGCTGGTGGTGAGTGGTCTTCTGAAGCAGATGGATGGAGTTTTTCAGAGGCCTCGAATGACAGGGTTGTAATGAATATACTTGCTTGACTTGAATGTCTGCACCCAGTGACTGGAGTCCCTATCAGACAGGGTACGTGCTTGTAGAGGATACGTAGAAAACTTTTGCGCTGCTGGCGGGATGACCCTCAATTTCCAAGGCAGCTCGCTATGGGCTATTTTATATATCAGTATTGTCCCACAGACTGTAGTGAGAAGGCACGTATATAATCCCTGCTGACCTGGGTGAACAGGTGATAAACAGGCTGGAAGATATGCTGCATACCTTGTTTAGGGTTTTCCAATAAAGGATAAGGCCTGTGACTGACTGACTGGACAGACCTCGAAGTGTGTCTCCTCCCTGCACACACCGAAGTGTGTCTGCCCCCTTTCCAGAACAATCCAGGGGGCTTGAGTGGCTCTAGGAGGTCACCTGATTCATTAGACTCACTCCCACAGCTTAACCATGTGAATGCTGATGACATGTACAGTCATACGCAGGGAAAAATGTTAACATTAGTGTGAATGAAACAAGTAATTAGCTTTCTGACCACAAGATGGTGCTATGCTAGACAATATGCATACACATGGAAATAAAATGGAGAATGTGATAATACCACATTAGGCTTATGGCCTATATCTGCACATGTGCTCAGGGAATACACAAAAACACAAATATGAAAGATCATGGGTTTACGGCATGTAAGTGACCAAACATATAGTGACAGACTTCCAGATACTGACTGGATTAGTCCAGGTCACTACACTGACACTACCTAGATCTCTCCATACCCCACTGTGCCCCAACACTACCTAGATCTCTCCATACCCCACTGTGCCCCGACACTACCTAGATCTCTCCATACCCCACTGTGCCCCGACACTACCTAGATCTCTCCATACCCCACTGTGTCCTGACACTACCTAGATCTCTCCATACCCCACTGTGCCCCAACACTACCTAGATCTCTCCATACCCCACTGTGCCCCGACACTACCTAGATCTCTCCATACCCCACTGTGCCCCAACACTACCTAGATCTCTCCATACCCCACTGTGCCCTGACACTACCTAGATCTCTCCATACCCCACTGTGCCCCAACACTACCTAGATCTCTCCATACCCCACTGTGCCCTGACACTACCTAGATCTCTCCATACCCCACTGTGTCCTGACACTACCTAGATCTCTCCATACCCCACTGTGTCCTGACACTACCTAGATCTCTCCGTACCCCACTGTGCCCCAACACTACCTAGATCTCTCCATACCCCACTGTGTCCTGACACTACCTAGATCTCTCCATACCCCACTGTGCCCTGACACTACCTAGATCTCTCCATACCCCACTGTGCCCTTACACTACCTAGATCTCTCCATACCCCACTGTGCCCCGACACTACCTAGATCTCTCCATACCCCACTGTGCCCCAACACTACCTAGATCTCTCCATACCCCACTGTGCCCCAACACTACCTAGATCTCTCCATACCCCACTGTGCCCCGACACTACCTAGATCTCTCCATACCCCACTGTGTCCTGACACTACCTAGATCTCTCCATACCCCACTGTGCCCTGACACTACCTAGATCTCTCCATACCCCACTGTGCCCTGATACTACCTAGATCTCTCCATACCCCACTGTGCTCCAACACTACCTAGATCTCTCCATACCCCACTGTGCCCTGACACTACCTAGATCTCTCCATACCCCACTGTGTCCTGACACTACCTAGATCTCTCCATACCCCACTGTGCCCTGACACTACCTAGATCTCTCCATACCCCACTGTGCCCTTACACTACCTAGATCTCTCCATACCCCACTGTGCCCCGACACTACCTAGATCTCTCCATACCCCACTGTGCCCCAACACTACCTAGATCTCTCCATACCCCACTGTGCCCTGACACTACCTAGATCTCTCCATGTATCACTGTGCCCTGACACTACCTAGATCTCTCCATACCCCACTGTGTCCTGACACTACCTAGATCTCTCCATGTATCACTGTGCCCTGACACTGCCTAGATCTCTCCATACCCCACTGTGTCCTGACACTACCTAGATCTCTCCATACCCCACTGTGCCCTGACACTACCTAGATCTCTCCATACCCCACTGTGCCCTGACACTACCTAGATCTCTCCATACCCCACTGTGTCCTGACACTACCTAGATCTCTCCATACCCCACTGTGTCCTGACACTACCTAGATCTCTCCATGTCCCACTGTGCCCCGACACTACCTAGATCTCTCCATACCCCACTGTGCCCCAACACTACCTAGATCTCTCCATACCCCACTGTGCCCTGACACTACCTAGATCTCTCCATACCCCACTGTGCCCCAACACTACCTAGATCTCTCCATACCCCACTGTGCCCCAACACTACCTAGATCTCTCCATACCCCACTGTGCCCCAACACTACCTAGATCTCTCCATACCCCACTGTGTCCTGACACTACCTAGATCTCTCCATACCCCACTGTGTCCTGACACTACCTAGATCTCTCCATACCCCACTGTGCCCTGACACTACCTAGATCTCTCCATACCCCACTGTGTCCTGACACTACCTAGATCTCTCCATACCCCACTGTGTCCTGACACTACCTAGATCTCTCCATACCCCACTGTGTCCTGACACTACCTAGATCTCTCCATACCCCACTGTGTCCTGACACTACCTAGATCTCTCCATACCCCACTGTATCCTGACACTACCTAGATCTCTCCATACCCCACTGTGCCCTGACACTACCTAGATCTCTCCATACCCCACTGTGTCCTGACACTACCTAGATCTCTCCATGTCCCACTGTGTCCTGACACTACCTAGATCTCTCCATGTCCCACTGTGTCCTGACACTACCTAGATCTCTCCATACCCCACTGTGCCCCAACACTACCTAGATCTCTCCATACCCCACTGTGCCCCGACACTACCTAGATCTCTCCATACCCCACTGTGTCCTGACACTACCTAGATCTCTCCATACCCCACTGTGCCCTGACACTACCTAGATCTCTCCATACCCCACTGTGCCCTGACACTACCTAGATCTCTCCATACCCCACTGTGCCCGACACTACCTAGATCTCTCCATACCCCACTGTGTCCTGACACTACCTAGATCTCTCCATACCCCACTGTGTCCGACACTACCTAGATCTCTCCATACCCCACTGTGCCCCGACACTACCTAGATCTCTCCATACCCCACTGTGCCCTGACACTACCTAGATCTCTCCATACCCCACTGTGTCCTGACACTACCTAGATCTCTCCATACCCCACTGTGTCCTGACACTACCTAGATCTCTCCATACCCCACTGTGCCCTGACACTACCTAGATCTCTCCATACCCCACTGTGTCCTGACACTACCTAGATCTCTCCATACCCCACTGTGTCCTGACACTACCTAGATCTCTCCATACCCCACTGTGCCCCGACACTACCTAGATCTCTCCATACCCCACTGTGCCCCAACACTACCTAGATCTCTCCATACCCCACTGTGCCCTGACACTACCTAGATCTCTCCATACCCCACTGTGCCCTGACACTACCTAGATCTCTCCATACCCCACTGTGCCCTGACACTACCTAGATCTCTCCATACCCCACTGTGCCCCGACACTACCTAGATCTCTCCATACCCCACTGTGCCCCGACACTACCTAGATCTCTCCATACCCCACTGTGCCCCAACACTACCTATATCTCTCCATACCCCACTGTGTCCTGACACTACCTAGATCTCTCCATGTCCCACTGTGCCCTGACACTACCTAGATCTCTCCATACCCCACTGTGCCCCGACACTACCTAGATCTCTCCATACCCCACTGTGCCCCGACACTACCTAGATCTCTCCATACCCCACTGTGCCCCAACACTACCTATATCTCTCCATACCCCACTGTGTCCTGACACTACCTAGATCTCTCCATACCCCACTGTGCCCTGACACTACCTAGATCTCTCCATGTCCCACTGTGCCCTGACACTACCTAGATCTCTCCATACCCCACTGTGCCCTGACACTACCTAGATCTCTCCATACCCCACTGTGTCCTGACACTACCTAGATCTCTCCATACCCCACTGTGTCCTGACACTACCTAGATCTCTCCATACCCCACTGTGTCCTGACACTACCTAGATCTCTCATACCCCACTGTGCCCTGACACTACCTAGATCTCTCCATACCCCACTGTGCCCTGACACTACCTAGATCTCTCCATACCCACTGTGCCCTGACACTACCTAGATCTCTCCATACCCCACTGTGCCCTGACACTACCTAGATCTCTCCATACCCCACTGTGCCCCGACACTACCTAGATCTCTCCATACCCCACTGTGTCCTGACACTACCTAGATCTCTCCATACCCCACTGTGCCCCAACACTACCTAGATCTCTCCATACCCCACTGTGCCCTGACACTACCTAGATCTCTCCATACCCCACTGTGCCCCAACACTACCTAGATCTCTCCATACCCCACTGTGTCCTGACACTACCTGGATCTCTCCATACCCCACTGTGCCCTGACACTACCTAGATCTCTCCATGTCCCACTGTGCCCCAACACTACCTAGATCTCTCCATACCCCACTGTGCCCCAACACTACCTAGATCTCTCCATACCCCACTGTGTCCTGACACTACCTAGATCTCTCCATACCCCACTGTGTCCTGACACTACCTAGATCTCTCCATACCCCACTGTGCCCTGACACTACCTAGATCTCTCCATACCCCACTGTGCCCTGACACTACCTAGATCTCTCCATGTCCCACTGTGCCCCAACACTACCTAGATCTCTCCATACCCCACTGTGCCCTGACACTACCTAGATCTCTCCATGTCCCACTGTGTCCTGACACTACCTAGATCTCTCCATGTCCCACTGTGTCCTGACACTACCTAGATCTCTCCATACCCCACTGTGCCCTGACACTACCTAGATCTCTCCATACCCCACTGTGCCCCGACACTACCTAGATCTCTCCATACCCCACTGTGTCCTGACACTACCTAGATCTCTCCATACCCCACTGTGCCCCAACACTACCTAGATCTCTCCATACCCCACTGTGCCCTGACACTACCTAGATCTCTCCATACCCCACTGTGCCCCAACACTACCTAGATCTCTCCATACCCCACTGTGTCCTGACACTACCTGGATCTCTCCATACCCCACTGTGCCCTGACACTACCTAGATCTCTCCATGTCCCACCCACTGTGCCCCAACACTACCTAGATCTCTCCATACCCCACTGTGCCCCAACACTACCTAGATCTCTCCATACCCCACTGTGTCCTGACACTACCTAGATCTCTCCATACCCCACTGTGTCCTGACACTACCTAGATCTCTCCATACCCCACTGTGCCCTGACACTACCTAGATCTCTCCATACCCACTGTGCCCTGACACTACCTAGATCTCTCCATGTCCCACTGTGCCCCAACACTACCTAGATCTCTCCATACCCCACTGTGCCCTGACACTACCTAGATCTCTCCATGTCCCACTGTGCCCCAACACTACCTAGATCTCTCCATACCCCACTGTGCCCTGACACTACCTAGATCTCTCCATACCCCACTGTGCCCTGACACTACCTAGATCTCTCCATACCCCACTGTGTCCTGACACTACCTAGATCTCTCCATACCCCACTGTGTCCTGACACTACCTAGATCTCTCCATACCCCACTGTGTCCTGACACTACCTAGATCTCTCCATACCCCACTGTGTCCTGACACTACCTAGATCTCTCCATACCCCACTGTGTCCCGACACTACCTAGATCTCTCCATACCCCACTGCGTCCTGACACTACCTAGATCTCTCCGTACCCCACTGTGTCCTGACACTACCTAGATCTCTCCATACCCCACTGTGCCCCAACACTACCTAGATATCTCCATACCCCACTGTGCCCCCAACACTACCTAGATATCTCCATACCCCACTGTGCCCCAACACTACCTAGATATCTCCATACCCCACTGTGCCCCAACACTACCTAGATCTCTCCATACCCCACTGTGTCCTGACACTACCTAGATCTCTCCATACCCCACTGTGCCCTGACACTACCTAGATCTCTCCATACCCCACTGTGTCCTGACACTACCTAGATCTCTCCATACCCCACTGTGTCCTGACACTACCTAGATCTCTCCATACCCCACTGTGTCCTGACACTACCTAGATCTCTCCATACCCACTGTGTCCTGACACTACCTAGATCTCTCCATACCCCACTGTGCCCTGACACTACCTAGATCTCTCCATACCCCACTGTGCCCTGACACTACCTAGATCTCTCCATACCCCACTGTGCCCTGACACTACCTAGATCTCTCCATACCCCACTGTGTCCTGACACTACCTAGATCTCTCCATACCCCACTGTGTCCTGACACTACCTAGATCTCTCCATACCCCACTGCGTCCTGACACTACCTAGATCTCTCCATACCCCACTGTGCCCTGACACTACCTAGATCTCTCCATACCCCACTGTGCCCTGACACTACCTAGATCTCTCCATACCCCACTGTGTCCTGACACTACCTAGATCTCTCCATACCCCACTGTGTCCTGACACTACCTAGATCTCTCCATACCCCACTGTGCCCTGACACTACCTAGATCTCTCCATACCCCACTGTGCCCTGACACTACCTAGATCTCTCCATACCCCACTGTGCCCTGACACTACCTAGATCTCTCCATACCCCACTGTGTCCCGACACTACCTAGATCTCTCCATGCCCCACTGTGTCCTGACACCTACCTAGATCTCTCCATGCCCCACTGTGCCCTGACACTACCTAGATCTCTCCATACCCCACTGTGTCCTAACACTACCTAGATCTCTCCGTACCCCACTGTGTCCCTGACACTACCTAGATCTCTCCATACCCCACTGTGCCCCAACACTACCTAGATATCTCCATACCCCACTGTGCCCCAACACTACCTAGATCTCTCCATACCCCACTGTGTCCTGACACTACCTAGATCTCTCCATACCCCACTGTGCCCTGACACTACCTAGATCTCTCCATACCCCACTGCGTCCTGACACTACCTAGATATCTCCATACCCCACTGTGCCCCAACACTACCTAGATATCTCCATACCCCACTGTGCCCCAACACTACCTAGATCTCTCCATACCCCACTGTGCCCTGACACTACCTAGATCTCTCCATACCCCACTGTGCCCTGACACTACCTAGATCTCTCCATACCCCACTGTGCCCTGACACTACCTAGATCTCTCCATACCCCCACTGTGCCCTGACACTACCTAGATCTCTCCATACCCCACTGTGTCCTGACACTACCTAGATCTCTCCATACCCCACTGTGCCCCGACACTACCTAGATCTCTCCATACCCCACTGTGCCCTGACACTACCTAGATCTCTCCATACCCCACTGTGTCCTGACACTACCTAGATCTCTCCATATCCCACTGTGCCCTGACACTACCTAGATCTCTCCATACCCCACTGTGCCCTGACACTACCTAGATCTCTCCATACCCCACTGTGTCCTGACACTACCTAGATCTCTCCATACCCCACTGTGTCCTGACACTACCTAGATCTCTCCATACCCCACTGTGCCCCAACACTACCTAGATCTCTCCATACCCCACTGTGTCCTGACACTACCTAGATCTCTCCATACCCCACTGTGTCCTGACACTACCTAGATCTCTCCATACCCCACTGTGCCCTGACACTACCTAGATCTCTCCATACCCCACTGTGTCCTGACACTACCTAGATCTCTCCATACCCCACTGTGCCCTGACACTACCTAGATCTCTCCATACCCCACTGTGCCCTGACACTACCTAGATCTCTCCATACCCCACTGTGTCCTGACACTACCTAGATCTCTCCATACCCCACTGTGTCCTGACACTACCTAGATCTCTCCATACCCCACTGTGTCCTGACACTACCTAGATCTCTCCATACCCCACTGTGCCCTGACACTACCTAGATCTCTCCATACCCCACTGTGCCCTGACACTACCTAGATCTCTCCATACCCCACTGTGTCCTGACACTACCTAGATCTCTCCATACCCCACTGTGTCCTGACACTACCTAGATCTCTCCATACCCCACTGTGTCCTGACACTACCTAGATCTCTCCATACCCCACTGTGTCCTGACACTACCTAGATCTCTCCATACCCCACTGTGCCCTGACACTACCTAGATCTCTCCATACCCCACTGTGTCCTGACACTACCTAGATCTCTCCATACCCCCACTGTGTCCTGACACTACCTAGATCTCTCCATACCCCACTGTGTCCTGACACAACCTAGATCTCTCCATACCCCACTGTGTCCTGACACTACCTAGATCTCTCCATACCCCACTGTGCCCTGACACTACCTAGATCTCTCCATGTCCCACTGTGCCCTGACACTACCTAGATCTCTCCATACCCCACTGTGCCCTGACACTACCTAGATCTCTCCATACCCCACTGTGTCCTGACACTACCTAGATCTCTCCATACCCCACTGTGCCCTGACACTACCTAGATCTCTCCATACCCCACTGTGCCCTGACACTACCTAGATCTCTCCATACCCCACTGTGCCCTGACACTACCTAGATCTCTCCATACCCCACTGTGTCCTGACACTACCTAGATCTCTCCATACCCCACTGTCCCCTGACACTACCTAGATCTCTCCATACCCCACTGTGTCCTGACACTACCTAGATCTCTCCATGTCCCACTGTGCCCCAACACTACCTAGATCTCTCCATACCCCACTGTGCCCTGACACTACCTAGATCTCTCCTTACCCCACTGTGCCCTGACACTACCTAGATCTCTCCATACCCCACTGTGCCCTGACACTACCTAGATCTCTCCATACCCCACTGTGCCCCAACACTACCTAGATCTCTCCATACCCCACTGTGCCCTGACACTACCTAGATCTCTCCATACCCCACTGTGCCCTGACACTACCTAGATCTCTCCATACCCCACTGTGTCCTGACACTACCTAGATCTCTCCATACCCCACTGTGCCCCGACACTACCTAGATCTCTGCATACCCCACTGTGCCCTGACACTACCTAGATCTCTGCATACCCCACTGTGCCCTGACACTACCTAGATCTCTCCATACCCCACTGTGCCCCAACACTACCTAGATCTCTCCATACCCCACTGTGCCCCAACACTACCTAGATCTCTCCATACCCCACTGTGCGCCAACACTACCTAGATCTCTCCATACCCCACTGTGCCCTGACACTACCTAGATCTCTCCATACCCCACTGTGCCCTGACACTACCTAGATCTCTCCATACCCCACTGTGCCCCAACACTACCTAGATCTCTCCATACCCCACTGTGCCCTGACACTACCTAGATCTCTCCATACCCCACTGTGCCCCGACACTACCTAGATCTCTCCATACCCCACTGTGCCCCGACACTACCTAGATCTCTCCATACCCCACTGTATCCTGACACTACCTAGATCTCTCCATACCCCACTGTGCCCCGACACTACCTAGATCTCTGCATACCCCACTGTGCCCTGACACTACCTAGATCTCTCCATACCCCACTGTGCCCCAACACTACCTAGATCTCTCCATACCCCACTGTGCCCTGACACTACCTAGATCTCTCCATACCCCACTGTGTCCTGACACTACCTAGATCTCTCCATACCCCACTGTGTCCTGACACTACCTAGATCTCTCCATACCCCACTGTGTCCTGACACTACCTAGATCTCTCCATACCCCACTGTGTCCTGACACTACCTAGATCTCTCCATACCCCACTGTGCCCTGACACTACCTAGATCTCTCCATACCCCACTGTGCCCTGACACTACCTAGATCTCTCCATACCCCACTGTGCCCTGGCACTACCTAGATCTCTCCATACCCCACTGTGCCCTGACACTACCTAGATCTCTCCATACCCCACTGTGCCCTGGCACTACCTAGATCTCTCCATACCCCACTGTGCCCCAACACTACCTAGATCTCTCCATACCCCACTGTGCCCTGACACTACCTAGATCTCTCCATACCCCACTGTGTCCTGACACTACCTAGATCTCTCCATACCCCACTGTGTCCTGACACTACCTAGATCTCTCCATACCCCACTGTGCCCTGACACTACCTAGATCTCTCCATACCCCACTGTGCCCTGACACTACCTAGATCTCTCCATACCCCACTGTGTCCTGACACTACCTAGATCTCTCCATACCCCACTGTGCCCCGACACTACCTAGATCTCTCCATGTCCCACTGTGTCCTGACACTACCTAGATCTCTCCATACCCCACTGTGCCCTGACACTACCTAGATCTCTCCATACCCCACTGTGCCCTGGCACTACCTAGATCTCTCCATACCCCACTGTGCCCTGGCACTACCTAGATCTCTCCATACCCCACTGTGCCCTGACACTACCTAGATCTCTCCATACCCCACTGTGCCCCAACACTACCTAGATCTCTCCATACCCCACTGTGCCCTGACACTACCTAGATCTCTCCATACCCCACTGTGTCCTGACACTACCTAGATCTCTCCATACCCCACTGTGCCCCGACACTACCTAGATCTCTCCATACCCCACTGTGTCCTGACACTACCTAGATCTCTCCATACCCCACTGTGCCCTGACACTACCTAGATCTCTCCATACCCCACTGTGCCCTGACACTACCTAGATCTCTCCATACCCCACTGTGCCCCAACACTACCTAGATCTCTCCATACCCCACTGTGCCCTGACACTACCTAGATCTCTCCATACCCCACTGTGTCCTGACACTACCTAGATCTCTCCATACCCCACTGTGCCCTGACACTACCTAGATCTCTCCATACCCCACTGTGTCCTGACACTACCTAGATCTCTCCATACCCCACTGTGTCCTGACACTACCTAGATCTCTCCATACCCCACTGTGTCCTGACACTACCTAGATCTCTCCATACCCCACTGTGCCCTGACACTACCTAGATCTCTCCATACCCCACTGTGTCCTGACACTACCTAGATCTCTACATACCCCACTGTGCCCTGACACTACCTAGATCTCTCCATACCCCACTGTGTCCTGACACTACCTAGATCTCTCCATACCCCACTGTGTCCTGACACTACCTAGATCTCTCCATACCCCACTGTGTCCTGACACTACCTAGATCTCTCCATACCCCACTGTGCCCTGACACTACCTAGATCTCTCCATACCCCACTGTGCCCCAACACTACCTAGATCTCTCCATACCCCACTGTGTCCTGACACTACCTAGATCTCTCCATGTCCCACTGTGCCCCAACACTACCTAGATCTCTCCATACCCCACTGTGTCCTGACACTACCTAGATCTCTCCATGTCCCACTGTGCCCCAACACTACCTAGATCTCTCCATACCCCACTGTGCCCCAACACTACCTAGATCTCTCCATACCCCACTGTGTCCTGACACTACCTAGATCTCTCCATGTCCCACTGTGCCCCAACACTACCTAGATCTCTCCATACCCCACTGTGTCCTGACACTACCTAGATCTCTCCATACCCCACTGTGTCCTGACACTACCTAGATCTCTCCATACCCCACTGTGTCCTGACACTACCTAGATCTCTCCATACCCCACTGTGCCCCAACACTACCTAGATCTCTCCATACCCCACTGTGTCCTGACACTACCTAGATCTCTCCATACCCCACTGTGTCCTGACACTACCTAGATCTCTCCATACCCCACTGTGCCCCAACACTACCTAGATCTCTCCATACCCCACTGTGTCCTGACACTACCTAGATCTCTCCATACCCCACTGTGCCCTGACACTACCTAGATCTCTCCATACCCCACTGTGTCCTGACACTACCTAGATCTCTCCATACCCCACTGTGCCCTGACACTACCTAGATCTCTCCATACCCCACTGTGCCCTGACACTACCTAGATCTCTCCATACCCCACTGTGTCCTGACACTACCTAGATCTCTCCATACCCCACTGTGCCCCGACACTACCTAGATCTCTCCATACCCCACTGTGCCCTGACACTACCTAGATCTCTCCATACCCCACTGTGCCCCGACACTACCTAGATCTCTGCATACCCCACTGTGCCCTGACACTACCTAGATCTCTCCATACCCCACTGTGCCCTGACCCTACCTAGATCTTTCCATACCCCACTGTGCCCTGACACCACCTAGATCTCTCCATACCCCACTGTGCCCTGACACTACCTAGATCTTTCCATACCCCACTGTGCCCTGACACCACCTAGATCTCTCCATACCCCACTGTGCCCTGACACTACCTAGATCTCTCCATACCCCACTGTGCCCTGACACTACCTAGATCTCTCCATACCCCACTGTGCCCTGACACTACCTAGATCTCTCCATACCCCACTGTGCCCTGACACTACCTAGATCTCTCCATACCCCACTGTGCCCTGACACTACCTAGATCTCTCCATACCCCACTGTGCCCTGACACTACCTAGATCTCTCCATACCCCACTGTGCCCCAACACTACCTAGATCTCTCCATACCCCACTGTGCCCTGACACTACCTAGATCTCTCCATACCCCACTGTGCCCCGACACTACCTAGATCTCTCCATACCCCACTGTGCCCTGACACTACCTAGATCTCTCCATACCCCACTGTGCCCTGACACTACCTAGATCTCTCCATGTCCCACTGTGCCCTGACGCTACCTAGATCTCTCCATACCCCACTGTGTCCTGACACTACCTAGATCTCTCCATACCCCACTGTGCCCTGACACTACCTAGATCTCTCCATACCCCACTGTGCCCTGACACTACCTAGATCTCTCCATGTCCCACTGTGTCCTGACACTACCTAGATCTCTCCATACCCCACTGTGTCCTGACACTACTTAGATCTCTCCATACCCCACTGTGCCCCAACACTACCTAGATCTCTCCATGTCCCACTGTGTCCTGACACTACCTAGATCTCTCCATACCCCACTGTGCCCTGACACTACCTAGATCTCTCCATACCCCACTGTGCCCCGACACTACCTAGATCTCTCCATACCCACTGTGTCCTGACACTACCTAGATCTCTCCATACCCCACTGTGTCCTGACACTACCTAGATCTCTCCATACCCCACTGTGCCCCGACACTACCTAGATCTCTCCATACCCCACTGTGCCCTGACACTACCTAGATCTCTCCATACCCCACTGTGTCCTGACACTACCTAGATCTCTCCATGTATCACTGTGTCCTGACACTACCTAGATCTCTCCATACCCCACTGTGCCCTGACACTACCTAGATCTCTCCATACCCCACTGTGCCCTGACACTACCTAGATCTCTCCATACCCCACTGTGCCCTGACACTACCTAGATCTCTCCATACCCCACTGTGCCCTGACACTACCTAGATCTCTCCATACCCCACTGTGCCCTGACACTACCTAGATCTCTCCATACCCCACTGTGTCCTGACACTACCTAGATCTCTCCATACCCCACTGTGCCCTGACACTACCTAGATCTCTCCATACCCCACTGTGCCCCAACACTACCTAGATCTCTCCATACCCCACTGTGCCCTGACACTACCTAGATCTCTCCATACCCCACTGTGCCCTGACACTACCTAGATCTCTCCATACCCCACTGTGCCCTGACACTACCTAGATCTCTCCATACCCCACTGTGTCCTGACACTACCTAGATCTCTCCATACCCCACTGTGTCCTGACACTACCTAGATCTCTCCATACCCCACTGTGTCCTGACACTACCTAGATCTCTCCATACCCCACTGTATCCTGACACTACCTAGATCTCTCCATACCCCACTGTGTCCTGACACTACCTAGATCTCTCCATACCCCACTGTGTCCTGACACTACCTAGATCTCTCCATGCCCCACTGTGTCCTGACACTATCTAGATCTCTCCATACCCCACTGTGCCCTGACACTACCTAGATCTCTCCATACCCCACTGTGTCCTGACACTACCTAGATCTCTCCATACCCCACTGTGCCCTGACACTACCTAGATCTCTCCATACCCCACTGTGCCCTGACACTACCTAGATCTCTCCATACCCCACTGTGCCCTGACACTACCTAGATCTCTCCATACCCCACTGTGCCCCGACACTACCTAGATCTCTCCATACCCCACTGTGCCCCAACACTACCTAGATCTCTCCATACCCCACTGTGCCCTGACACTACCTAGATCTCTCCATGTCCCACTGTGCTCTGACACTACCTAGATCTCTCCATGTCCCACTGTGCCCTGACACTACCTAGATCTCTCCATACCCCACTGTGTCCTGACACTACCTAGATCTCTCCATACCCCACTGTGCCCTGACACTACCTAGATCTCTCCATACCCCACTGTGTCCTGACACTACCTAGATCTCTCCATACCCCACTGTGCCCTGACACTACCTAGATCTCTCCATACCCCACTGTGTCCTGACACTACCTAGATCTCTCCATACCCCACTGTGCCCTGACACTACCTAGATCTCTCCATACCCCACTGTGTCCTGACACTACCTAGATCTCTCCATACCCCACTGTGCCCTGACACTACCTAGATCTCTCCATACCCCACTGTGCCCTGACACTACCTAGATCTCTCCATGCCCCACTGTGCCCTGACACTACCTAGATCTCTCCATACCCCACTGTGTCCCGACACTACCTAGATCTCTCCATACCCCACTGTGTCCTGACACTACCTAGATCTCTCCATACCCCACTGTGCCCTGACACTACCTAGATCTCTCCATGTCCCACTGTGCCCTGACACTACCTAGATCTCTCCATACCCCACTGTGTCCTGACACTACCTAGATCTCTCCATACCCCACTGTGCCCCAACACTACCTAGATCTCTCCATGTCCCACTGTGCCCCAACACTACCTAGATCTCTCCATACCCCACTGTGTCCTGACACTACCTAGATCTCTCCATACCCCACTGTGCCCTGACACTACCTAGATCTCTCCATACCCCACTGTGCCCTGACACTACCTAGATCTCTCCATACCCCACTGTGTCCTGACACTACCTAGATCTCTCCATACCCCACTGTGTCCTGACACTACCTAGATCTCTCCATACCCCACTGTGCCCCGACACTACCTAGATCTCTCCATACCCCACTGTGCCCTGACACTACCTAGATCTCTCCATACCCCACTGTGCCCTGACCCTACCTAGATCTTTCCATACCCCACTGTGCCCTGACACCACCTAGATCTCTCCATACCCCACTGTGCCCTGACACTACCTAGATCTCTCCATACCCCACTGTGCCCTGACACTACCTAGATCTCTCCATACCCCACTGTGCCCTGACACTACCTAGATCTCTCCATACCCCACTGTGCCCTGACACTACCTAGATCTCTCCATACCCCACTGTGCCCTGACACTACCTAGATCTCTCCATACCCCACTGTGCCCTGACACTACCTAGATCTCTCCATACCCCACTGTGCCCTGACACTACCTAGATCTCTCCATACCCCACTGTGCCCCAACACTACCTAGATCTCTCCATACCCCACTGTGCCCTGACACTACCTAGATCTCTCCATACCCCACTGTGCCCTGACACTACCTAGATCTCTCCATACCCCACTGTGTCCTGACACTACCTAGATCTCTCCATACCCCACTGTGTCCTGACACTACCTAGATCTCTCCATACCCCACTGTGTCCTGACACTACCTAGATCTCTCCATACCCCACTGTGCCCTGACACTACCTAGATCCCTCCATACCCCACTGTGTCCTGACTCTACCTAGATCTCTCCATACCCCACTGTGCCCTGACACTACCTAGATCTCTCCATACCCCACTGTGTCCTGACACTACCTAGATCTCTCCATACCCCACTGTGCCCTGACACTACCTAGATCTCTCCATACCCCACTGTGCCCCGACACTACCTAGATCTCTCCATACCCCACTGTGCCCTGACACTACCTAGATCTCTCCATACCCCACTGTGCCCCGACACTACCTAGATCTCTCCATACCCACTGTGTCCTGACACTACCTAGATCTCTCCATACCCCACTGTGTCCTGACACTACCTAGATCTCTCCATACCCCACTGTGTCCTGACACTACCTAGATCTCTCCATACCCACTGTGTCCTGACACTACCTAGATCTCTCCATACCCCACTGTGTCCTGACACTACCTAGATCTCTCCATACCCCACTGTGCCCCGACACTACCTAGATCTCTCCATACCCCACTGTGTCCTGACACTACCTAGATCTCTCCATGTATCACTGTGTCCTGACACTACCTAGATCTCTCCATACCCCACTGTGCCCTGACACTACCTAGATCTCTCCATACCCCACTGTGCCCCAACACTACCTAGATCTCTCCATACCCCACTGTGCCCTGACACTACCTAGATCTCTCCATACCCCACTGTGTCCTGACACTACCTAGATCTCTCCATACCCCACTGTGCCCCGACACTACCTAGATCTCTCCATACCCCACTGTGTCCTGACACTACCTAGATCTCTCCATGTATCACTGTGTCCTGACACTACCTAGATCTCTCCATACCCCACTGTGCCCTGACACTACCTAGATCTCTCCATACCCCACTGTGTCCTGACACTACCTAGATCTCTCCATACCCCACTGTGTCCTGACACTACCTAGATCTCTCCATACCCCACTGTGTCCTGACACTACCTAGATCTCTCCATACCCCACTGTGCCCCGACACTACCTAGATCTCTCCATACCCCACTGTGTCCTGACACTACCTAGATCTCTCCATGTATCACTGTGTCCTGACACTACCTAGATCTCTCCATGTATCACTGTGTCCTGACACTACCTAGATCTCTCCATACCCCACTGTGCCCTGACACTACCTAGATCTCTCCATACCCCACTGTGCCCTGACACTACCTAGATCTCTCCATACCCACTGTGTCCTGACACTACCTAGATCTCTCCATACCCCACTGTGTCCTGACACTACCTAGATCTCTCCATACCCCACTGTGTCCTGACACTACCTAGATCTCTCCATACCCAACTGTGCCCTGACACTACCTAGATCTCTCCATACCCCACTGTGTCCTGACACTACCTAGATCTCTCCATACCCCACTGTGTCCTGACACTACCTAGATCTCTCCATACCCCACTGTGTCCTGACACTACCTAGATCTCTCCATACCCCACTGTGTCCTGACACTACCTAGATCTCTCCATACCCCACTGTGTCCTGACACTACCTAGATCTCTCCATACCCCACTGTGTCCTGACACTACCTAGATCTCTCCATACCCCACTGTGTCCTGACACTACCTAGATCTCTCCATACCCAACTGTGCCCTGACACTACCTAGATCTCTCCATACCCCACTGTGCCCTGACACTACCTAGATCTCTCCATACCCAACTGTGCCCTGACACTACCTAGATCTCTCCATACCCCACTGTGCCCGGACACTACCTAGATCTCTCCATACCCCACTGTGCCCCGACACTACCTAGATCTCTCCATACCCCACTGTGTCCTGACACTACCTAGATCTCTCCATACCCCACTGTGCCCCGACACTACCTAGATCTCTCCATACCCCACTGTGTCCTGACACTACCTAGATCTCTCCATACCCCACTGTGCCCTGACACTACCTAGATCTCTCCATACCCCACTGTGTCCTGACACTACCTAGATCTCTCCATACCCCACTGTGTCCTGACACTACCTAGATCTCTCCATACCCCACTGTGCCCTGACACTACCTAGATCTCTCCATACCCCACTGTGTCCTGACACTACCTAGATCTCTCCATACCCCACTGTGCCCCAACACTACCTAGATCTCTCCATACCCCACTGTGTCCTGACACTACCTAGATCTCTCCATACCCCACTGTGTCCTGACACTACCTAGATCTCTCCATACCCCACTGTGCCCTGACACTACCTAGATCTCTCCATACCCCACTGTGTCCTGACACTACCTAGATCTCTCCATACCCCACTGTGCCCTGACACTACCTAGATCTCTCCATACCCCACTGTGCCCCAACACTACCTAGATCTCTCCATGTCCCACTGCGTCCTGACACTACCTAGATCTCTCCATACCCCACTGTGCCCCAACACTACCTAGATCTCTCCATACCCCACTGTGCCCTGACACTACCTAGATCTCTCCATACCCCACTGTGCCCCAACACTACCTAGATCTCTCCATACCCCACTGTGTCCTGACACTACCTAGATCTCTCCATACCCCACTGTGCCCCAACACTACCTAGATCTCTCCATACCCCACTGTGCCCCAACACTACCTAGATCTCTCCATACCCCACTGTGCCCCAACACTACCTAGATCTCTCCATACCCACTGTGTCCTGACACTACCTAGATCTCTCCATACCCCACTGTGCCCTGACACTACCTAGATCTCTCCATACCCCACTGTGTCCTGACACTACCTAGATCTCTCCATACCCCACTGTGCCCCAACACTACCTAGATCTCTCCATACCCCACTGTGCCCCAACACTACCTAGATCTCTCCATACCCCACTGTGCCCTGACACTACCTAGATCTCTCCATACCCCACTGTGTCCTGACACTACCTAGATCTCTCCATACCCCACTGTGCCCTGACACTACCTAGATCTCTCCATACCCCACTGTGCCCCAACACTACCTAGATCTCTCCATGTCCCACTGTGTCCTGACACTACCTAGATCTCTCCATACCCCACTGTGCCCCAACACTACCTAGATCTCTCCATACCCCACTGTGCCCTGACACTACCTAGATCTCTCCATACCCCACTGTGTCCTGACACTACCTAGATCTCTCCATACCCCACTGTGTCCTGACACTACCTAGATCTCTCCATACCCCACTGTGTCCTGACACTACCTAGATCTCTCCATACCCCACTGTGCCCCGACACTACCTAGATCTCTCCATACCCCACTGTGTCCTGACACTACCTAGATCTCTCCATACCCCACTGTGCCCCAACACTACCTAGATCTCTCCATACCCCACTGTGTCCTGACACTACCTAGATCTCTCCATACCCCACTGTGCCCCGACACTACCTAGATCTCTCCATACCCCACTGTGTCCTGACACTACCTAGATCTCTCCATACCCCACTGTGCCCCAACACTACCTAGATCTCTCCATACCCCACTGTGTCCTGACACTACCTAGATCTCTCCATACCCCACTGTGCCCCGACACTACCTAGATCTCTCCATACCCCACTGTGTCCTGACACTACCTAGATCTCTCCATACCCCACTGTGCCCTGACACTACCTAGATCTCTCCATACCCCACTGTGTCCTGACACTACCTAGATCTCTCCATACCCCACTGTGCCCCAACACTACCTAGATCTCTCCATACCCCACTGTGCCCTGACACTACCTAGATCTCTCCATACCCCACTGTGCCCTGACACTACCTAGATCTCTCCATGTCCCACTGTGTCCTGACACTACCTAGATCTCTCCATACCCCACTGTGCCCCGACACTACCTAGATCTCTCCATACCCCACTGTGCCCTGACACTACCTAGATCTCTCCATACCCCACTGTACCCCAACACTACCTAGATCTCTCCATACCCCACTGTGTCCCAACACTACCTAGATCTCTCCATACCCCACTGTGCCCCGACACTACCTAGATCTCTCCATACCCCACTGTGTCCTGACACTACCTAGATCTCTCCATACCCCACTGTGTCCTGACACTACCTAGATCTCTCCATACCCCACTGTGTCCTGACACTACCTAGATCTCTCCATACCCCACTGTGTCCCAACACTACCTAGATCTCTCCATACCCCACTGTGTCCTGACACTACCTAGATCTCTCCATACCCCACTGTGCCCTGACACTACCTAGATCTCTCCATACCCCACTGTGCCCTGACACTACCTAGATCTCTCCATACCCCACTGTGCCCTGACACTACCTAGATCTCTCCATACCCCACTGTGCCCTGACACTACCTAGATCTCTCCATACCCCACTGTGCCCCAACACTACCTAGATCTCTCCATACCCCACTGTGCCCTGACACTACCTAGATCTCTCCATACCCCACTGTGCCCCAACACTACCTAGATCTCTCCATACCCCACTGTGCCCTGACACTACCTAGATCTCTCCATGTATCACTGTGTCCTGACACTACCTAGATCTCTCCATACCCCACTGTGTCCTGACACTACCTAGATCTCTCCATACCCCACTGTGCCCCAACACTACCTAGATCTCTCCATGTATCACTGTGTCCTGACACTACCTAGATCTCTCCATACCCCACTGTGTCCTGACACTACCTAGATCTCTCCATACCCCACTGTGTCCTGACACTACCTAGATCTCTCCATACCCCACTGTGTCCTGACACTACCTAGATCTCTCCATACCCCACTGTGTCCTGACACTACCTAGATCTCTCCATACCCCACTGTGTCCTGACACTACCTAGATCTCTCCATACCCCACTGTGTCCTGACACTACCTAGATCTCTCCATGTCCCACTGTGCCCTGACACTACCTAGATCTCTCCATACCCCACTGTGTCCTGACACTACCTAGATCTCTCCATACCCCACTGTGTCCTGACACTACCTAGATCTCTCCATACCCCACTGTGTCCTGACACTACCTAGATCTCTCCATACCCCACTGTGTCCTGACACTACCTAGATCTCTCCATACCCCACTGTGTCCTGACACTACCTAGATCTCTCCATACCCCACTGTGTCCTGACACTACCTAGATCTCTCCATACCCCACTGTGTCCTGACACTACCTAGATCTCTCCATACCCCACTGTGTCCTGACACTACCTAGATCTCTCCATACCCCACTGTGTCCTGACACTACCTAGATCTCTCCATACCCCACTGTGCCCTGACACTACCTAGATCTCTCCATACCCCACTGTGTCCTGACACTACCTAGATCTCTCCATACCCCACTGTGTCCTGACACTACCTAGATCTCTCCATACCCCACTGTGTCCTGACACTACCTAGATCTCTCCATACCCCACTGTGTCCTGACACTACCTAGATCTCTCCATACCCCACTGTGCCCTGACACTACCTAGATCTCTCCATACCCCACTGTGTCCTGACACTACCTAGATCTCTCCATACCCCACTGTGCCCTGACACTACCTAGATCTCTCCATACCCCACTGTGTACTGACACTACCTAGATGTCTCCATACCCCACTGTGTCCTGACACTACCTAGATCTCTCCATACCCCACTGTGCCCTGACACTACCTAGATCTCTCCATGTCCCACTGTGCCCTGACACTACCTAGATCTCTCCATACCCCACTGTGCCCTGACACTACCTAGATCTCTCCATACCCCACTGTGCCCGAACACTACCTAGATCTCTCCATGTCCCACTGTGCCCTGACACTACCTAGATCTCTCCATACCCCACTGTGCCCTGACACTACCTAGATCTCTCCATACCCCACTGTGCCCTGACACTACCTAGATCTCTCCATACCCCACTGTGCCCTGACACTACCTAGATCTCTCCATGTCCCACTGTGCCCTGACACTACCTAGATCTCTCCATACCCCACTGTGTCCTGACACTACCTAGATCTCTCCATACCCCACTGTGCCCCAACACTACCTAGATCTCTCCATACCCCACTGTGCCCTGACACTACCTAGATCTCTCCATACCCCACTGTGCCCTGACACTACCTAGATCTCTCCATACCCCACTGTGCCCCAACACTACCTAGATCTCTCCATACCCCACTGTGCCCTGACACTACCTAGATCTCTCCATACCCCACTGTGTCCCAACACTACCTAGATCTCTCCATACCCCACTGTGTCCCAACACTACCTAGATCTCTCCATACCCCACTGTGCCCTGACCCTACCTAGATCTCTCCATACCCCACTGTACCCCGACACTACCTAGATCTCTCCATACCCCACTGTGCCCTGACACTACCTAGATCTCTCCATACCCCACTGTGCCCTGACACTACCTAGATCTCTCCATACCCCACTGTGCCCTGACACTACCTAGATCTCTCCATGTCCCACTGTGCCCCAACACTACCTAGATCTCTCCATACCCCACTGTGCCCCAACACTACCTAGATCTCTCCATACCCCACTGTGTCCTGACACTACCTAGATCTCTCCATACCCCACTGTGCCCTGACACTACCTAGATCTCTCCATGTCCCACTGTGTCCTGACACTACCTAGATCTCTCCATACCCCACTGTGCCCTGACACTACCTAGATCTCTCCATACCCCACTGTGTCCTGACACCACCTAGATCTCTCCATACCCCACTGTGTCCTGACACTACCTAGATCTCTCCATACCCCACTGTGCCCTGACACTACCTAGATCTCTCCGTACCCCACTGTGCCCCAACACTACCTAGATCTCTCCATACCCCACTGTGCCCTGACACTACCTAGATCTCTCCATGTCCCACTGTGTCCTGACACTACCTAGATCTCTCCATACCCCACTGTGCCCTGACACTACCTAGATCTCTCCATACCCCACTGTGCCATGACACTACCTAGATCTCTCCATACCCCACTGTGCCCCGACACTACCTAGATCTCTCCATACCCCACTGTTAGTGGTGGGCATAAGACAGGCCCCTCATCCCCCATATTGGGCTCAGTCATGGGCAGGGGGCTCTGTTAGTGGTGGCCATAAGACAGGCCCCTCATCCCCCATATTGGGCTCAGTCATGGGCAGGGGGCTCTGTTAGTGGTGGTGGCCATAAGACAGGCCCCCTCATCCCCCATATTGGGCTCAGTCATGGGCAGGGGGCACTGTTAGTGGTGGTGGCCATAAGACAGGCCCCTCATCCTCCATATTGGGCTCAGTCATGGGCAGGGGGCTCTGTTAGTGGTGGCCATAAGACAGGCCCCTCATCCCCCATATTGGGCTCAGTCATGGGCAGGGGGCTCTGTTAGTGGTGGCCATAATACAGGCCCCTCATCCCCCATATTGGGCTCAGTCATGGGCAGGGGGCTCTGTTAGTGGTGGCCATAAGACAGGCCCCTCATCCTCCATATTGGGCTCAGTCATGGGCAGGGGGCTCTGTTAGTGGTGGCCATAAGACAGGCCCCTCATCCCCCATATTGGGCTCAGTCATAGGCAGGGGGCTCTGTTAGTGGTGCAGCCATAAGACAGGCCCCTCATCCCCCATATTGGGCTCAGTCATGGGCAGGGGGCTCTGTTAGTGGTGGCCATAAGACAGGCCCCTCATCCCCCATACTGGTCTCAGTCATAGGCAGGGGGCTCTGTTAGTGGTGCAGCCATAAGACAGGCCCCTCATCCCCCATACTGGGCTCAGTCATAGGCAGGGGGCTCTGTTAGTGGTGGCCATAAGACAGGCCCCTCATCCTCCATATTGTGCTCAGTCATGGGCAGGGGGCTCTGTTAGTGGTGCAGCCATAAGACAGGCCCCTCATCCTCCATATTGGGCTCAGTCATGGGCAGGGGGCACTGTTAGTGGTGCAGCCATAAGACAGGCCCCTCATCCCCCATATTGGGCTCAGTCATGGGGAGGGGGCTCTGTTAGTGGTGGCCATAAGACAGGCCCCTCATCCCCCATATTGGGCTCAGTCATGGGCAGGGGGCTCTGTTAGTGGTGGTGGCCATAAGACAGGCCCCTCATCCTCCATATTGGGCTCAGTCATGGGCAGGGGGCTCTGTTAGTGGTGGCCATAAGACAGGCCCCTCATCCCCCATATTGGGCTCAGTCATGGGCAGGGGGCACTGTTAGTGGTGCAGCCATAAGACAGGCCCCTCATCCCCCATATTGGGCTCAGTCATGGGCAGGGGGCTCTGTTAGTGGTGGTGGCCATAAGACAGGCCCCTCATCCCCCATATTGGGCTCAGTCATGGGCAGGGGGCTCTGTTAGTGGTGACCATAAGACAGGCCCCTCATCCCCCATATTGGGCTCAGTCATGGGCAGGGGGCACTGTTAGTGGTGGCCATAAGACAGGCCCCTCATCCCCCATATTGGGCTCAGTCATGGGCAGGGGGCTCTGTTAGTGGTGGCCATAAGACAGGCCCCTCATCCCCCATATTGGGCTCAGTCATGGGCAGGGGGCACTGTTAGTGGTGCAGCCATAAGACAGGCCCCTCATCCCCCATATTGGGCTCAGTCATGGGCAGGGGGCTCTGTTAGTGGTGGTGGCCATAAGACAGGCCCCTCATCCCCCATACTGGGCTCAGTCATGGGCAGGGGGCTCTGTTAGTGGTGGCCATAAGACAGGCCCCTCATCCCCCATATTGGGCTCAGTCATGGGCAGGGGGCTCTGTTAGTGGTGGCCATAAGACAGGCCCCTCATCCTCCATATTGTGCTCAGTCATGGGCAGGGGGCTCTGTTAGTGGTGCAGCCATAAGACAGGTCCCTCATCCTCCATATTGGGCTCAGTCATGGGCAGGGGGCTCTGTTAGTGGTGCAGCCATAAGACAGGCCCCTCATCCCCCATATTGGGCTCAGTCATGGGCAGGGGGCACTGTTAGTGGTGGCCATAAGACAGGCCCCTCATCCCCCATATTGGGCTCAGTCATGGGCAGGGGGCTCTGTTAGTGGTGGCCATAAGACAGGCCCCTCATCCCCCATATTGGGCTCAGTCATGGGCAGGGGGCACTGTTAGTGGTGCAGCCATAAGACAGGCCCCTCATCCCCCATATTGGGCTCAGTCATGGGCAGGGGGCTCTGTTAGTGGTGGTGGCCATAAGACAGGCCCCTCATCCCCCATACTGGGCTCAGTCATGGGCAGGGGGCTCTGTTAGTGGTGGCCATAAGACAGGCCCCTCATCCCCCATATTGGGCTCAGTCATGGGCAGGGGGCTCTGTTAGTGGTGGCCATAAGACAGGCCCCTCATCCTCCATATTGTGCTCAGTCATGGGCAGGGGGCTCTGTTAGTGGTGCAGCCATAAGACAGGTCCCTCATCCTCCATATTGGGCTCAGTCATGGGCAGGGGGCTCTGTTAGTGGTGCAGCCATAAGACAGGCCCCTCATCCTCCATATTGGGCTCAGTCATGGGCAGGGGGCACTGTTAGTGGTGCAGCCATAAGACAGGCCCCTCATCCCCCATATTGGGCTCAGTCATGGGGAGGGGGCTCTGTTAGTGGTGGCCATAAGACAGGCCCCTCATCCCCCATATTGGGCTCAGTCATGGGCAGGGGGCTCTGTTAGTGGTGGTGGCCATAAGACAGGCCCCTCATCCCCCATATTGGGCTCAGTCATGGGCAGGGGGCTCTGTTAGTGGTGGCCATAAGACAGGCCCCTCATCCCCCATATTGGGCTCAGTCATGGGCAGGGGGCTCTGTTAGTGGTGGTGGCCATAAGACAGGCCCCTCATCCCCCATATTGGGCTCAGTCATAGGCAGGGGGCTCTGTTAGTGGTGGCCATAAGACAGGCCCCTCATCCCCCATATTGGGCTCAGTCATGGGCAGGGGGCTCTGTTAGTGGTGGCCATAAGACAGGCCCCTCATTCCCCATATTGGGCTCAGTCATGGGCAGGGGGCTCTGTTAGTGGTGGCCATAAGACAGGCCCCTCATCCCCCCATATTGGGCTCAGTCATGGGCAGGGGGCTCTGTTAGTGGTGGCCATAAGACAGGCCCCTCATCCCCCATATTGGGCTCAGTCATGGGCAGGGGGCACTGTTAGTGGTGGCCATAAGACAGGCCCCTCATCCTCCATATTGGGCTCAGTCATGGGCAGGGGGCTCTGTTAGTGGTGGCCATAAGACAGGCCCCTCATCCCCCATATTGGGCTCAGTCATGGGCAGGGGGCACTGTTAGTGGTGCAGCCATAAGACAGGCCCCTCATCCCCCATATTGGGCTCAGTCATGGGCAGGGGGCTCTGTTAGTGGTGGTGGCCATAAGACAGGCCCCTCATCCCCCATATTGGGCTCAGTCATGGGCAGGGGGCTCTGTTAGTGGTGGCCATAAGACAGGCCCCTCATCCCCCATATTGGGCTCAGTCATGGGCAGGGGGCACTGTTAGTGGTGCAGCCATAAGACAGGCCCCTCATCCCCCATATTGGGCTCAGTCATGGGCAGGGGGCTCTGTTAGTGGTGGTGGCCATAAGACAGGCCCCTCATCCCCCATATTGGGCTCAGTCATGGGCAGGGGGCTCTGTTAGTGGTGGCCATAAGATAGGCCCCTCATCCTCCATATTGGGCTCAGTCATGGGCAGGGGGCTCTGTTAGTGGTGGCCATAAGACAGGCCCCTCATCCCCCATATTGGGCTCAGTCATGGGCAGGGGGCTCTGTTAGTGGTGGCCATAAGACAGGCCCCTCATCCCCCATATTGGGCTCAGTCATGGGCACGGGGCTCTGTTAGTGGTGGTGGCCATAAGACAGGCCCCTCATCCCCCATATTGGGCTCAGTCATGGGGAGGGTGCTCTGTTAGTGGTGGCCATAAGACAGGCCCCTCATCCCCCATACTGGGCTCAGTCATAGGCAGGGGGCTCTGTTAGTGGTGGCCATAAGACAGGCCCCTCATCCCCCATATTGTGCTCAGTCATGGGCAGGGGGCTCTGTTAGTGGTGGCCATAAGACAGGCCCCTCATCCCCCATACTGGGCTCAGTCATAGGCAGGGGGCTCTGTTAGTGGTGGCCATAAGACAGGCCCCTCATCCCCCATATTGGGCTCAGTCATGGGCACGGGGCTCTGTTAGTGGTGGCCATAAGACAGGCCCCTCATCCCCCATATTGGGCTCAGTCATGGGCAGGGGGCTCTGTTAGTGGTGGCCATAAGACAGGCCCCTCATCCCCCATATTGGGCTCAGTCATGAGCAGGGGGCTCTGTTAGTGGTGGCCATAAGACAGGCCCCTCATCCCCCATATTGGGCTCAGTCATGGGCAGGGGGCTCTGTTAGTGGTGGCCATAAGACAGGCCCCTCATCCCCCATATTGGGCTCAGTCATGAGCAGGGGGCTCTGTTAGTGGTGGCCATAAGACAGGCCCCTCATCCCCCATATTGGGCTCAGTCATGGGCAGGGGGCTCTGTTAGTGGTGGCCATAAGACAGGTCCCTCATCCCACATATTGGGCTCAGTCATGAGCAGGGGGCTCTGTTAGTGGTGGCCATAAGACAGGCCCCTCATCCCCCATATTGGGCTCAGTCATGGGCACGGGGCTCTGTTAGTGGTGCAGCCATAAGACAGGCTCCTCATCCCCCATATTGGGCTCAGTCATGGGCAGGGGGCTCTGTTAGTGGTGGCCATAAGACAGACCCCTCATCCCCCATATTGGGCTCAGTCATGGGCAGGGGGCACTGTTAGTGGTGGCCATAAGACAGGCCCCTCATCCCCCATATTGGGCTCAGTCATGGGCAGGGGGCACTGTTAGTGGTGGTGGCCATAAGACAGGCCCCTCACCCCCCATATTGGGCTCAGTCATGGGCAGGGGGCTCTGTTAGTGGTGGCCATAAGACAGGCCCCTCATCCTCCATATTGGGCTCAGTCATGGGCAGGGGGCACTGTTAGTGGTGGCCATAAGACAGGCCCCTCATCCCCCATATTGGGCTCAGTCATGGGCAGGGGGCTCTGTTAGTGGTGCAGCCATAAGACAGGCCCCTCATCCCCCATATTGGGCTCAGTCATGGGCAGGGGGCACTGTTAGTGGTGGTGGCCATAAGACAGGCCCCTCATCCCCCATATTGGGCTCAGTCATGGGCAGGGGCTCTGTTAGTGGTGGCCATAAGACAGGCCCCTCATCCCCCATATTGGGCTCAGTCATGGGCAGGGGGCTCTGTTAGTGGTGCAGCCATAAGACAGGTGCCCCATTCCCCATATTTTCTGCTTTATGTAATTCTTTTTATTCTTTTAATTTTAATGGTTTTGTTCTTTCGGCTTCTTTACATTTTTAAAAATTTTTTTATATATGCAAATTTTATCACCATATATGAAGTATCATACCACAGTGACCACAGGGCCCACTCAGACTATCGCCCAACGGCCCACATAAACCTGGTGCCGACCCTGACTCCAACCGCGCCACGAACGCTGGAATTAGGGATTCCCACCATTCAGGGAATGTGTGTTCACTCGCTGCTTGAGTTTATCTCACTGCACAAACACGATACAGGCCATGAAGGCGTTACATGCAACGAAGGTGTTACACGAACGCGATACAGGCAACGAATGCGATACAGGCAACGAATGCGATACAGGCAACGAATGCGTTACTGGCAACAAACGCGTTACAGGCAATAAACGCGTTACAGGCAACAAACGCGTTACAGGCAACAAACGCGTTATAGGCAACAAACGCGTTACAGGCAACAAACGCGTTATAGGCAACAAACGTGTTACAGGCAACAAACGCGTTACAGGCAACAAACGCGTTACAGGCAACAAACGCGTTATAGGCAACAAACGCGTTACAGGCAATGAAGGCGTTACAGGCAACAAACGCGTTACAGGTAACAAACGCGTTATAGGCAACGAACATGTTACAGGCAACGAACGAACGCGTTACAGGCAACAAACGCGTTACAGGCAACAAACGGTTGCGTTACAGGCAACAAACGGTTGCGTTACAGGCAACAAACGCGTTACAGGCAACAAACGCGTTACAGGCAACAAACGCGTTACAGGCAATGAAGGCGTTACAGGCAACAAACGCGTTACAGGCAACAAACGCGTTATAGGCAACAAACGCGTTACAGGCAACAAACGCGTTACAGGTAACAAACGCGTTATAGGCAACGAACATGTTACAGGCAACGAACGAACGCGTTACAGGCAACAAACGCGTTACAGGCAACAAACGCGTTACAGGCAACAAACGCGTTACAGGCAATGAAGGCGTTACAGGCAACAAACGCGTTACAGGCAACAAACGCGTTACAGGCAATGAAGGCGTTACAGGCAACAAACGCGTTACAGGCAACAAACGCGTTACAGGCAACAAACGCGTTACAGGCAACAAACGCGTTACATGCAGGATAACAAATGAAACTGACAAAAGACTCGACACAACAAGGTCAGTGTAGAGGTCAGTGAATCTTTATTGAATAAAACAAAGGGACAACGTTTGGCATCGCTAAGGAAGGTTCTGGGGAAATTTTTGGGGCGAGCTTTCTAATCTCGCAAGGGCGTAAATAAACAAGTGTTACTAGTAAGACACATACAGCGGCGTCATATTGCATCACGTGTGTGACATGTTACTTCCTATAAATATCAGAGAAGAACCTTTGCATGTTACTAGTGAGACACATACAGCGGTGGCATCGCATTGCATCACAAGCATTACATGTTACTTCCTATTGCTGCTTCCTCGCTGTGTCAATCATGGCAACAGGCCACACCCACTCCATTCATTCCTATGGAGGAGGCGTGCCGAGGGCTGGCATGCCCCACGCCATTGTAGTGAGAGGACGCGGCCAGTCAAATCCAAACTACCCGTATTGGGCGAATCAGCTGCGCGGGGCTACAGGTTACGGATACATTTGTATTCTCCAACTTTCCAACTCTAATATTACATTATTATGTTAAAGCAAAAAAATAATCCTCGCGACCAGGCCTTGGAATGTAAAAGATTCCAGGCCTGGCCACTAAGCCATCCTGCACCGGATGCCCCGCTGTGTGAACCTCCCCCCCCCCCCCCGGGGCACAGGTGATCTTACCTGATCATGGCAGGGGCATCCCAAATCAGAAAGCAACACCACCCAAGGAAGTCTTTTTTGTGTCTTGTCCCTCTTGAATAACAACTGGTACAGACTATTTATAACTTGGGTAGGTAGAGTGCATAAGTAGAATCTTTTAGTATAATAAAGTGGACCAAAACCCATGGGTGACAGCCCTGGAATCTATAAGATTCCAAGGATGCCTGATGTCTGAATCCAGATGCCCTGCTGTATGAACCGCCTGAGTAACCTAAAAAAAAAAACTACCTTCTCCCTGATCCAACGGTGAATGCACAAGCCGTGGCCACCATCAGCACCAGGCATTTGTAAATGGTCGGAGTGAACACAAACCCTGTTGGAAGGTAGCGGAGATGTGGGATGTGCTTTGCCCCGCACGGCTCCTTTTTGGCCAGACTCGGCTCTTATCCCAGTCTTAGCCGATTTTGACAAGTGCAGTCGAGCGCTCTTATTGGAGGAGAGCCTGAGCATGCGCCGTAGCACCGGGGAAAGGTGAGTTTTACTGAACGGGGTGGTTTCACACAGCTGGGCATCCCAAATCGCTTTAAAGCAAGAAACATGACACTTAGCATCTGACATGACACCTGAAAAATAATTATCTGAAGGGGAAACATCAGGGGGACAGTCCTAGGAGGGTCATCTACAGTAGATCAGGGCTTCCCAACCAGTCCTGCTTGTACCACTGGTGATGCTCAAGCTTTTGCTGCAAGGCCACGGTGGGGGTATGGATATGAAGCACTGCTCCAATAGGGTGCAGTAGGTGGCCAAACCCACAAGGTGGCAGGAGAATTTGCGTGGTTGGGTGCCAGGTGGTGCACTTACAGTACAGATTCCCTCCCTGGATATTGGTGGCGCTGGAGATAACTGTAAACCATAAAGCAGTAGTAAAACGATTGGGGAAACCCTGATGAGGATTATTTACACGTTAGACGCCTTCGGCCATCGGGTGACAGCGCGAGGTCTAAGGGCGGGAAATTCATTCGCGTGGAACATCGGGTGGAGGAATCTTTAGGGTGCTGGGCTCTACTCCCCAGATCTCCCGGGCGTACTGGCTGATGGTCCGGTCGCTGGAAAACTTCCCCGATCCAGCGATGTTATAGATCACCTTCTGGGTCCACTCTTTCGGGTTCTGTACGAGAAATATTTAGGTGAGTTTGGAGTAAGAAAAGGTAACGAGAGAGAAAAGAGTTATAAGAGAAAGGTTAACCTGTGGCGGCATGCGGGGGTTAGTAATGGGGTTTGTGAGGGTTAGGGTTAGGGTTAGTGAGGTGTGATGGGAAGAGGGTGGCAACAGCAAAGGGGCGGAATATGAGATGGAGATGCAGGTAGGACATTGGGACTGGTAGCAGAGGGCAGGAGAGACACATGTGGGGGTGAATTTGTTACATGGGGACTTGGGGACCATGAAGAGTGTTGTAGGTAGCATTGGAACGGATGGCTACCAGGGATAGTCGAGTTCTAGCCCCGCTATAATTTCTTTTTGCTTTACCTTGTAGAGAGCGCTGACCGAATCCTGACATCTGATGTAATCTTCATAGTCTGCAAATACTTTGAACCTGTGGAGATAAGACAGGATTGGTGAGTTGGAGAGGACAGAGAGAAAAAAAGATGGTGAGACGAGAAAGAAAAAAAAGATGTCGAGGAAAGAGAGAAAAAAGATTTCGAGGAGAGAAAGAAAAAAGATGGTGAGGAAAGAGAGAAAAAATGACGAGGAAAGAGAAAAAAAAGATAGGGAGGAAAGAGAAAATAGATGGTGAGGAGAAAGAAAAAAGATGTTGAGGAAAGAGAGAAAAAATGATGGGGAAAGAAAAGGAGGCAGAGAAGAGGATCGGGGAAGAAGGGAAGGTCACCTGTCATGGTTCATCAGCATGTTCACTATGTCCTTGAAGAGGTCGGGCTGCTTGGGGGAGAAATATCCCGAGTTGATCTGATCGATGGCGTGCCGCAGCTCCGGGATTCTCTCGTAATACACTCGCGCGTTGTAACTGCATAGAAACGCAAGATAGGAATGTGGGTAAACTGATGATAATTTCTCATAGTTGCGCCCTTCATTTGCCTTCCTCACCCTTTGCGACAAAAGCCGAATGAGAGGAACAGCCAAGGATCGACGCTTCCTCTGAGAGGTGAGCAAACCCAGTCAGTCCCTATTTCAAAGACCTCTTGCTGATTCCCTTCACACCCCATGGCCTGAAATGAAGTGGGAAAGTCTCACCCATAAACTACGTCATGCAGGCAGCTGCTCCTTTCCCACACTCTTCAAAGCACACGGGTTAGACGCACCAACTCCTACAGGGTTCCAAGAATGATTGGGTGGCTGTTTGCCCTAGCCACAAGACAAATGCATGGGTAGAATCGGGGGGGGGGGGGGTTCCCAGACGCACACACCCAAGGGTTTCTCACTGCTTTAACTAGTCTGGAACCTCAAGTTATAAAGATCTAAGCACCAGATCCATGCCAAGCCACCGTCTTGGGACCCATAAGACACCCAGCGGCTGTCTGAGTCATTTAAGGAGGACCAAAACCTGGGATTTTTACTATCCCTTGTTTTGGCCCAACCCCCTGGGGCACCCCGGTTTGGGATGTTGTGGATCAACATAATGGGTAAGATGAGACCAGAGGTGAAAGCTCTTCTCGCTCACTTCCCAAAGAATAAGAAATAAAATCTAAGTTCACATTCTTAAGACAAGATGGCGTCAGAGATAGAGCCGCACCTAAAGACGGTGTCAGGAGAAGAACACTGCACCCAAAGATGGTGACAGGAGAGAGAGCACCTTATCCATCACATGTGATGTGACTGACATCTTACTGCGCCTGTGTGGAATTCGCTACATAGATAAGGACTAAGTAATCCGTGCGTTCGGTTAGAAGAAATTGCCTTTTATATTAGAGATATTATAGATAGTATATTAGATATTTGAGATAAGAGTTATTTTCTACATAAGCCTTATAAAGTCCACACACAAGGAGTTACAAGCGCTTCTCCCGAGTGTGGGGTTAATCTCATTTCTGCCTGTTCAGAGAGATGAGCAAACCCAGTCATCTCCTATTTGAAAGGCCTCTTGCTGATTCCCTTCACACCCCTGGCCTGAAATTAAGTGGGAAAGTCCCACCCGTAAAATACATCATGCAGGGAGCTGCTTCCTTCCCATACTCTACAAAGCACACAGGTTAGACGCACCGACTCCTTTAGGGTTCTAAGAATGATTGGGTCGCTGTTTGCCCTAGCCACAAGACAAAGGCAGAATTGGGGGGCCCAGACGCACCCATCCAAGGGTTTCTCACTGCTTTAACTAGTCTGGAACCTCAAGTTATAAAGATCTAAGCACCAGATCCATGCCAAGCCACCGTCTTGGGACCCATAAGACACCCAGCGGCTGTCTGAGTCATTTAAGGAGGACCAAAACCTGGGATTTTTACTATCCCTTGTTTTGGCCCAACCCCCTGGGGCACCCCGGTTTGGGATGTTGTGGATCTACATAATGGGTACGATGAGACCAGAGGTGAAAGCTCTTCTCGCTCACTTCCCAAAGAATAAGAAATAAAATCTAAGTTCACATTCTTAAGACAAGATGGCGTCAGAGATAGAGCTGCACCTAAAGACGGTGTCAGGAGAAGAACACTGCACCCAAAGATGGTGACAGGAGAGAGAGCACCTTATCCATCACATGTGATGTGACTGACATCTTACTGCGCCTGTGTGGAATTCGCTACATAGATAAGGACTAAGTAATCTGTGCGTTCGGTTAGAAGATATTGCCTTTTATATTAGAGATATTATAGATAGTATATTAGATATTTGAGATAAGAGTTATTTTCTAGGTAAGCCTGTGTTTTTGTTTGTAGTATATATAAAGCCCACACACAAGGAGTTACAAGCGCTTCTCCCGAGTGTGGGGTTAACCTCAGTTCTGCCTGCTCGGAGAGATGAGCAAACCCAGTCATCCCCTATTTGAAAGGCCTCTTGCTGATTCCCTTCACACCCCTGGCCTGAAATTAAGTGGGAAAGTCCCACCCGTAAAATACATCATGCAGGGAGCTGCTTCCTTCCCACACTCTACAAAGCACACAGGTTAGTCGCACCGACTCCTTTAGGGTTCAAAGAGTGATTGGGTCGCTGTTTGCCCTAGCCACAAGACAAAGGCAGAATTGGGGGTCCCAGATGCACCCATCCAAGGGTTTCTCACTGCTGTAACTAGTCTGGAACCCAAGTTATAAAGATCTGAGCACCAGATCCATGGCAAGCCACCGCCTTGGGACCCATAAGACACCCAGCGGCTGTCTGAGTCATTTAAGGAGGACCAAAACCTGGGATTTTTACTATCCCGTGTTTTGGCCCATCCCGGTTTGGGATGTTGTGGATCAATATAATGGGTACGATGAGACCAGAGGTGAAAGCTCTTCTCGCTCACTTCCCAAAGAATAAGAAATAAAATCTAAGTTCACATTCCTAAGACAAGATGGCGTCAGAGATAAAGACGGGGGTCAGGAGAAGAGCACTACACCCAAAGATGGCGATGGGAGAGAGAGCACCTTGTCCAGATGTGACGTAGCTAACATCTTACTGCGCCTGTGTGGAATTCGCTACATTGTTCATGACTAAGTAATCGAAGTCGGAAAAGTGGGAAAGTCTCACCCATAAACTACACCATGCAGGGAGCTGCTTCCTTCCCACACTCTATAAAGCACACAGGTTAGACGCACCGACTCCTTTAGGGTTCTAAGAATGATTGGGTCGCTGTTTGCCCTAGCCACAAGACAAAGGCAGAATTGGGGGGCCCAGACGCACCCATCCAAGGGTTTCTCACTGCTGTAACTAGTCTGGAACCCAAGTTATAAAGATCTAAGCACCAGATCCATGGCAAGCCACCGTCTTGGGACCCATAAGACACCCAGCGGCTGTCTGAGTCATTTAAGGAGGATCAAAACCTGGGATTTTTATTATCCCGTGTTTTGGCCCGTCCCGGTTTGGGATGTTGTGGATCAATATAATGGGTACGATGAGACCAGAGGTGAAAGCTCCTCTCGCTCACTTCCCAAAGAATAAGAAATAAAATCTAAGTTCACATTCCTAAGACAAGAGAGAGAGAGACGGGGGTCAGGAGAAGAGCGCTACACCCAAAGATGGCGACGGGGGAGAGAGAGCACCTTGTCCAGATGTGACATAGCTAACATCTTACTGCGTCTGTGTGGAAGTCGGAAAAGTGGGAAAGTCTCACCCGTAAACTACACCATGCAGGGAGCTGCGTCTTTCCTACACTCTACAAAGCACACAGGTTAGTCGCACTGACTCCTACAGGGTTCCAAGAATGATTGGGTCGCTGTTTGCCCTAGCCACAAGGGCAAACAGATCCACTTTAAAGGGTAACGGGGATACAGCCGCTGATACTCTCAGAAACGCTCCCTTGGATGAGGGGTCGGGAACAAATCTGAGTGGGCTGAGGAAAGGTGAGTCAGGTCGGGCAACCCGGTTTCACACTGCGGGGCATCCCGGCCCTGGGGGGCAAAGACCAAAACCCGAGATAGTCAGATATATTATACAGTGATGAGAGGGTTAAACTGGGCCCTGAAAGATCCTGTATAGTAATGGAGCAAGTCCCTCCCCTTTTATCCAGGTTAGTCAAAATCCTGGGTTTTGGTCCACTTTAAAGCTCTAGCAACTGGCCTTTTTTTTTTGGTTTGTAGCAATAAAAAGGTACTCGCATGCGCACCTGCACGTGGGCGCCCGCTGGGTTTCTGAAAGGGAAATAGGGCCACAACAGGTCCCTGACCCCGTCACAGAAGGATTACTCACCCGTCGCGGTCCAGCCGTTCTACATCGGGGACCCTCATCCCGAAGATGAAAAGGTTCTTCTCTCCGGCCTCTTCCGCCATCTCCACGTTGGCTCCGTCCATTGTGCCGATAGTGAGAGCGCCATTCAGCATGAACTTCATGTTACCCGTCCCCGACGCCTCCGTGCCCGCCGTGGAGATCTGCTCTGATAGGTCAGCAGCCGGGACCACTGAGGAGAAGAGGGACCACGGCAATGATTAGACACCTAACCCTCCAACTGCTCCCCAGACACCTAACCCTCCAACTGCTCCCCAGACACCTAACCCCCCAACTGCTCCCCAGACACCTAACTGCCCCCCAACTGCTCCCCAGACACCTAACCCCCCAACTGCTCCCCAGACACCTAACTGCCTCCAACTGCTCCCCAGACACCGAACCCTCCAACTGCTCCCCAGACACCTAACCCCCCAACTGCTCCCCAGACACCTAACCCCCCAACTGCTCCCCAGACACCTAACCCCCCAACTGCTCCCCAGACACCTAACCCTCCAACTGCTCCCCAGACACCTAACCCCCCAACTGCTCCCCAGACACCTAACCCCCCAACTGCTCCCCAGACACCTAACCCTCCAACTGCTCCCCAGACACCTAACCCTGCAACTGCTCCCCAGACACCTAACCCTCCAACTGCTCCCCAGACACCTAACCCTCCAACTGCTCCCCAGACACCTAACCCTCCAACTGCTCCCCAGACACCTAACCCTCCAACTGCTCCCCAGACACCTAACCCCCCAACTGCTCCCCAGACACCTAACCCTCCAACTGCTCCCCAGACACCTAACCCTCCAACTGCTCCCCAGACACCTAACCCTGCAACTGCTCCCCAGACACCTAACCCTCCAACTGCTCCCCAGACACCTAACCCTCCAACTGCTCCCCAGACACCTAACCCTCCAACTGCTCCCCAGACACCTAACCCCGCAACTGCTCCCCAGACACCTAACTGCTCCCCAGACACCTAACCCTCCAACTGCTCCCCAGACACCGAACCCTCCAACTGCTCCCCAGACACCTAACCCTGCAACTGCTCCCCAGACACCTAACCCTCCAACTGCTCCCCAGACACCTAACCCCCCAACTGCTCCCCAGACACCTAACCCTCCAACTGCTCCCCAGACACCTAACCCTCCAACTGCTCCCCAGACACCGAACCCTCCAACTGCTCCCCAGACACCTAACCCTGCAACTGCTCCCCAGACACCTAACCCTCCAACTGCTCCCCAGACACCTAACCCTCCAACTGCTCCCCAGACACCTAACCCTCCAACTGCTCCCCAGACACCTAACCCTCCAACTGCTCCCCAGACACCTAACCCTCCAACTGCTCCCCAGACACCTAACCCTCCAACTGCTCCCCAGACACCTAACCCTCCAACTGCTCCCCAGACACCTAACCCTCCAACTGCTCCCCAGACACCTAACCCTCCAACTGCTCCCCAGACACCTAACCCCCCAACTGCTCCACAGACACCTAACCCTCCAACTGCTCCCCAGACACCTAACCCTGCAACTGCTCCCCAGACACCTAACCCTCCAACTGCTCCCCAGACACCTAACCCCCCAACTGCTCCCCAGACACCTAACCCTCCAACTGCTCCCCAGACACCTAACCCTCCAACTGCTCCCCAGACACCTAACCCCCCAACTGCTCCCCAGACACCTAACCCTCCAACTGCTCCCCAGACACCTAACCCCCCAACTGCTCCCCAGACACCTAACCCTGCAACTGCTCCCCAGACACCTAACCCTCCAACTGCTCCCCAGACACCTAACCCTCCAACTGCTCCCCAGACACCTAACCCTCCAACTGCTCCCCAGACACCTAACCCTCCAACTGCTCCCCCGACACCTAACCCTCCAACTGCTCCCCAGACACCTAACCCTCCAACTGCTCCCCAGACACCTAACCCCCCAACTGCTCCCCAGACACCTAACCCTCCAACTGCTCCCCAGACACCTAACCCTCCAACTGCTCCCCAGACACCTAACCCTCCAACTGCTCCCCAGACACCTAACTGCCTCCAACTGCTCCCCAGACACCTAACCCTCCAACTGCGCCCCAGACACCTAACCCTCCAACTGCTCCCCAGACACCTAACCCTCAAACTGCTCCCCAGACACCTAACCCTGCAACTGCTCCCCAGACACCTAACCCTGCAACTGCTCCCCAGACACCTAACCCTCCAACTGCTCCCCAGACACCTAACCCTCCAACTGCTCCCCAGACACCTAACCCTGCAACTGCTCCCCAGACACCTAACCCTCCAACTGCTCCCCAGACACCTAACCCTGCAACTGCTCCCCAGACACCTAACCCTCCAACTGCTCCCCAGACACCTAACCCCCCAACTGCTCCCCAGACACCTAACCCTCCAACTGCTCCCCAGACACCTAACCCTGCAACTGCTCCCCAGACACCTAACCCTCCAACTGCTCCCCAGACACCTAACCCTCCAACTGCTCCCCCGACACCTAACCCTCCAACTGCTCCCCAGACACCTAACCCTCCAACTGCTCCCCAGACACCTAACCCTCCAACTGCTCCCCAGACACCTAACCCCCCAACTGCTCCCCAGACACCTAACCCTCCAACTGCTCCCCAGACACCTAACCCCCCAACTGCTCCCCAGACACCTAACCCCCCAACTGCTCCCCAGACACCTAACCCTCCAACTGCTCCCCAGACACCTAACCCTCCAACTGCTCCCCAGACACCTAACCCTCAAACTGCTCCCCAGACACCTAACCCCCCAACTGCTCCCCAGACACCTAACCCTCCAACTGCTCCCCAGACACCTAACCCTCCAACTGCTCCCCAGACACCTAACCCTCAAACTGCTCCCCAGACACCTAACCCCCAACTGCTCCCCAGACACCTAACCCTCCAACTGCTCCCCAGACACCTAACCCTCCAACTGCTCCCCAGACACCTAACCCTCCAACTGCTCCCCAGACACCTAACCCTCCAACTGCTCCCCAGACACCTAACCCTCCAACTGCTCCCCAGACACCTAACCCTCCAACTGCTCCCCAGACACCTAACCCTCCAACTGCTCCCCAGACACCTAACCCTCCAACTGCTCCCCAGACACCTAACCCTCCAACTGCTCCCCAGACACCTAACCCTCCAACTGCTCCCCAGACACCTAACCCTCCAACTGCTCCCCAGACACCTAACCCTCCAACTGCTCCCCAGACACCTAACTGTCTCCAACTGCTCCCCAGACACCTAACCCTCCAACTGCTCCCCAGACACCTAACCCTCCAACTGCTCCCCAGACACCTAACCCTCCAACTGCTCCCGGACACCTAACCCCCCAACTGCTCCCCAGACACCTAACCCTCCAACTGCTCCCGGACACCTAACCCCCCAACTGCTCCCCAGACACCTAACCCCCAACTGCTCCCCAGACACCTAACCCTCCAACTGCTCCCCAGACACCTAACCCTCCAACTGCTCCCCAGACACCTAACCCTCCAACTGCTCCCCAGACACCTAACCCTCCAACTGCTCCCGGACACCTAACCCCCCAACTGCTCCCCAGACACCTAACCCTCCAACTGCTCCCCAGACACCTAACCCTCCAACTGCTCCCCAGACACCTAACCCTCCAACTGCTCCCCAGACACCTAACCCTCCAACTGCTCCCCAGACACCTAACCCCCCAACTGCTCCCCAGACACCTAACCCTCCAACTGCTCCCCAGACACCTAACCCCCCAACTGCTCCCCAGACACCTAACCCTCCAACTGCTCCCCAGACACCTAACCCTCCAACTGCTCCCCAGACACCTAACCCCCCAACTGCTCCCCAGACACCTAACTGCCTCCAACTGCTCCCCAGACACCTAACCCTCCAACTGCTCCCCAGACACCTAACCCCCCAACTGCTCCCCAGACACCTAACCCTCCAACTGCTCCCCAGACACCTAACCCTCCAACTGCTCCCCAGACACCTAACCCCCCAACTGCTCCCCAGACACCTAACTGCCTCCAACTGCTCCCCAGACACCTAACCCTCCAACTGCTCCCCAGACACCTAACCCCCCAACTGCTCCCCAGACACCTAACCCTCCAACTGCTCCCCAGACACCTAACCCTCCAACTGCTCCCCAGACACCTAACCCCCCAACTGCTCCCCAGACACCTAACTGCCTCCAACTGCTCCCCAGACACCTAACCCTCCAACTGCTCCCGGACACCTAACCCCCCAACTGCTCCCCAGACACCTAACCCTCCAACTGCTCCCCGGACACCTAACCCTCCAACTGCTCCCCAGACACCTAACCCTCCAACTGCTCCCCAGACACCTAACCCCCCAACTGCTCCCCAGACACCTAACCCTCCAACTGCTCCCCAGACACCTAACTGCCCCCAACTGCTCCCCAGACACCTAACCCTCCAACTGCTCCCCAGACACCTAACCCTCCAACTGCTCCCCAGACACCTAACCTTACCGAGGTAAGTCTCAAACTCCCAGAACAGGGCTGATGAGCTGTGCGGGACTCACCTTTCTCTGCCAGGGACACACGGTAATTCTCCAGGAACAGAAGCTTGAGACGATCTCCAATGGCCGGGTCGTTGTTAATAACGTCCCCCACGGAGGTGATGAGCTTAATGATCATCTTGGCCATGTGATACCCGGGAGCGGCCTATCAGAGCAAAGACACATCAGGAAAGATCCGGCAAAGCACCGCAACAATAACAATATGAAAGCTTCATTTACATATTGTCCCTCTTTGAGGTGTAACATGCAGATCTGCAGCAATAAAATTGTTGTAACTGTTACAATGTATCTCCTATCCATCCCTCAATGAGGGGGCGTGGCTTCAGACATCTCTCAATGAGGGGCGTGGCTTCCTCAATCCCTCAATGAGGGGGTGTGGCTTCATTTGCATACTGTCCCTCTTTGAGGTGTAACATGCAGATCTGCAGCAATAAATGATTCATTTGCCTATTCGAAGTGTTTCTATTGTTGTAACTGATACACCCTATCTCCGATCCATCCCTCAATGAGGGGGCGTGGCCTCATCCATCCCTTAATGAGAGGCGTGGCCTAATTTACTAATTAGCCTTCTTTCAAACCCTTAAAAGGTTGGAAGGTATGGGATGGCGGGTACAACAAGATATGGCCACCAGAAGCTCCTTACATAGGGCCAGGAAAGACCTGATTGGTGCTTAGGAGGTCAGCTGACTCAGAGCACCTATCAGTGGGGACAAGGGGTGGGATGGTGCAATACCTACCACGTCATTGGGCAATCAGCGTATTTCGTACACGCTTAGGACTCGCCCAGAATGTCGGCCGTTGGCAACTTGGAGATGCCACCATGATGGGCACTGGCATTAATTAATACCCCAGGACGGGGCTTTCTCTAGGAATATAATCCCGCCCTCTTCGCTGTACAATGGCGCTAGGGGCAATCCAGAGGGAGCCACGCCCATGAGGTATAAATATCCCTCCCCTTCAGTGGGAGTGTTCAGAGCCTGGCATGACCCCATCGAAATGACTCTCTGATCATTAATTAATACAATCTAATAGATAGTCAATTAATCAAATAGATAGTCAAATAATAATAATAATAATGATGGTGGGAACAATAGGGATTAATTACAGGCCACACCCCTTTTTGCATAATAAGGGACACAGCGAAAGCACTACTCAAAAGAGGAAGTCCAAGCTTTTTGTAACCCCACAGCCACACCCCCTCCTCTCCCTGTGTGGAGCCCAATTTGGACTCACCCAATCGCAGTAATCCGCCCCTGATGCCCCTGTAGAGGGCGGGGCTCTGCATAGGATTGAGTGACGGCTTGGTCGCCCAATCCTGTGATTGCACTGGCCTCTCACTCAATTCCACGGCTGCCACGCGAAGGATGCCAGCAGGGGGCGGGGCTTTGCATGACAGCTGTGGACATGATTGACAGGCCAGTGCAGTCACAGAATTGGGCGAACGAGCCGCCACTCAAGCCCTCCCTCCTTTTTCTCTTGTTATTGCCCAAATCAGGCTTAGCACAGGGAGAAGGGAGGTGCAGGTGGGTGGAGTGTGATAAAAGCCCCGCACTTCCAGAGCTCTGGCCTATTATAATCAGCTTGCTGCACGGATCCTCGGAGGGGCAGGTGGGTGGAGTGTGATAAAAGCCCAGCACTTCCAGAGCTCTGGCCTATTATAATCAGCTTGCTGCATGGATCCCCGGAGGGGCAGATGGGTGGAGTGTGATAAAAGCCCAGCACTTCCAGAGCTCTGGCCTATTATAATCAGCTTGCTGCACGGATCCCCGGAGGGGCAGATGGGTGGAGTGTGATAAAAGCCCAGCACTTCCAGAGCTCTGGCCTATTATAATCAGCTTGCTGCACGGATCCCCGGAGGGGCAGATGGGTGGAGTGTGATAAAAGCCCAGCACTTCCAGAGCTCTGGCCTATTATAATCAGCTTGCTGCACGGATCCCCGGAGGGGCAGGTGGGTGGAGTGTGATAAAAGCCCCGCACTTCCAGAGCTCTAGCCTATTATAATCAGCATGCTGCACGGATCCCCGGAGGGGCAGATGGGTGGAGTGTGATAAAAGCCCAGCACTTCCAGAGCTCTGGCCTATTATAATCAGCTTGCTGCACGGATCCCCGGAGGGGCAGGTGGGTGGAGTGTGATAAAAGCCCCGCACTTCCAGAGCTCTGGCCTATTATAATCAGCTTGCTGCACGGATCTCCGGAGGGGCAGGTGGGTGGAGTGTGATAAAAGCCCTGCACTTCCAGAGCTCTGGCCTATTATAATCAGCATGCTGCACGGATCCCCGGAGGGGCAGGTGGGTGGAGTGTGATAAAAGCCCCGCACTTCCAGAGCTCTGGCCTATTATAATCAGCTTGCTGCACGGATCCCCGGAGGGGCAGGTGGGTGGAGTATGACAAAAGCCCCACACCTCCAGAGCTCTGGCCTATTATAATCAGCTTGCTGCACGGATCCCCGGAGGGGCAGGTGGGTGGAGTGTGATAAAAGCCCCGCACTTTCACAGCTCTGGCCTATTATAATCAGCTTGCTGCACGGATCCCCGGAGGGGCAGAGGGGTGGAGTGTGATAAAAGCCCAGCACTTCCAGAGCTCTGGTCTATTATAATCAGCTTGCTGCACGGATCCCCGGAGGGGCAGGTGGGTGGAGTGTGATAAAAGCCCCGCACTTCCAGGGCTCTGGCCTATTATAATCAGGTTGCTGCACGGATCCCCGGAGGGGCAGGAGGGGTAGAGTGTGATAAAAGCCCCGCACTTCCAGAGCTCTGGCCTATTATAATCAGCTTGCTGCACGGATCCCCGGAGGGGCAGGTGGATGGAGTGTGATAAAAGCCCCGCACTTCCAGAGCTCTGGCCTATTATAATCAGCCTGCTGCATGGATCCCCGGAGGGGCAGGTGGATGGAGTGTGATAAAAGCCCCGCACTTCCAGAGCTCTGGCCTATTATAATCAGCTTGCTGCACGGATCCCCGGAGGGGCAGGTGGGTGGAGTGTGATAAAAGCCCCGCACTTCCAGAGCTCTGGCCTATTATAATCAGCTTGCTGCACGGATCCCCGGAGGGGCAGGTGGGTGGAGTGTGATAAAAGCCCAGCACTTCCAGAGCTCTGGCCTATTATAATCAGCTTGCTGCACGGATCCCCGGAGGGGCAGAGGGGTGGAGTGTGATAAAAGCCCCGCACTTCCAGAGCTCTGGCCTATTATAATCAGCTTGCTGCATGGATCCCCGGAGGGGCAGGTGGGTGGAGTGTGATAAAAGCCCCGCACTTCCAGAGCTCTGGCCTATTATAATCAGCTTGCTGCACGGATCCCCGGAGGGGCAGATGGGTGGAGTGTGATAAAAGCCCCGCACTTCCAGAGCTCTGGCCTATTATAATCAGCTTGCTGCACGGATCCCCGGAGGGGCAGATGGGTGGAGTGTGATAAAAGCCCAGCACTTCCAGAGCTCTGGCCTATTATAATCAGCTTGCTGCACGGATCCCCGGAGGGGCAGGTGGGTGGAGTGTGATAAAAGCCCCGCACTTCCAGAGCTCTAGCCTATTATAATCAGCATGCTGCACGGATCCCCGGAGGGGCAGATGGGTGGAGTGTGATAAAAGCCCAGCACTTCCAGAGCTCTGGCCTATTATAATCAGCTTGCTGCACGGATCCCCGGAGGGGCAGGTGGGTGGAGTGTGATAAAAGCCCCGCACTTCCAGAGCTCTGGCCTATTATAATCAGCTTGCTGCACGGATCTCCGGAGGGGCAGGTGGGTGGAGTGTGATAAAAGCCCTGCACTTCCAGAGCTCTGGCCTATTATAATCAGCATGCTGCACGGATCCCCGGAGGGGCAGGTGGGTGGAGTGTGATAAAAGCCCCGCACTTCCAGAGCTCTGGCCTATTATAATCAGCTTGCTGCACGGATCCCCGGAGGGGCAGGTGGGTGGAGTGTGATAAAAGCCCCGCAATTCCAGAGCTCTGGCCTATTATAATCAGCTTGCTGCACGGATCCCCGGAGGGGCAGGTGGGTGGAGTATGACAAAAGCCCCGCACCTCCAGAGCTCTGGCCTATTATAATCAGCTTGCTGCACGGATCCCCGGAGGGGCAGGTGGGTGGAGTGTGATAAAAGCCCCGCACTTCCACAGCTCTGGCCTATTATAATCAGCTTGCTGCACGGATCCCCGGAGGGGCAGAGGGGTGGAGTGTGATAAAAGCCCAGCACTTCCAGAGCTCTGGTCTATTATAATCAGCTTGCTGCACGGATCCCCGGAGGGGCAGGTGGGTGGAGTGTGATAAAAGCCCCGCACTTCCAGGGCTCTGGCCTATTATAATCAGGTTGCTGCACGGATCCCCGGAGGGGCAGGAGGGGTAGAGTGTGATAAAAGCCCCGCACTTCCAGAGCTCTGGCCTATTATAATCAGCTTGCTGCACGGATCCCCGGAGGGGCAGGTGGATGGAGTGTGATAAAAGCCCCGCACTTCCAGAGCTCTGGCCTATTATAATCAGCCTGCTGCATGGATCCCCGGAGGGGCAGGTGGATGGAGTGTGATAAAAGCCCCGCACTTCCAGAGCTCTGGCCTATTATAATCAGCTTGCTGCACGGATCCCCGGAGGGGCAGGTGGGTGGAGTGTGATAAAAGCCCCGCACTTCCAGAGCTCTGGCCTATTATAATCAGCTTGCTGCACGGATCCCCGGAGGGGCAGGTGGGTGGAGTGTGATAAAAGCCCCGCACTTCCAGAGCTCTGGCCTATTATAATCAGCTTGCTGCACGGATCCCCGGAGGGGCAGGTGGGTGGAGTGTGATAAAAGCCCAGCACTTCCAGAGCTCTGGCCTATTATAATCAGCTTGCTGCACGGATCCCCGGAGGGGCAGAGGGGTGGAGTGTGATAAAAGCCCCGCACTTCCAGAGCTCTGGCCTATTATAATCAGCTTGCTGCATGGATCCCCGGAGGGGCAGGTGGGTGGAGTGTGATAAAAGCCCCGCACTTCCAGAGCTCTGGCCTATTATAATCAGCTTGCTGCACGGATCCCCGGAGGGGCAGATGGGTGGAGTGTGATAAAAGCCCCGCACTTCCAGATCTCTGGCCTATTATAATCAGCTTGCTGCATGGATCCCCGGAGGGGCAGGTGGGTGGAGTGTGATAAAAGCCCCGCACTTCCAGATCTCTGGCCTATTATAATCAGCTTGCTGCACGGATCCCCGGAGGGGCAGGTGGGTGGAGTGTGATAAAAGCCCCGCACTTCCAGATCTCTGGCCTATTATAATCAGCTTGCTGCATGGATCCCTGGAGGGGCAGGTGGGTGGAGTGTGATGAAAGCCCAGCACTTCCAGAGCTCTGGCCTATTATAATCATCTTGCTGCACGGATCCCCGGAGGGGCAGGTGGGTGGAGTGTAATAAAAGCCCAGCACTTCCAGAGCTCTGGCCTATTATAATCTTGCTGCATGGATCCCCGGAGGGGCAGGTGGGTGGAGTGTGATGAAAGCCCAGCACTTCCAGAGCTCTGGCCTATCATAATCAGCTTGCTGCACGGATCCCCGGAGGGGCAGATGGGTGGAGTGTGATGAAAGCCCAGCACTTCCAGAGCTTTGGCCTATCAGAATCAGCTTGCTGCACGGATCCCGCGACCCACCTTTCCTCCAATCATGACGGTTCTGGGGACATATTGCTTGCCGGGATCCTTCTTTATGCCTGAAAGATACAAAGTATTAGAGCGCCACCCGGTGGATTGATGCGTCAATACAAGATAACACACGCGACTTGCAGGCGAGCACACGTGCGTCATGTGACGTTGTGATGTCACAGCCAGATGACATCACTGGGAAGGGAAAGTAGCGCATGCAATGATTTTTAATCTTCACGTTTACTTTAAAGCTGACCAAAACTCCCCCCAGTACCTGCAGATTTCTAATCTTTAAAGGGGACCAAAACTCCACCAGTACCTGCAGTTTCCTGACGATTTCTAATCTTCACGTTTACTTTAAAGCAGAGCAAAATGCCCTACTGTGTCTCCGTCCCTTCACCTCTTCCTGGTCCTACAGAGCATGTGCGGTGCTCTCGTCCAATCAGAGCCCCCGGGGCACTCTGATCGGAGATGCCCCACTGTGTGACCCCCATCTCCTCACCTCTTCCTGGTCTTACAGAGCGTGTGTGGGCTCTCGTCCAATCAGGGACACGGGGCACTCCCATCGGGGATACCCCACTGTGTGACCCCCATCACCTCACCTCTTCCTGGTCCTACAGAGCGTGTGCGGGCTCTCGTCCAATCTGAGCACTCCGATCAGTGATACCCCACTGTCTGACCCCCATCACCTCACCTCTTCCTGGTCCTACAGAGCGTGTGCGGGCTCTCCTCCAATCTGAGCACTCCCATCGGGGATACCCCACTGTGTGACCCCCATCACCTCACCTCTTCCTGGTCCTACAGAGCGTGTGCGGGCTCTCGTCCAATCTGAGCACTCCGATCAGTGATGCCCCACTGTGTGACCCCCATCACCTCACCTCTTCCTGGTCCTACAGAGCGTGTGCGGGCTCTCGTCCAATCTGAGCACTCCAATCAGTGATGCCCCACTGTGTGACCCCCATCACCTCACCTCTTCCTGGTCCTACAGAGCGTGTGCGGGCTCTCGTCCAATCTGAGCACTCCGATCAGTGATGCCCCACTGTGTGACCCCCATCACCTCACCTCTTCCTGGTCCTACAGAGCGTGTGTGGGCTCTCGTCCAATCTGAGCACTCCGATCAGTGATGCCTCACTGTGTGACCCCCATCACCTCACCTCTTCCTGGTCCTACAGAGCGTGTGCGGGCTCTCGTCCAATCTGAGCACTCCGATCAGTGATGCCCCACTGTGTGACCCCCATCACCTCACCTCTTCCTGGTCCTACAGAGCGTGTGTGGGCTCTCGTCCAGTCTGAGCACTCCGATCAGTGATGCCTCACTGTGTGACCCCCATCACCTCACCTCTTCCTGGTCCTACAGAGCATGTGTGGGCTCTCGTCCAATCAGAGCCCCAGGTGAGTCTTTATGGGCACACAGTGGGGCATCCCGATTCGGGAAGGCCTTCACCCGGCCGGCCTTTTGCCATTCCAGGGCTGGCGGCGCTGGGTTTGGTTCTGCTTTAGGGACTTACGGTTGTAGAGGGTGATGACGTGCAGGCAGTTTAGCAGCTGGCGCTTATACTCGTGGATCCTCTTCACGTGGACGTCGAACATAGAGTTTGGGTTAATCTTCACTTTGTATTCGCTCTCCAGATAGCGCGCGAACTTCAGCTTGTTTTCCTGAGAAAGGGAAGAAAGCGACTGTCATCCAGGAATCTCCTCGTCCAATCAGGTTACAGCTATTACTATCGTCACTTTAAAGAGGAGCAAAAACCCCCCATTGGGCCTGTAAGAATCTCGGAGGGGTTGCTTTACCTCTTTAATGGGGAATATGCCAAATCAGGACGGTGTGAAACCCACCTGGACTCACCTCTTCCACAAGCCCTCGCTTCAATCCCAAACTATACACCACAAATGATGTGCACAGCCTATAAATCACTAGGTGCAGGCCACGGGGGGGGGGGGGGGACCAATATACAAGCACACCACAAAGCACTCAGGCCCTAAAGCTGGCCCACTGCAACCCCACACATGGAAATGGCCGCTCATTGAAATCAATTTTCACAGTTTAATAGAAAATCAACAATGCAAAACAATTCAACACAAACATATAAGACAATTAAAACCATCAAAACTTTGTGGGGAGGAATACCAGGGCTAATTCGTTTAAATTCATAATCAGTCAGTATATATCCCAAATAAATAAGTTCTGATGCCTTTTGTATGGACGGCAGCAAGAAAAAAGTGCCCGTGCATTAGATAAGGTTTTAGAATTAATAAATGAAGATAAAGTGCTATAGTGAAACTGAATTACATCAATGCTGTTGCTCAAGTAGAAAATTGATCCTATTATTCTAAAGTGCAAATCGACAGTCTATTTAGTGCTTCTACGCCGTTCCTACCAAATGAGCATCCATCCATACAACCAGCATCAGAATACTATAATATATTGTAATATCAGCAAATTGACATGTGCACCCTGGCGAAGTGGTGGGAAGACCACGCAACGCGTCGGTGAGGTAAGTGGGGAGGAAGATGGCACTTTTTGCTGATATTACATTATTTGGCAGGCACGGCGTAGAAGCACTAAGTAGACTGGCGATTTGCACTTTAGAATAATAGGATCAATTTTCTACTTGAGCAACAGCATTGATGTAATTCAGTTTCACTATAGCACTTTATCTTCACTTATCAATTCTAAAACCTTATCTAATGCACGGGGCACTTTTTTCTTGCTGCCGTCCATACAAAAGGCATCAGAACTTATTTATTTGGGATATACACTGACTGATTATGAATTTAAACGAATTAGCCCCAGTATTCCTCCCCACGAAGTTTTGATGGTTTTAATTGTCTTATATGTTTGTCTGTGTTGAATTGTTTTGCATTGTTGCCATGATTTTCTATTAAACTGTGAAAATTGATTTCAGTGTGCGGCCATTACTATGTGTGGGGTTGCAGTGGGCCAGCTCTAGGGCCTGAGTGTTTTCCCAAACTAGGTGCGCCCCCGTGCTGGGCAGTGTGTGGCCACGCCCCCAGATAGAGGCGGGGACAGGGAAAGTGGCCACTCTGTTACATGTAAATGGAACGCTCCAATTCGGAGTGAATACAGCTTGTGAGTCAGGTGCCAACATACAACTGTAGGGACTGCTTGGATTTAAAGGGATACTCCAGACTGGTGAACAGCCTAAATAATCAGAGGGCCCTGAAGCTCCTCGTCTTCCCAGTTGTTTTACATTTTTTAAATGAAGCTCCAAAAGCTGAGTAAAGTAACCTTCGTTCTGCACAAGAAACTCCCGGGAGGTGGGCGTGGCCACATACTGAGGATTATAGTGCTTACATTAGCATAGGGGGAGGGCTATAAGTCAGCCCATGTGATAAGCGTTTGGGTTTCAGTATCACAGCAGGGGCAGCACAGAACCAGAGGGGAGACCTGGGGACACCAACCAAAGCACCAACGTCACCAGTGCTGCCACTGAGAGGGAGGACCACCCCGACTGGACCACAAGCCTGCTAGTGTCTGAGTCCCGGGATTACCACGTGCCCGGCGCACTTCACCCCTCCATCCTCCGACTCCAAACATCTGGGGTGCACCTAACCCTGGAGAACCGGAGGGGAGACCTGGGGACACCAACCAAAGCACCAACGTCACCAGCACTGCCGCCAAGATGGAGGACCACCCTGACTCGATTACAAAGCCCACTAGTGTCTGAGTCCTGGGATTACCACATGCCCAGCTTTGCCCCTTTGACCCCCAACTACAAACGTCAGGGGCGTACCCATCTACCCTTAGAGAACCCGGAGGAGAGACCTGCAGACACCAATCAAAGCACCAACATCGCCAGTGCTGCCACCGAGAGGAAGGCTCACAACAACCAGACAGAAAAGCCCACTAGTGTCTGAGTCCTGCCACTACCATGTGCCTGGCCAGCTTCTTCCCTCCGTCCCCCGACTGCACCCATCTACCCCTGGAGAACTGGAGGGGAGACCAAAGCGCCAACGCCGCCAGTGCTGCCGCACAAAGGGGGGCCTCACCCCGACCAGACAGCAAAGCCCACCAGTGTCCGAGTCCCAGGATTACCACGTTCCCGGCCAGCTTTGCCCCTCCATCCCCTGACTGCAAATGTCTGGGACGCACCCAAGCCCGTGCACCCGTCTGGAAAACCCGAGGCGACACCAATGCCCTAAATTGGGATGAGCGCAAGTAGTATTTGGCCAGGGGATGGCAGGCCTAGGCTACAGTGCTCGATATGGAACCGCATTCCCCTTTGCCGGACTTACCTGTTTACTTGTTTGGTGATGCTGCCACTGATCGCCGTTGAGTTCTTTTAGCCCATAGACTTGCACTGCTAACAGCGCCATCTACTGAAGCTTTGGGAGAATCATTGTATGTGGTTTATCAGTTACTGAGCATGTCCGCTCCGGCTGGATTGCTATCCCTGGACTGTGTGTTTTTTTGGGGCCATTGTATGCTTGCACACACATAGGAATTCTTCCTCCACATTTAACCCCCCCTTCCCCCCGTTAAATGAACACATGCCCTGAGCGGTGGGCTGGTGACGGCAGTTGGTTGCCCTGCTCAAGAGCACTTCAGTCATGTCCCATGGCGGATAATAGAACCTGCAACCCTGCGGTCACAAAATCGTTTCCCTAAAGTGGAGCAAAACCCAGGATTTTGAACTTGAAGAAATGGCCGAGATATGGAGGTTTACAGTTTCACCCTATGATTTATCCTTTGAAATATTTAGACGTGGCCTCGGCTCTGTGATGCCGCATAACAATCGGAAAAATGGGCGGGGTCAGTAAGACTTGCATTCTCATCACCCTGGCTGTTCTTCCAGTGTCCACAGTCTGATAATGCGGAGCTTTAGACCACAAGCTTAGCTCTATGATTGGTGGTCTATGCCAAAGGAATTCAGCCACTACTCTTTGTCCTGTTTCTACCTTCAGAAGCAGCTGCGTTCTGACTGGACGGGAGAGCACAGCCATGATGAGGTGAAGCGCTCAATTATAGTTTATGCACTTTGCCTACACCCTCCGGCTTAGCCCTATGATTGGTGGTCTATGGTAAAGCCCTAAGATTGGTGGTCTATGGCAGAGGAATTCAGGGGGTGTGTCACTAGTCTGTTTCTACTTCCAGGAGCAGCTGCGTTCTGACAGGAAGCGAGAGCGCCGCCATGACGAGGGGAGTTTACTTTAACTCTAGGCCATGACTGCCTCATTGGAGGGGAGGAGTTACTGGCTGCTGCCCCGCCCACTGCGGGTGACAGAACAGCGCTCTATGGGTTAGTCTTAGACTGACACCTTCTATGAATTAGACGAATCCCCGGCTGCATTTACCTGCTTGACTTTGGCGATATCTCGGATGAGTCCTTCATCGTGCACAAAGTTCTCCAGCTTCCTCAGCTGGTCCATGTTGGTGATGTAATCCTCGCCAATACGCTGCAATACACAAACCATTCGCTTTAAAGCGGACCTTCACCCTGAATAAGAGTCTATCTTATATGTTTCCACACCCTGTACATACAGATTGCTCACATTAATCCGGACCTTCACCCTGAATAAGAGCCTATCTTATATGTTTCCCACACCCTGTACATACAGATTGCTCACATTAATCCGGACCCTCACCCTGAATAAGAGCCTATCTTATATGTTTCCCACACCCTGTACTTACAGATTGCTCACATTAATCCGGACCCTCACCCTGAATAAGAGCCTATCTTATATGTTTCCCACACCCTGTACATACAGATTGCTCACATTAATCCGGACCTTCACCCTGAATAAGAGCCTATCTTATATGTTTCCCACACCCTGTACATACAGATTGCTCACATTAATCCGGACCCTCACCCTGAATAAGAGCCTATCTTATATGTTTCCCACACCCTGTACATACAGATTGCTCACATTAATCCGGACCTTCACCCTGAATAAGAGCCTATCTTGTATGTTTCCCACACCCTGTACATACAGATTGCCCACATTAATCCGGACCTTCACCCTGAATAAGAGCCTATCTTGTATGTTTCCCACACCCTGTACATACAGATTGCTCACATTAATCCGGACCTTCACCCTGAATAAGAGCCTATCTTGTATGTTTCCCACACCCTGTACATACAGATTGCCCACATTAAAAATCATCCTACCTGCACCTACTGCATGTTATGAGCCTTTAAACATCCAAGATGGCGGCTCATGGAGCATCAGACAGCCTGCAAACAGGCACATGCAGACAGGGTCAGCTCGAATGACTATAACAAACAAGATGAGTCATCCTGAAAAGCCTGCCAGCTTCCTGCGGAGAGTTACATTGAGGGTCGAGTCAGAGACAGGTGAGAAGTTTCACTCCTTTTTTAAGAGAGAAAACCGCCATTCACTTTCATTGTCTACTGGGTGTAAATTGACCCCAGTAAAAGTCGATGACAGGTTTCCCTGCTAATAAAAGGAGCGAGAATTCTCACCTGGCTCTGAATAGACCCTTAAAGCAGAACTTCAGTCAATATTACCCCCGCCACCCTACCCTGGTGCTGACACTGAGGCAGGACGAGGGGGTTACAAAAAAAAACCCCTTACCTTACCCCAGGGACCCGCACCGCTCCGATCCTGAGTGCCGCCATCTTTGAAGCAAAACACTGAGCCGCCGCATCCCCAGGCTCTGTGCGTACTCCCGTGGGGCCCCTGGATAAGGAAAGGGTTTTTTTCTTTGTAACCCCACTCATCCTGCCTCAGTGCCAGGGAAGGGTGGGTTAATAATGACTGAAGTTGCGCCTTAAATGGGGCCCCTTCAGGGCTCGTATTATTATATCAGCAGAGACACGTGTCACTTCCTTTCTCTAAATGATTCTAAATGAGCACAAATATGATAAATAAGGTGAAAGAGGAACAGCGATGGGGCCCAGCGTGGTCACATCACACCCTGGAGTTACACCCCTTGGCAATTACCTCTGCGATGACTTCTGCAAGGCCTGGGTTACAAAGGACCAGCCACCGGCGAGGAGTGATTCCGTTGGTCTTGTTCTGGAATTTATGAGGGTCCATTTCATAGAAATCATGGAAGCTGCAAAGACAGAAGAAAGCGTGTGAGAAAGCAGAGGAGAAGCTGCCTGTGAGGAAGCAGAGGAGACACCGCCTGTGAGGAAGCAGAGGAGACGCCGCCTGTGAGGCAGCAGAGGAGACGCCGCCTGTGAGGAAGCAGAGGAGACGCCGCCTGTGAGGCAGCAGGCGAGACGCCACCTTTGAGGCAGCAGAGGAGACGCCGCCTGTGAGGAAGCAGAGGAGGCGCCGCCTGTGAGGAAGCAGAGGAGACGCCGCCTGTGAGGAAGCAGAGGAGACGCCGCCTGTGAGGAAGCAGAGGAGACGCCGCCTGTGAGGAAGCAGAGGAGACGCCGCCTGTGAGGACGCAGAGGAGACGCCGCCTGTGAGGAAGCAGAGGAGACGCCGCCTGTGAGGAAGCAGAGGAGACACCGCCTGTGAGGAAGCAGAGGAGACCCCGCCTGTGAGGAAGCAGAGGAGACACCGCCTGTGAGGAAGCAGAGGAGGCGCTGCCTGTGAGGAAGCAGAGGAGACGCCGAATGTGAGGAAGCAGAGGAGACGCCGCCTGTGAGGAAGCAGAGGAGGCGCCGCCTGTGAGGAAGCAGAGGAGGCGCCGCCTGTGATGAAGCAGAGGAGGCGCCGCCTGTGATGAAGCAGACGAGACGCCGCCTGTGAGGAAGCAGACGAGACGCCGCCTGTGAGGAAGCAGACGAGACGCCGCCTGTGAGGAAGCAGAGGAGGCACCGCCTGTGAGGAAGCAGAGGAGATGCCGAATGTGAGGAAGCAGAGGAGACGCCGCCTGTGAGGAAGCAGAGGAGGCGCCGCCTGTGAGGAAGCAGAGGAGGCGCCGCCTGTGAGGAAGCAGAGGAGGCGCCGCCTGTGAAGAAGCAGAGGAGACGCCCTTTGTGAGGAAGCAGAGGAGACGCCGCCTGTGAAGAAGCAGAGGAGACGCCGCCTGTGAGAAAGCAGAGGAGACGCCCCCTGTGAGGAAGCAGGGGAGACGCCGCCTGTGAGGAAGCAGAGGAGGCGCCGCCTGTGAGGAAGCAGAGGAGACGCCCCCTGTGAGGAAGCAGAGGAGACGTCGCCTGTGAGGAAGCAGAGGAGACGCCGCCTGTGAGAAAGCAGAGGAGACGCCGCCTGTGAGGAAGAAGAGGAGACGTCGCCTGTGAGGAAGCAGAGGAGACGCCGCCTGTGAGGAAGCAGAGGAGACGCCGCCTGTGAAGAAGCAGAGGAGACGCCGCCTGTGAGGAAGCAGAGGAGACGCCGCCTGTGAGGAAGCAGAGGAGACGCCGCCTGTGAGGAAGCAGAGGAGGCGCCGCCTGTGAGGACGCAGAGGAGACGCCGCCTATGAGGAAGCAGAGGAGACGCCACCTGTGAGGAAGCAGAGGAGACGCCGACTGTGAGGAAGCAGAGGAGGCACCGCCTGTGAGGAAGCAGAGGAGATGCCGAATGTGAGGAAGCAGAGGAGACGCCACCTGTGAGGAAGCAGAGGAGGCGCCCCCTGTGAGGAAGCAGAGGAGACGCCGCCTGTGAGGAAGCAGAGGAGACGCCGCCTGTGAGGAAGCAGAGGAGACGCCGCCTGTGAGGAAGCAGAGGAGACGCCCCCTGTGAGGAAGCAGAGGAGACGCCCCCTGTGAGGAAGCAGAGGAGACGCCGCCTGTGAGGAAGCAGAGGAGACGCCGCCTGTGAGGAAGCAGAGGAGACGCCGCCTGTGAGGAAGCAGAGGAGACGCCGCCTGTGAGGAAGCAGAGGAGACGCCGCCTGTGAGGAAGCAGAGGAGACGCCGCCTGTGAAGAAGCAGAGGAGACGCCGCCTGTGAGGAAGCAGAGGAGACGCCGCCTGTGAGGAAGCAGAGGAGACGCCGCCTGTGAGGAAGCAGAGGAGTGCCGCCTGTGAGGACGCAGAGGAGACGCCGCCTATGAGGAAGCAGAGGAGACGCCACCTGTGAGGAAGCAGAGGAGACGCCGACTGTGAGGACACAGAGGAGACACCGCCTTTGAGGAAGCAGAGGAGACGCCGCCTGTGAGGAAGCAGAGGAGGCGCCGCCTGTGAGGAAGCAGAGGAGGCGCCGCCTGTGAGGAAGCAGAGGAGACGCCGCCTGTGAGGCAGCAGACGAGACGCCGACTGTGAGGAAGCAGAGGAGGTGCCGCTTGTGAGGAAGCAGAGGAGACGCCGAATGTGAGGAAGCAGAGGAGACGCCGAATGTGAGGAAGCAGAGGAGGCACCACCTGTGAGGAAGCAGAGGAGGCGCCGCCTGTGAGGAAGCAGAGAAGGCGCCCCCCTGTGAGTAAGCAGAGGAGGCGCCCCCCTGTGAGGAAGCAGAGGAGACGCCCCCCTGTGAGGAAGCAGACGAGACGCCGCCTGTGAGGAAGCAGAGAAGGCGCCCCCCTGTGAGTAAGCAGAGGAGGCGCCCCCCTGTGAGGAAGCAGAGGAGACGCCCCCCTGTGAGGAAGCAGACGAGACGCCGCCTGTGAGGAAGCAGAGGAGGCGCCGCCTGTGAGGAAGCAGAGGAGGAACCGCCTGTGACGAAGCAGAGTAGATGCCGCCTGTGACGAAGCAGAGTAGATGCCGCCTGTGAGGAAGCAGAGCAGGCGCCGCCTGTGAGGAAGCAGAGGAGATGCCCCCTGTGAGGAAGCAGAGGAGGCGCCGCCTGTGAGGAAGCAGAGGAGGCGCCGCCTGTGAGGAAGCAGAGGAGACGCCGCCTGTGAGGAAGCCGAGGAGACACCACCTGTGATGAAGCAGAGTAGATGCCGCCTGTGAGGAAGCAGAGCAGGCGCCGCCTGTGAGGAAGCAGAGGAGACGCCCCCTGTGAGGAAGCAGAGGAGGCGCCGCCTGTGAGGAAGCAGAGGAGGCGCCGCCTGTGAGGAAGCAGAGGAGACGCCGCCTGTGAGGAAGCAGAGGAGGTGCCGCCTGTGAGGAAGCAGAGGAGGCGCCGCCTGTGAGGAAGCAGAGGAGGCGCCGCCTGTGATGAAGCAGAGGAAACGCCGCCTGTGACGAAGCAGAGGAGACGCCGCCTGTGAGGCAGCAGACGAGACGCCGTCTGTGAGGAAGCAGAGGAGGCACCGCATGTGAAGAAGCAGAGGAGGCGCCGCCTGTGACGAAGCAGAGGAGACGCCGCCTGTGATGAAGCAGAGGAGACGCCGCCTGTGAGGACACAGAGGAGACGCCGCCTTTGAGGAAGCAGAGGAGACGCCGCCTGTGAGGAAGCAGAGGAGACGCCCCCTGTGAGGAAGCAGAGGAGGCGCCGCCTGTGAGAAAGCAGAGGAGGCGCCGCCTGTGAGGCAGCAGACGAGACGCCGACTGTGAGGAAGCAGAGGAGGTGCCGCCTGTGAGGAAGCAGAGGAGACGCCGAATGTGAGGAAGCAGAGGAGATGCTGAATGTGAGGAAGCAGAGGAGGCGCCGCCTGTGAGGAAGCAGAGGAGGCGCCGCCTGTGAGGAAGCAGAGGAGGCGCCCCCCTGTGAGGAAGCAGAGGAGATGCCCCCCTGTGAGGAAGCAGAGGAGACGCCCCCTGTGAGGAAGCAGACGAGACGCCGCCTGTGAGGAAGCAGAGGAGGTGCCGCCTGTGAGGAAGCAGAGGAGACGCCGAATGTGAGGAAGCAGAGGAGACGCCCCCTGTGAGGACGCAGAGGAGACGCCGCCTGTGAGGAAGCAGAGGAGACGCCGCCTGTGAGGAAGCAGAGGAGACGCCGCCTGTGAGGAAGCAGAGGAGACGCCGCCTGTGAGGACACAGAGGAGACACCGCCTTTGAGGAAGCAGAGGAGACGCCGAATGTGAGGAAGCAGAGGAGACGCCCCCTGTGAGAAAGCAGAGGAGGCGCCGCCTGTGAGGAAGCAGAGGAGGCGCCGCCTGTGAGGAAGCAGAGGAGACGCCGCCTGCGAGGCAGCAGACGAGACGCCGACTGTGAGGAAGCAGAGGAGGTGCCGCCTGTGAGGAAGCAGAGGAGACGCCGAATGTGAGGAAGCAGAGGAGACGCCGAATGTGAGGAAGCAGAGGAGACGCCGAATGTGAGGAAGCAGAGGAGGCGCCGCCTGTGAGGAAGCAGAGGAGGCGCCCCCTGTGAGGAAGCAGAGGAGATGCCCCCCTGTGAGGAAGCAGACGAGACGCCCCCCCTGTGAGGAAGCAGAGGAGGCGCCGCCTGTGAGGAAGCAGAGGAGGCGCCGCCTGTGAGGAAGCAGAGGAGGCACCGCCTGTGAGGAAGCAGAGGAGGCACCGCCTGTGAGGAAGCAGAGGAGGCGCGGCCTGTGACGAAGCAGAGGAGACGCCGCCTGTGACGAAGCAGAGGAGACGCCACCTGTGAGGCAGCAGGGGAGGCGCCGCCTGTGACGAAGCAGAGGAGACGCCGCCTGTGACGAAGCAGAGGAGACGCCGCCTGTGAGGTTGCAGAGGAGACGCCACCTGTGAGGAAGCAGAGGAGACGCCGCCTGTGAGGAAGCAGAGGAGACGCCGCCTGTGAGGACGCAGAGGAGACGCCACCTGTGAGGAAGCAGAGTAGACGCCGCCTGTGAGAAAGCAGAGGAGATGCCACCTGTGAGGAAGCAGAGGAGACGCCGCCTGTGAGGAAGCAGAGGAGACGCCGCCTGTGAGGAAGCAGAGGAGACACCGCCTGTGAGGAAGCAGAGGAGACACCGCCTGTGAGGAAGCAGAGGAGACGCCACCTGTGAGGAAGCAGAAGAGACGCTGCCTGTGAGGAAGCAGAGGAGACGCTGCGTGTGAGAAAGCAGAGGAGACGCCGCCTGAGAGGACGCAGGGGAGACGCCACCTGTGAGGAAGCAGAGGAGACGCCGCCAGCGCTGCAGCAGAGGAGACGCCGCCTGTGAGGAAGCAGAGGAGACGCCACCTGTGAGGAAGCAGAGGAGACGCCGCCAGCGCTGCAGCAGAGGAGACGCCACCTGTGAGTAAGCAGAGGAGACGCCGCCAGCGCTGCAGCAGAGGAGACGCCACCTGTGAGGAAGCAGAGGAGATGCCGCCTGTGAGGAAGCAGAGGAGACGCCGCCTGTGAGGAAGCAGAGGAGACGCCGCCAGCGCTGCAGCAGAGGAGACGCCACCTGTGAGGAAGCAGAGGAGACGCTGCCTGTGAGGAAGCAGAGGAGACGCCGCCTGTGAGGAAGCAGAGGAGACGCCGCCTGTGAGGAAGCAGAGGAGACGCCGCCTGTGAGGACGCAGAGGAGACGCCGCCTGTGAGGACGCAGAGGAGACGCCGCTTGTGAGGAGACGCTGAGAGCGCTGCAGCAGTGGAGACGGCACCAGCACTGCACTACCAGCAGAGGGATTATTCTGAGCCATCATGGTGCATTAAAATGAGGGGCAGACTAGCCATAGGTAGAATTCCTGGTGGGCTGCACTGCTTTGGTGCTGGCTGGGTTGCTGCCCCTAACATCCACACCCTTGCCCTCCTAGTCTCCACCCAGCCCCCCCGGTGTACCTGGACCCACGATACCCTCAGCGTCCCCCAGACCTCCCATTGATCACCGGTCACTTCTCAGAGGAGGAAGAAAGTGAAACTTCAAAGCCTCTTATCTCCTGCCACAACGTGAGCACAAGGACAACAGTTACAGGCATCAGGTAAATATTTACCTCCTAAATGTTACACTTTACCTGTACAGTCCAGCCTTGACTGTCTGTTTTTTAGTCCCACTGCCCTGCCACCATCCTCTAGCGTTGAAGTAGGGTGAGGAAGCAGGGGGGGTAACTTAAAAAAAAAACACTTACCTAGCCTGCAATCCTGAGCAGATATTCGGGTCATTCTGGTTCTGCTCGCCGCCATCTTTCCTTCGAGCAGGCTTAAAGGAAAGATGGTGGCGATGGAGTTGATCAGCTTTCATATTGCTCCCCCGCAGCGGAAGCAAGCCCCATGATTGGTGGCTGATGCCACATGATTTGCAGGTCTCTCGTGGCTACCTGGCCACCAGGAACCATGTGACCGCTCATATATGAGCCCAAGACGGTGCTCATAGACCATCCTGTGTGTACTTATCACAGGAAGTCAGGATAAAAGACGTCAGGAAGTGCCTCCCTCCTGCGCGTTTCGCGGTTAGGCTGCATTATCCCGCTTATACCTACAGTAATCGCATCTTGGATAAACCTTTTCCCCACCGGGTCACCATGCCGCGTGGTTTGCAGGTCTCTTGTGGCTATCTGGCCACCAGGAACCATGTGACCACTGAAATGAGACACATATGCCCCCCAAGACGGTGCTCGGAAACCGCTCATCCCTGTGTGTACTTATCACAGGAAGTCAGGATAAAAGACGTCAGGAAGTGCCTCCCTCCTGTGCGTTTCGGGGCGTGCGGCCGCTTCTGCCGGTAAGGGTTAGGCTACATCAATTGGTGGAGGCTGCTCATGCACACACAGTAAATGCTTCTCGGATAAACCTCTTCCCCACTGGGTCACCTAAGTAAAATCGATATGGGAAACTCACACTGTGTCTTTGATAATGTCCGAATGGATCTGCGCCACTCCATTCACAGCGTGCGCCCCCACGATGCACAGGTGCGCCATATTGATCCTCTTCACGGAGCCCTCCTCCACAAGGGACATCCTGCGCATGCGATCCACGTCCCCGGGGAACCTGGCGGCGACGCGCTGCAAAAACACAACAGAAAAGTATTGTAATATATAAAAGATAATCATAACTAGGGGGAATATGACAATCTTCACTCAATGACCTCTCTGCCCAAAGGCTAGATCCCTTGTAGTGCTGCAGGCTGCCGCCGTTTTATTTCAGGGTTATCGGCCCCAGAACAAAGGTTTCACGGGGGCCCAATAGCAAGAGTCAGAGAGGAGCCCCCAGCTATATATTTTCTGCAGTGTAGGAGTAATAGTATTGAGTAGACCAATCAGTCAGAGAGTTTGTGGTCCATCTAGGTAGTGTTGGCGAGCGGTGGGGCCCGGGGCTTTATTTCCCTAATCTTATAGATTCCCGGGCCGATCTTGGTGGGTTTCGGTCCACTTTAAAGTGGATGTCCAGTCAGAACACAACCCCTCCTCTGCCCTGGTGGCAGGACAGGAGGGTTGCAACAAAATAATGCCCCCTCAGGATCCAGCATTGTCACCACGGCAGGAGGAGAAAAGAGCTCGTCCCCTGCTCCCGTCTGCCCATTCAAGTGAACATTGAAGGCGGCCATCTTGTCGTAGCCCCTGGATAATATCAGTGTCACCCGTGGCACCTTGTGTAATGCTGCAGGAGTTTCCTTCTTTTCTGGTACTAGTGGTGGAGGCCCTGGGGCTCAGGGGCGTAGCATGTGCCCCGGGTGCAGCAGGTCAGGGGGGCACCAAAGGGGGGCCTGAGCACAGGTAGGGGGCGCCATTTCAATTCTTAGCCCCGGGTGACAGAAAGCCAAGCTACACCTCTGCTCAGGCTACATCAAGTGGTGGAGGCCCCCGAGACCCTGATCATAATCTGGCCCCTAGGACACCCAAACTGCCCCGGGTGTCCCTGTATAATTTAGCAGGGGGGCCAGGGGGGCACATGCCCTAGGTGCGGCAGGTCAGGGGGCACCAAAGGGGACCTGAGCATCGGTAGGGGGTGCATTTTAATTCTTAGCCTCGGTTGCCAGAAACCAAGCTACTTCTCTACTCAGGCTACAGCAAGTGGTGGAGGTCCCCGAGACCCTGATCATAATCTGGCCCTTCACATACCCAAACTGCCCCGGGTGTCCCTGTATAATTTAGCAGGGGGCACATGCCCCAGGTGCAGCAGGTCAGGGGGCCACCAAATGGACCTGAACACAGGTGGGGGCGCCATTTCAATTCTTAGCCCCGGGTGCCAGAAAGCCAAGCTACACCTCTGGCAGGCTACAGCAAGTGGTGGAGGCCCCTGAGACCCCACCCATAATTTGGCCCTTCAGACACATAAACCGCCCCGGGTGTCCCTGTATAATTTATTACACGCAGCGCCGGAGCTGGAACTGGACATCTCCTGCCCCCGTAGGACTCTATGGGATGGAGCCTGTGGAGGTAAGTGAAAAGCATGTGAGCGTACGTTGAGGTGCCTCTGGTTGATCTCATAGATGATCTCCAGGTGTCTGGGCAGCAGGTTCTCCAGCAGGTGAACGGGCCAACGCTCCAACGCTTCCGGCAGCACCGTGTGATTGGTGTAAGCGCATGTGCGGACCGTGATGTCCCACGCCTGGAACGGGAAACAAGGCATTAATAGATCCGGGTCTGTAACCCCCGGCAACTGTGTTAACCCAAAATGGGTGGGGCATCTCTGGGGCGTGTCTGGGGTGTGACTTGGGCATCTCTGTGGTGTGTCTGGGGTGTGTCTGGGGCGTGTCTGGGGCGAGTCTGGGGCGCATCTGGGGCATCTCTGGAGCGCATCTGGGGCATCTCTGGGACGTGTCTGGGGCATCTCTGGGACGCGTCTGGGGCATCTCTGGGACGCGTCTGGGGCATCTCTGGGACGCGTCTGGGGCATCTCTGCGACGCGTCTGGGGCATCTCTGGAGCATGTCTAGGGCATCTCTGGAGCATGTCTAGGGCATCTCTGGGACGCGTCTGGGGCATCTCTGGGACGCGTCTGGGGCATCTCTGGGACGCGTCTGGGGCATCTCTGGGACGCGTCTGGGGCATCTCTGGGACGTGTCTGGGGCATCTCTGGAGCATCTCTAGGGCATCTCTGGAGCATGTCTGGGGGCATCTCTGGAGCATGTCTAGGGCATCTCTGAAGCATGCCTGGGGCATCTCTGGAGCATGTCTGGGGCATCTCTGGAGCATGTCTAGGGCATCTCTGAAGCATGTCTGGGGGCATCTCTGGAGCATGTCTGGGGGCATCTCTGGAGCATGTCTGGGGGCATCTCTGAAGCATGTCTGGGGCATCTCTGAAGCATGTCTGGGGCATCTCTGGGACGTGTCTGGGGCATCTCTGGAGCATGTCTAGGGCATCTCTGGAGCATGTCTGGGGGCATCTCTGGAGCATATCTAGGGCATCTCTGGAGCATGTCTGGGGGCATCTCTGGAGCATGTCTAGGGCATCTCTGGGACGTGTCTGGGGCATCTCTGGAGCATGTCTAGGGCATCTCTGGAGCATGTCTGGGGCATCTCTGGAGCATGTCTGGGGCATCTCTGGAGCATGTCTAGGGCATCTCTGGAGCATGTCGGGGGGCATCTCTGGAGCATGTCTAGGGCATCTCTGGAGCATGTCTAGGGCATCTCTGGAGCATGTCTAGGGCATCTCTGGAGCATGTCTAGGGCATCTCTGGAGCATGTCTGGGGCATCTCTGGAGCATGTCTAGGGCATCTCTGGAGCATGTCTGGGGGCATCTCTGGAGCATGTCTGGGGGCATCTCTGGAGCATGTCTGGGGGCATCTCTGGAGCATGTCTAGGGCATCTCTGGAGCATGTCTGGGGCATCTCTGGGACGCGTCTGGGGCATCTCTGGGACGCGTCTGGGGCATCTCTGGGGCATGTCTGAGGGCATCTCTGGGGCATGTCTGAGGGCATTGTATCTCTGGGACGTGTCTGGGGCATCTCTGGGACGTGTCTGGGGCATCTCTGGGTCGTGTCTGGGGCATCTCGGGAGCGTGTCTGGGGCATCTCGGGAGCATGTCTGGGGCATCTCTGGAGCATGTCTGGGGCATCTCTGGAGCATGTCTGGGGCATCTCTGGAGCATGTCTGGGGCATCTCTGGAGCATGTCTAGGGCATCTCTGAAGCATGTCTGGGGGCATCTCTGGAGCATGTCTGGGGGCATCTCTGGAGCATGTCTGGGGGTATCTCTGAAGCATGTCTGGGGCATCTCTGAAGCATGTCTGGGGCATCTCTGGGACGTGTCTGGGGCATCTCTGGAGCATGTCTAGGGCATCTCTGGAGCATGTCTGGGGGCATCTCTGGAGCATATCTAGGGCATCTCTGGAGCATGTCTGGGGGCATCTCTGGAGCATGTCTAGGGCATCTCTGGGACGTGTCTGGGGCATCTCTGGAGCATGTCTAGGGCATCTCTGGAGCATGTCTGGGGCATCTCTGGAGCATGTCTGGGGCATCTCTGGAGCATGTCTAGGGCATCTCTGGAGCATGTCTAGGGCATCTCTGGAGCATGTCGGGGGGCATCTCTGGAGCATGTCTAGGGCATCTCTGGAGCATGTCTAGGGCATCTCTGGAGCATGTCTGGGGCATCTCTGGAGCATGTCTAGGGCATCTCTGGAGCATGTCTGGGGGCATATCTGGAGCATGTCTGGGGGCATATCTGGAGCATGTCTGGGGGCATCTCTGGAGCATGTCTGGGGGCATCTCTGGAGCATGTCTAGGGCATCTCTGGAGCATGTCTGGGGCATCTCTGGGACGCGTCTGGGGCATCTCTGGGACGCGTCTGGGGCATCTCTGGGGCATGTCTGAGGGCATCTCTGGGGCATGTCTGAGGGCATTGTATCTCTGGGACGTGTCTGGGGCATCTCTGGGTCGTGTCTGGGGCATCTCGGGAGCGTGTCTGGGGCATCTCGGGAGCGTGTCTGGGGCATCTCTGGAGCATGTCTGGGGCATCTCTGGAGCATGTCTGGGGCATCTCTGGAGCATGTCTAGGGCATCTCTGGAGCATGTCTAGGGCATCTCTGGAGCATGTCTGGGGCATCTCTGGAGCATGTCTGGGGCATCTCTGGAGCATGTCTGGGGCATCTCTGGAGCATGTCTAGGGCATCTCTGGAGCATGTCTGGGGGCATCTCTGGAGCATGTCTAGGGCATCTCTGGAGCATGTCTGGGGCATCTCTGGGACGTGTCTGGGGCATCTCTGGAGCATCTCTAGGGCATCTCTGGGACGTGTCTGGGGCATCTCTGGAGCATCTCTAGGGCATCTCTGGAGCATGTCTGGGGGCATCTCTGGAGCATGTCTAGGGCATCTCTGAAGCATGTCTGGGGCATCTCTGAAGCATGTCTACGGGCATCTCTGGAGCATGTCTGGGGCATCTCTGGAGCATGTCTAGGGCATCTCTGGAGCATGTCTGGGGGCATCTCTGAAGCATGTCTGGGGGCATCTCTGGAGCATGTCTAGGGCATCTCTGAAGCATGTATAGGGCATCTCTGGAGCATGTCTGGGGCATCTCTGGAGCATGTATAGGGCATCTCTGGAGCATGTCTGGGGCATCTCTGGAGCATGTCTGGGGCATCTCTGGAGCATGTCTAGGGCATGTCTGGGGCATCTCTGGAGCATGTCTGGGGCATCTCTGGGACGCGTCTGGGGCATCTCTGGGTCGTGTCTAGGGCATCTCTGGAGCATGTCTAGGGCATCTCTGGGTTGTGTCTGGGGCATCTCTGAAGCATGTCTGGGGCATCTCTGGGTTGTGTCTGGGGCATCTCTGGAGCATGTCTGGGGCATCTCTGAAGCATGTCTGGGGCATCTCTGGGTTGTGTCTGGGGCATCTCTGGGTTGTGTCTGGGGCATCTCTGGAGCATGTCTAGGGCATCTCTGGAGCATGTCTAGGGCATCTCTGGAGCATGTCTGGGGCATCTCTGGAGCATGTCTGGGGCATCTCTGGGTTGTGTCTGGGTCATGTCTGGGGGCATCTCTGGGACGCGTCTGGGGCATCTCTGGGACGCGTCTGGGGCATCTCTGGAGCATGTCTGGGGCATCTCTGGGATGTGTCTGGGGCATCTCTGGAGTATGTCTAGGGCATCTCTGGAGCATGTCTAGGGCATCTCTGGAGCATGTCTAGGGCATCTCTGGAGCATGTCTAGGGCATCTCTGGAGCATGTCTAGGGCATCTCTGGGTCGTGTCTGGGGCATCTCGGGAGCGTGTCTGGGGCATCTCTGGAGCATGTCTGGGGCATCTCTGGAGCATGTCTGGGGCATCTCTGGAGCATGTCTGTGGCATCTCTGGAGCATGTCTGTGGCATCTCTGGAGCATGTCTAGGGCATCTCTGGAGCATGTCTGGGGCATCTCTGGAGCATGTCTGGGGCATCTCTGGAGCATGTCTGGGGCATCTCTGGAGCATGTCTAGGGCATCTCTGGAGCATGTCTGGGGGCATCTCTGGAGCATGTCTGGGGGCATCTCTGGGATGTGTCTGGGGCATCTCTGGAGTATGTCTAGGGCATCTCTGGAGCATGTCTAGGGCATCTCTGGAGCATGTCTAGGGCATCTCTGGAGCATGTCTAGGGCATCTCTGGGTCGTGTCTGGGGCATCTCTGGAGCATGTCTGGGGCATCTCTGGAGCATGTCTGGGGCATCTCTGGAGCATGTCTGGGGCATCTCTGGAGCATGTCTGTGGCATCTCTGGAGCATGTCTAGGGCATCTCTGGAGCATGTCTAGGGCATCTCTGGAGCATGTCTGGGGCATCTCTGGAGCATGTCTGGGGCATCTCTGGAGCATGTCTGGGGCATCTCTGGAGCATGTCTAGGGCATCTCTGGAGCATGTCTGGGGGCATCTCTGGAGCATGTCTAGGGCATCTCTGGAGCATGTCTGGGGCATCTCTGGGACGTGTCTGGGGCATCTCTGGAGCATCTCTAGGGCATCTCTGGAGCATGTCTGGGGGCATCTCTGGAGCATGTCTAGGGCATCTCTGAAGCATGTCTGGGGCATCTCTGAAGCATGTCTACGGGCATCTCTGGAGCATGTCTGGGGCATCTCTGGAGCATGTCTAGGGCATCTCTGGAGCATGTCTGGGGGCATCTCTGAAGCATGTCTGGGGGCATCTCTGAAGCATGTCTGGGGGCATCTCTGAGGCATGTGTGGGGCATCTCTGGAGCATGTCTGGGGCATCTCTGGAGCATGTATAGGGCATCTCTGGAGCATGTCTGGGGCATCTCTGGAGCATGTCTAGGGCATCTCTGGAGCATGTCTGGGGCATCTCTGGAGCATGTCTAGGGCATGTCTGGGGCATCTCTGGAGCATGTCTGGGGCATCTCTGGGACGCGTCTGGGGCATCTCTGGGTCGTGTCTAGGGCATCTCTGGAGCATGTCTAGGGCATCTCTGGGTTGTGTCTGGGGCATCTCTGAAGCATGTCTGGGGCATCTCTGAAGCATGTCTGGGGCATCTCTGAAGCATGTCTGGGGCATCTCTCGGTTGTGTCTGGGGCATCTCTGGGTTGTGTCTGGGGCATCTCTGGAGCATGTCTAGGGCATCTCTGGAGCATGTCTGGGGCATCTCTGGAGCATGTCTGGGGCATCTCTGGGTTGTGTCTGAGTCATGTCTGGGGGCATCTCTGGGACGCGTCTGGGGCATCTCTGGGACGCGTCTGGGGCATCTCTGGAGCATGTCTGGGGCATCTCTGGGATGTGTCTGGGGCATCTCTGGAGTATGTCTAGGGCATCTCTGGAGCATGTCTGGGGCATCTCTGGAGCATGTCTAGGGCATCTCTGGAGCATGTCTAGGGCATCTCTGGAGCATGTCTAGGGCATCTCTGGAGCATGTCTAGGGCATCTCTGGAGCATGTCTGGGGCATCTCTGGAGCATGTCTAGGGCATCTCTGGAGCATGTCTAGGGCATCTCTGGAGCATGTCTAGGGCATCTCTGGAGCATGTCTGGGGCATCTCTGGAGCATGTCTAGGGCATCTCTGGAGCATGTCTAGGGCATCTCTGGAGCATGTCTAGGGCATCTCTGGAGCATGTCTAGGGCATCTCTGGAGCATGTCTAGGGCATCTCTGGAGCATGTCTGGGGGCATCTCTGGGACGTGTCTGGGGCATGTGTGGGGGCATCTATGTGGCATGTCTAATGATATAAAATGTTCAGACACAGAGCTCGTCAATCGGGGGGGGGGGGGGCGAGTGGGCACATACCTAGTTCCCTTTAGACAAGGGATTGCCCCTGCACCCAGACTTTGTGAATGGCGGGGGCGGGGGGGTGACCCGGGATGCCAGGATTAGAGGGGCCTCAGGGGAAGGCCGGTGCCTGACCCCTAATTGTTTTTGTGCCTCAAATTGCAGCCAGTCAGTCACGTCAGGCAAAATAGAGGGAAATAATACTCACCTTCTCCCAATCCATTTTTTCCACGTCCACAAAGAGTCTCATGAGTTCGGGGATGGCCAGAGACGGGTGAGTGTCATTCAGCTGAATGGCCACCTGCAGGAGACACAACAAGCAAACACTGACTCTCTATGCCACCTTTACCTACAAAATACCGACCTTGTGGGGGGCGTGGCCACATGTGGGGGCGTGGCCTTCTATCAATGCAGAGAGAGGAGGTTGGAGAGACTTACAAGTGTGGTGTCATGGTGTGCTCACCAAAATACACACAAAAGTGCATTCTGGGATTAAGAGCCTCAGCACAACCTCGAAACCATTTAAACAATCATTTTATTCACACGAAAAAGGATTAAAAACAACATATATACAAAAACAATCAAAACCAACTCCTGTTGACCCTTATCCACAGCTACAAAGTAAAAAAAGTGAAAGGGAATTTGTTAAAGAATTTTTTTTTTTTTTAAATTATATTGTGACCATATGTAAATATTGGAATTTAAGTCAAAAACACATTAAAAAACAAACCTCAGGGGACCTGGACCCCGGCAGGGGCTCACCTGGCTTCATATGGGCTAATGGGGTTAGAGTGAGCTCAAGTGTTATTATTAAGGGAGCGGCCAGGAGCCGTGTCCCACACGCCCACCCCACTCTGCTCCATTCCCATTTATCCCCGCCCCTCACCCCTCCAGCCATTAACCCCCCTTCAGGTCCTAGTGTTCTTCTCCCTCCTCCCCCCGGGAGGCACTGGAAAGTCCTACCCCCCCATGGGCACTGGAAAGTCCCCCCCCCCGGGAGGCACTGGAAAGTCCTACCCCCCCCCATGGGCACTGGAAAGTCCTACCCCCCCCCCCCCCCCCATGGGCACTGCAGGGTAGATTACATCAGCCCAATACGAGAAGGTCGTCACCAACCTTAAATGAACAAGATATGTATAACACGAACCTATCATTTAGGGACTGTGCACTCCCCCAACAGGGACTGTAACTGAGACCTCCCCCCACCATGTAAGGTGTAATGGAGGCGGGAGGTTGCACCATGGTTGGGATGATTTCCAATACGGTTTCCCCCAGGAGCCTTCCCATCTTCCCCTTTTGTTCAGTACTGTAAGTTTAAATGCCTGTAATGTTTAAAACTGCAAAATATAGAATATATATAAAATATAAATATAGAATATATATAAAATATAAATATAGAATATATATAAAATAAAGAATATAAAAAAAAAAAAACCTCAATAAGGGAAAAAGTCAAAAAAATGAATCCACAAGTGTTTCTGGTGCCGGCACAATAAAAGAAACTAGAAAAAATCTAAGCGTAAAAAAGTGCAAAGTTGATCGAGCACAAACAATCTATACAAAAAGAAAATCGAATAGAGCGGAGGAAACCCTTATATAACAATATAGCAACATTCGTGTCAGTGAGGAAATACAAAATAAAACTCTATCTACACCTTATTGCACAATATTATAATATTGCACAAACTATCCATATAAACTTAGACACAATGTAACAAATGCATGAGAGAGCCGAGCAGCAGCAAAGTATAAAGTGACACGTGCACTCAGCGCGTGTATGTTTGCCGTGTTCACCTGTATTTCTGTATAGCTGCCTCAGCACGTGTATGTTTACTATGTTCACCTGTATTTCTGTACAGCAGCCTCAGCGTGTGTATGTTACTGTTTATCACCATTAAACACTGTTTTTTTGCCGGTGGATCAGCATTGCATTGTCCTCCTGTTCACCTGTGTATCTGTACAGCAGCCTGGTTGTTATGTGCTATGTAAACCTGTTACTGTTTTTACCATTAAACACTGTTTGCTGCTGGTGGATCAGCATTGCATTGTCTTCCTGTACCCAGACCCAGGACTCCTGCCACAGCCTCAGCGTGTGTATGTTTGCTGTGTTCACCTGTATATCTGTACAGCTGCCTCAGCACGTCTATGTTTACTATGTTCACATGTATTTCTGTATAGCAGCCTTAGCACGCGTGTGCGTAATGTTTACCTGTATTTCTGTATAGCAGTCTTAGCATGTGTATGTTTGCTGTGTTCACCTGTATATCTGTACAGCTGCCTCAGCACGTGTATGTTTACTATGTTCACCTGTATTTCTGTATAGCAGCCTTAGCACGCGTGTGCGTAATGTTTACCTGTATTTCTGTACAGCAGCCTCAGAGTGTGTATGTTACTGTTTATCACCATTAAACACTGTTTTTTTGCCGGTGGATCAGCATTGCATTGTCTTCCTGTACCCAGACCCAGGACTCCTGCCACAGCCTCAGCGTGTGTATGTTTGCTGTGTTCACCTGTATATCTGTACAGCTGCCTCAGCACGTCTATGTTTACTATGTTCACATGTATTTCTGTATAGCAGCCTTAGCACGCGTGTGCGTAATGTTTACCTGTATTTCTGTATAGCAGTCTTAGCATGTGTATGTTTGCTGTGTTCACCTGTATATCTGTACAGCTGCCTCAGCACGTGTATGTTTACTATGTTCACCTGTATTTCTGTATAGCAGCCTTAGCACGCGTGTGCGTAATGTTTACCTGTATTTCTGTACAGCAGCCTCAGAGTGTGTATGTTACTGTTTATCACCATTAAACACTGTTTTTTTGCCGGTGGATCAGCATTGCATTGTCTTCCTGTACCCAGACCCAGGACTCCTGCCACAGCCTTGTTATCTACTTTTGGACTGTTGAACTAGGATCCCAGTACATGTATGTTGCAGTTTTCACCTGGATATCTGTACAGCTGCCTCAGTGCGTGTATGTTTACTATGTTCACCTGTGTATCTGTACAGCAGCCTGGTTGTTATGTGCTATGTAAACCTGTTACTGTTTTCACCATTAAACACTGTTTGCTGCCGGTGGAACAGCATTGCATTGTCTTCCTGCACCCAGACCCAGGACTCCTGCCACAGCCTTGTTATCTACTTTTGGACTGTTGAACTAGGATCCCAGTACATGTATGTTGCAGTGTTCACCTGGATATCTGTACAGCTGCCTCAGCGCGTGTATGTTTACTATGTTCACCTGTGTATCTGTACAGCAGCCTGGTTGTTATGTGCTATGTATACCTGTTACTGTTTTCACCATTAAACACTGTTTGCTGCCGGTGGATCAGCATTGCATTGTCTTCCTGTACCCAGACCCAGGACTCCTGCCACAGCCTTGTTATCTACTTTTGGACTGTTGAACTAGGATCCCAGTACATGTATGTTGCAGTGTTCACCTGGATATCTGTACAGCATGGATAATCAAAAAATACAATTCTGTGAAACTCGCCTGTAGAATTGTTTTTGAATATATCCAGTCCAGGTCATCCCAGAAAATCCCACCAGGTGGCGGACTACCCAACTGTTATCACTTCTGGGACGACCTGGACTGGATATAGTGAAAAGAAACAAATTGTAACATACGATACCGACAAACAAAGTAGCCAGCCAGGGACAACACGTGTAGTAACAAGTGGGGAGGAGGCGTCGGGCTGTCAGGAGTAAATACACCTGCGCTTCGCGGCAAACCAAGCCACTTCTTGCTTGGATGAGGGGAGGTTGGAGCACACAGATGAGGAAGGGCACGGGGCGGGGCATTGCTGGCATCACGGCTGAGAGGAGGGAGGAGTGCCAAATGCACATACAAGCAGGTTTCCTCAGCACTCCGCAATGACGGACTGGCCGGGAAGCCACCACCAGCCCTGGAGGCCCGTTCATGTTTGAGATGCCGGCCAATAAAATAAAATACAGTTACCAGCCCAGGGCAAGAAATACCTGTGAGGTCTGGAGTTCCTCCGCAATATGGGAGCATGAATCTGCCCTGTATTGCCTAAGGCTGGCTCCATTTCCTGGGTATTACCCTGCTATATGCTGCTTCATCAGCAGGTGTCCCTCTCCTGCGGAGGTGCTGGTGCTTACCTTTGCTACTTCCTGCCCTTTATAAACGGATCCACCCTTGCAGCTGGTGGATCAGCATTGCGTTGTCTTCCTGTACCCAGACCCAGGACTCCTGCCACAGCCTCAGCGTGTGTATGTTTGCCGTGTTCACCTGGATATCTGTACAGCTGCCTCAGCACGTGAATGTTTACTATGTTCATCTGTATTTCTGTGCAGCAGCCTCAGCGTGTGTATGTTTACTATGTTCACCTGTATTTCTGTACCGCAGCCTCAGCATGTGTATGTTTACTATGTTCACCTGTATTTCTGTACCGCAGCCTCAGCACGCGTGTGTGCAGTGTTCACCTGTATTTCTGTACCGCAGCCTCAGCATGTGTATTTTTACTATGTTCACCTGTATATCTGTACAGCAGCTTTAGCACGCGTATGTTGTAGTGTTCACCTGTATTTCTGTACAGCAGCCTCAGCACATGTATGTTTACTATGTTCACCTGTGTATCTGTACAGCAGCCTGGTTGTTATGTGCTATGTATACTTGTTACTGTTTATCACCATTAAACACTGTTTGCTGCCGGTGGATCAGCATTGCATTGTCTTCCTGTACCCAGACCCAGGACTTCTGCCACAGCCTTGTGTGACAGAGGCTCTGTCTTTTGGATGTCATCACTATTCAGTTGCCCACCGGGTCATTCACTGGCCTTTTCTTAATTAGGTTCCAGACAATGTAATTGTATTTTGATACTGTTACAGGCAATGTCATTGTATTTTGACTGCCATTGTGTATTGTTGATTACGTCACAGTCAATGGCATTGTCCTGATTGATTGTATTACGGCCTGCTATTGTTCTACTGATTGCGTCACCGGCAGAGTTGAGGGATTGTGTGCCCTGCTGCTATTGGTCAGTGTGGTTGTCATTGCATGGAGACTTGTGTATATAAGGCCTAGAGTGGCACTAATAAAAACACTTCACCTTCACCCTCAATACTGAAGTTCTGTCTCTTATTGGGGGAAACGCTATATTACAATTCACTAGCCCTTGTAAGGGCTGTTCCTGTTTCCTCACGGACGACTCTGGAATTCCAGCAGCACCTCTTACGATTGGGAAAAGGACGTCTCGGGCGGTGAAGCCCTCCGGCGATAAGGGTTATCGCTACACCTTGTTATCCACTTTTGGACTTTTGAACTAGGATCCCAGTGCATGTATGTTGCCGTGTTCACCTGTATTTCTGTACAGCTGCCTCAGCACGTGTGTATGTTTGCTGTGTTCACCCGTATTTCTGTCTAGCAGCCTCAGCGTGTGTATGTTTGCTGTGTTCACCTGTATTTCTGTATAGCAGCCTCAGCGTGTGTATGTTTGCCGTGTGCACCTGTATTTCTGCATAGCAGCCTTTGCGTGTTTTTGTTTGCCGTGTTCACCTGTATTTCTGTATAGCAGCCTTAGCAAGTGTGTGTAGTGTTCAACTGTATTTCTGTATAGCAGCCGTAGTACGTGTATGTTTGCTGTGTTCACCTGCATTCCTGTACAGCAGCCTGGTTGTTGTGCGATATGTATACTTGTTACGGTTTATCACCATTAAATACTCTTTGCTGCCGGTGGATCAGCATTGCATTGTCTTCTTGTACCGAGACCCAGGACCCCTAAAAACAGCCTTGTTATCCGCTTTTGGACTTTTGAACTAGGATCCCAGTGCATGTATGTTGCAGTGTTCACCTGGATATCTGTACGGAAGCCTCAGCGTGTGTATGTTTACTATGTTCACCTGTATATCTGTACAGCAGCCTCAGCGTGTGTATGTTTGCTGTGGTCACCTGTATTCCTGTACAGCAGCCTCAGCGTGTGTATGTTTACTATGTTCACCTGTATTTCTGTACAGCAGCCTCAGCATGTGTATGTTTGCTGTGGTCACCTGTATTCCTGTACAGCAGCCTCAGCGTGTGTATGTTTACTATGTTCACCTGTATATCTGTCAAGCAGCCTCAGCGTGTGTATGTTTGCTGTGGTCACCTGGATATCTGTACAGAAGCCTCGGCACATGTTTGTTAACTATGTTCACATGTATTTCTGTAAAGAAGCTTTATCATGCATGAGTGTAGTGTCCACCTGTATTTCTGTACAGCAGCCTCAGCGTGTTTATGTTTACTATGTTCACCTGTATATCTGTCTAGCAGCCTCAGCGTGTGTATGTTTGCTGTGGTCACCTGTATATCTGTACAGCAGCCTCAGCGTGTGTATGTTTGCTGTGGTCACCTGTATATCTGTACAGCAGCCTCTGTGTGCGTATATTTGCTGTGTTCACCTGAATTTCTGTGCAGCAGCCTCAGCGTGTGTATGTTTGCTGTGTTCACCTGTATTTCTGTACAGCAGCCTCAGCGTGTGTATGTTTGCTGTGTTCACCTGTTTTTCTGTACAGCAGCCTCAGCGTGTGTATGTTTGCTGTGTTCACCTGTATTTCTATGCAGCAGCCTCAATGTGTGTATGTTTGCTGTGTTCACCTGTATTTCTGTACAGCAGCCTCAGCGTGTGTATGGTTGCTGTGTTCACCTGTATTTCTGTGCAGCAGCCTCAGCGTGTGTATGTTTGCTGTGTTCACCTGTGTATCTGTACAGCAGCCTGGTTGTTAGGTGCTATCTATACTTGTTACAGTTTATCACCATTAAACAATGTTTGCCACATATCTGCCTCTGTCTCACAGCCTCAATTACTAGTCATTCTATAATAGGGGATTTCTCTGCTGAGAGATCAGTGACAATACCAGTTGTGTTGTGAGATACCGGCCAGGTGGCAACCCTAAGTATTATTGATGGGGACATGTTCCCCCTCACTACTAAGGCCAGTAGGGTGGCTGCAATTGGGGCTCATTAAGAAGATCACAGCACCCCAGACCGTGAGGAAGTCCCTGACCTTGAGGATCTTCAGAGAGAACACTGCCCCGCAGTGGGGAAAGGTGAAGATGCAGAACAGCGTGTTTTTATTTTTTGGTTTTGATGAACGGTAAGAGATCCAAGGGATCCATATACCAGGTGGGTGGAGCTGTTGTATCCAGCATTCAGGAGTACAATAGCTCCAGTCACTACACCAGGGACTATCCAAGATGGCTACTCCCCATGACTATATAGTATTAGTAAAGTATTTACAGTGACATGAAAATTTTTACCTTGTCAGGAAAGGCCTCAAAAGAGGTTCTGACAGCGTCGCGACATCCGAATTTGGAAGATTTAAAGCGTCTGATAATATCTTGTAGTGTTGCTGCCACCACAAAGTATTCCTGCTTCAGGCGCAATTCCTTACCTTCGAAGAACTGATAAAAGACAATGGGGGGTTACTGTAATAATAATGAGAAGAAACAAAAGGATGCTCCCCTTACTGCCCCAGATAGATAGAATAGATATCTTTAATAATATAGAAAATCTACTCACATTATCATTGGGGTAGAGGACGCGGGAGATGTTCTCAGCGAGATTGCGATCTAATACAGCCTGGATGTAGCCGCCCACATTGACTGAAAAGAGGACAAAAAAAAAATTTAGCAAAGGAGGAAATGGGGGAGAGGCGCATGGAACAGGCATTAGAACTTACACACCTAGAATTTAATACAAGTCTCAAGGCCCGGATGGCCCACTCTGAAACCTTACCATTCCGACAAGCCCATGGCTTATGTGTGGCCGCATCGCTCGCATCCTTTCTCGGCTGTGCGCGCCACCCCTGCTGCAACTGAATGGCTGTGAGTGGCTGCGGGCACCCAAGCGTCGAGTGATGCCGTGCACTGGTTGTGCACGCCTAAAATTTAATAGGAGTCTCCAGGCCCGGATGGCCCACTCTGTGAAACCGTACCTTTCAGACAAGCTGCGAGTGATGCTGCACGGCACTGATGTGTGCAGCTGGGATTCCATTCAGTGTCGCTAGATGCACATTAATATGCACCGCCGAAGAAGTGGATTGGATGAGCGGCAACGCATGCACCATTGGACTGAGGACAGGTAAGTTCCCCAGGCCAACGGCGGGGTGTCATACACCTGGAGGACAGACCAAAACCCTAGATAGTAAACATCCCAGGTTTTGGTCCACTTTAAAGCGGATGGAAACCCCTTTTTGGGTACACTGCTCATTCTTCGGGCACTGCTGTTGGTGGCTTTTTACCACTGAAGCCACGCCCCTGTGGCACCTTTAAGAGAGCCCATAGGCTGCATCCCCACCACTGGCTGTATCCCTGACTCACTGGGTGCGGGAGTGTGCACAGCTGAAGAGAAGCCTGGGATGCGGTGCTGGCGGATATCACATCGCGGAACCAGCTGGGAGGGTTTCACACAGCGGGGCATTCGATGTAGGATACCCCGGGATAGGCTATGGACCGGCCCTGGAATCTTTTAGAGATTTGAAAATTTTAATACACTTTAAAGTGGACCGATACGCAGGACTTTGACTATCCTGGGTTTTGGTCCTTTCCCCCGGGGCACCCTAATCACCCCGCTGTGTGAAACCCTGCTCGTCCAATCAGCGTGTGTATGTTTGCTGTGTTCACCTGTATTTCTGTGCAGCAGCCTCAGCGTGTGTATGTTTGCTGTGTTCACCTGTATTTCTGTGCAGCAGCCTCAGCGTGTGTATGTTTGCTGTGTTCACCTGTATTTCTGTACAGCAGCCTCAGCGTGTGTATGTTTGCTGTTTTCACCTGTATTTCTGTACAGCAGCCTCAGCGTGTGTATGTTTGCTGTGTTCACCTGTATTTCTGTGCAGCAGCCTCAGCGTGTGTATGCTTGCTGTGTTCACCTGTATTTCTGTGCAGCAGCCTCAGCGTGTGTATTTTGGTTTTGGTCCTTTCCCCCGGGGCACCCTAATCACCCCGCTGTGTGAAACCCTGCTCGTCCAATCAGCGCGCTCGGAGCCTGACGTCAGGTTGTCTAAAGCAAGCGGCTCAAAGTGCGCTGGTGGCCACATGCCCCGCTTCCCTCTAACAGGGCGCGCCGCGCCGACCATTCACAGATAGATACTAGGGGGATAGAGGGGATGTAGCCGTGTCTTACGCATGCGCCACTGGACCGGGAAACAAGTTGAGTGTATGGGGCGACCTGGGGGGGGGGGGTGTCACACAATGGGGCATCCCAAATTTGGATGCCCCGGGGGGATGGAATCGATCGGCCCAGGAATCTTATAAATTCCCGGACCGATCGCCGTGGGTTTTGGTCCACTTTAAGCTTTTTCAGACGCACATCAATATGCGTAGCCAGAGAAGCTGATTGGAGCAGAGCCTTCCGCTATGGGCTTGTGGAAAGGTAAGAAAAGAGGGGCGATCCGGGGGGTCTCACACAGCGGGGCATCCCAAATTGGGATGCCCCTGAAGATGGGGGGGAAAAAACCCGGATAGTGAAAATCATGGTTCTATCATTGGTCCTTAATCCTCCTGTACTGCTTAACATGGGTCTCTCCTTAAACTGGCTTATGACAATGTTCTGGCTTCTCCAAGCTTCATGTCATAATCTCACTCCAGCCTTGTGCTGATGAGGACCAAAAGCCCAAAGCGGGAGTGTGCAGCTAGGAGTGGATGGCGTCATGGTCTGTTATAGAGCGTTGCACGTCCTGGTGGATCCAGGAACTTTGGATGTAGCTTTAAGAGGTGCCAAGGGATCATTTGCATGGGTCCGCCTCCTGCAAGGGATTCTGGGATGAATTGCGCTATCCTTGGATGCCCCATACAAATGCTTTTTATTTTCGGAAGGACCTTATTCACCATCGGCCTACTTACAGTCCTTCAGATTGAACTCGACGGGGGCCTTTGCTGACCACAGCCTCATGGTGTTCACCGTATTATTCTTATATCCCGGCACCGGAGTGTCGTATGGAAGAGCCAGAACCACCTGAGGATAAAAGAAAGAGGCATCATGGGAAATTGTGTGCGCCGGGAGTGTCATAATGCGTGCAGGGAGTGTTATAATGCGCACCGGGAGTGTCATAATGCCCTCCCCTGTTCAATCCGGCACTCCCTAACACTCAAAACTCACCCCTCTCTCCATACAAGCATATAACCTGCTCTCAACTCCCACTGGACGCACCACTAAACTCAATACAAAATACTCGTGATGCCTTCTCTCTATCAAACTGGGGAAAGGAGAAAAATCGAGTATTTGCATTCTCGCACAGATTCAGGAGAGAACAACTTCTGATTATTTTCGTATAAAAAAAATTAAAATAATAGTAATAAAAAATTAAAATAATCTAATAATAATCATGATAAAAATAACATTAAAAATTATAAATAAAATAATCATCAAAATCATGATAATACAAAATAAAATAATAATAATAATAATAATAAATAAATACCATTAAAAATTATAAATAAAGTACTCAAAATCATAATAATACAAAATAAAACAATAATAATAAAGAAATACTATTAAAAATTATAAATAAAATACTCAAAATCATAATAATACAAAATAAAATAATAATAATAAAGAAATACCATTAAAAATTATAAATAAAATACTCAAAATCATAATAATAAAAAAATAAAATAATAATCTAATGATAATAATAATAATAATAAATAAATACCATTAAAAATTATAAATAAAATACTCAAAATCATAATAATAGAAAATAAAATAATAATAATAAATAAATACCATTAAAAATTATAAATAAAATACTCAAAATCATAATAATAGAAAATAAAATAATAATAATAATAAAGAAATGCCATTAAAATGATAAATAAAATACTCAAAATCATGATAATACAAAATAAAATAATAATAATAATAATAAAGAAATGCCATTAATAATTATAAATAAAATACTCAAAATCATGATAATACAAAATAAAATAATAATAATAAAAACAATAATAATAATAATAATAATAAAGAAATACCATTAAAAATTATAAATAGAATACTCAAAATCATAATAATACAAAATAAAATGATAATAATAAATCAATACCATTAAAAATTATAAATAAAATACTCAAAATCATAATAATACAAAATAAAATAATAATCTAATAATAAAAATAATAATAATAATAAAGAAATACCATTAAAAATTATAAATAAAATACTCAAAATCATAATAATAAAGAAATACCATTAAAAATTATAAATAAAATACTCAAAATCATAATAATAAAGAAATACCATTAAAAATTATAAATAAAATACTCAAAATCATAATAATAAAAAAAAATACTCAAAATTATAATAATAATAATAATAATAATAAATAATAAAAATAATCTAATAATAAGAATGATAAAAAAAACATTAAAAATTATAAATAAAACACTCAAAATCATAATAATAATAAAAAAACAATTTAAATAACAATAATGACATTTTTATTAATAAAACTAAAATGAATATTGTTAATAATAATAATAATAATAATAAAGTAAGAGGAAGAAATAAAATATGAATAAAAAAATAAAGGTTTGCTGAATCTGGAAATAAAAACAAGCGAGAATCATGCAAGAAACTCGAGGAAATGCCGACATTTCTCACATGAAAAATCACATAAAGATAAACTAATAATAATAACAAATAATAAAATAAAAATAAAATAATGTGATTTGTGGAGTTTTTTTTTTTAAGCGAGAGATATTTTTGGAGCAGGTTTTCCTTCCCTGTTTAAGGAGCAGGATCGGGAACGATAGGGGAAGCAAGGAAAATGGACCAATCATGGCGCAGGAGGGCGGAGTTATAATAATAATAGAGCAGTATACATATCATGCAGCAGTAATATACTCGCCTGTGTGTCCACCCATTCTGCCCCCTGCGGGGTGTGCTGCACTCTCCCATAGAAATGTACAGGGAGCATATATTCCGGCCGAGCCTTTTCCCAGGGGTTTCCATACCTCAGCCAATCATCTGCCTCCTCTACCTGCGCAGAGACAAAAGAAAGAGGCGGGTAAAGTTCAGCAGGGACGGCATGAAATGATAATGAAGCATGAAAATAAATAGAGATAAGAGCACGGAATTGATGTAAACTTCCCGGCTCCCCATCCCACCTATCATATCATATCTTCTATCCATCCCTCAATGAGGGGCGTGGCTTCACCCATCCCTCAATGAGGGGGCGTGGCTTCATCCATCCCTCAATGAGGGGGCGTGGCCTAATTTAACAAATGTCCCTATTTCCCACCACAACTGAAAAGTGGGAAGATATGGGTAATATAGCGTCACGCACCTGCCAGCCGTTGGAAATCTTTTGGTTGAAAATGCCGAATTCGTATCGGATGCCGTAGCCATAGGCAGCGAGCCCCAGGGTGGCCATGGAGTCCAGGAAGCAGGCTACAAAAATAGAGAGATACAATTATAGTCCTATGGAATATATAATATATATATATATATATATATATATATATATATATATATATATATATCAGTTTTCTCTCCTAAAAAAAGGAGCGAAAATTCTCACCAGGCTCTGAATCGACCCCCTATAACAAACAAGATGAGTCATTCTGAAAAGCCTTCCAGCTTCCTGGTGAGAGTTACACTGGGGTTTATATCAGAGCCAGGTGAGAATTCTCGCTCCTTTTTTTAGGAGAGAAAACTGTCATTGACTTTCATTGTCTACCAGGTGTATATTCTCACCTGGCTCTGAATAGACTCTCTATAACAAACAAGATGAGTCATTCTGAAAAGCCTTCCGGCTTCCTGGTGAGGTTTACATTGGGTTCAATTCAGAGCCAGGTGAGAATTCTCACTCCTTTTTTAAGAGAGAAAACTGCCATTGACTTTCATTGTCTACCGGGTGTATATTCTCACCTGGCTCTGAATAGACTCTCTATAACAAACAAGATGAGTCATTCTGAAAAGCCTTCCGGCTTCCTGGTGAGGTTTACATTGGGTTCAATTCAGAGCCAGGTGAGAATTCTCACTCCTTTTTTAAGAGAGAAAACTGCCATTGACTTTCATTGTCTACCGGGTGTATATTCTCACCTGGCTCTAAATAGACTCTCTATAACAAACAAGATGAGTCATTCTGAAAAGCCTTCCGGCTTCCTGGTGAGGGTTACATTGGGGTCAATTCAGAGCCAGGTGAGAATTCTCACTCCTTTTTTAAGAGAGAAAACTGCCATTGACTTTCATTGTCTACCGGGTGAAAATTCTCACCTGGCTCTGAATCTAACCAGATGCAACTCTCCTCAGGAAGCTGACAGGCTTTTTAGAATGACTCATCTTGTTTGTTATATGGAGTCAATTCAGAGCCAGGTGGGAATTATCACTCTGTTTTAGGAGAGAAAACTGCCATTTACTTTCATTTTCTACCATATGTAAATGTTCACCAGGCTCTGAATCAGCCCCAATATAGACAATAAAAGTCAATGGCACCTTTCTTTCCTAAAAATGGAGTGAGAATTCTCACCTGGCTCTGAATCGATCCCCTATAACAAACAAGATGAGTCATTCTGAAAAGCCTGCCAGCTAACTGGGGAGAGTTGCATTGGGTTAGATTCAGAGCCAGGTGAGAATTTACACCCGGTAGATAATTAAAGTGAATGGCAGTTTTCTCTCCTAAAAATGGAGCAAGAATTCTCACCTGGATCTGAATGGACCTCATATAACAAACAAGATGAGTCATTCTGAAAAGCATGTGAGCTTCCTGGGGAGAGTTACAATGGGGTCAATTTAGAGCCAGGTGAGAAGTCTTGTTCCTTTTTAGGAGAGAAAACTGCCATTGACTTTCATTGTCTACCTTGGGGCTGATTCAGAGCCAAGTGACAATTCTCAATCCTTTCTTAAGAGAGAAATCTCCCATTGACTTTCATTGTCCACTGAGTGTAAATTGACCCCAATGAAGGTCAGTGGAAGTTTTCTCTCCCAAAAAAAGGAGCGAGAATTCTAACCTGGTCCTGAATCAGCCCCAAGGTAGACAAGGAGTGAGAATTCCCATCTGGCTCTGAATCGACCCCTATAACAAACAAGATGAGTCATTCTGAAAAGCCTTCCGGCTTCCTGGTGAGAGTTACACTGGGGTCAATTCAGAGCCATGTGAGAATCCTCGCTCCTTTTTGTAGGAGAGAAAACTGCCATTGACTTTCATTGTCTACTGGGTGTAAATTCTCACCTGGTGTTGAATCAGCCCCAAGGTAGACTATTTAAAATTGAATTGCAGTTTTCTCTCCTAAAAAAGGAGCGAGAATTCTCACCTGGCTCTGAACATACCCCAATGTAACTCTCACCAGGAAGCTGTCAGGCTTTTCAGAATGACTCATCTTGTTTGTTATAGGAGGCGATTCAAAGCCAGGTGGGAATTATCACTATTTGTTTAGGAGACAAAACTGTCATTGACTTTCATTTTCTACCATGTGTAAATGTTCACCAGGCTCTGAATCAGCCCCAAGGCAGACAATGGAAGTTAATGGCAGTTTTCTCTCCTAAAAGGAGTGAGAATTCTCACCTGGCTCTGAATCCATCCCTACAAACAAGATGAGTCATTCTGAAAAGCCTTCCAGCTTCCTGGGGAGAGTTACATTGGGGTCAATTCAGAGCCAGGCGAGAATTTACTCCCGGTAAACAGTGAAAGTGAATGCCAGTTTTCTCTCTTAAAAAAGAAGTGAGAATTCTCACCTGGCTTTGAATCAACCCCATTGTAACTCTCCCCAGGAGCTGGCTGGCTTTTCAGAATGACTCATCTTGTTTGTTATAGGGGGCCGATTCAGAGCCAGGTGAGAATTTACACCCGGTAGGCAATGAAAGCGAATGGCAGTTTTCTCTCCTAAAAAAGGTGCGAGAAATCTCACCCGGCTCTGAATCAACCCCAGTGTAACTCTCACCAGGAAGCTGCCAGGCTTTTCAGAATGACTCATCTTGTTTGTTATATGAGGTCCATTCAGATCCAGGTGAGAATTTACACCCGGTAGACAATGAAAGTCAATGGCAGTTTTCTCTCCTAAAAAAGGAGCGAGAATTCTTGCCTGGCTGTGAATCGACCCATTTAAGGTACAACTCTTGTGTGATTAGAGAATAGGATGCCTATAACATATACTCTGCTGCGAGTTCATACAGGTGTATATTGCTTGGAGGAGGGACTTACCTGCCAACCTGCCGAGGCCTCCATTTCCCAGACCGGCATCTTCCTCAATCTCCTCCAGGTCTTCCATGTCCAGACCAAGCTGAAAGAATGCAGATATATATATTATATGGGGTTGTGTCGCTTTAAATGGGCCCACACCCTGAGGCCAAGGGTGTCCAACCCCCTTTTAAAGGGGCGGAGCTAAAAGCAAACATAAAAGGAAATCAAACAATCATTTAATTGTATTGTTACACTGAATTATTTTGCCCAGGACAGACGTAGAATTATTTTGCCCAGGACAGAGGCAGAATTATATTGCCCAGGACAGAGGCAGATTTTTTTTGCCCAGGATAGAGCCAGAATTATTTTGCCCGGGACAGAGGCAGAATTATATTGCCTAGGACAGAGGCAGATTTTTTTTGCCCAGGATAGAGCCAGAATTATTTTGCCCAGGACAGAGGCAGAATTATTTTACCCAGGACAGAGGCAGAATTATTTTGCTCAGGACAGATGCAGAATTATTTTGCTCAGGACAGAGGCAGAATTATATTGCCCAGGACAGAGGCAGAATTATTTTGCCCGGGACAGAGGCAGAATTATATTGCCCAGGACAGATGCAGAATTATTTTGCCCAGGACAGAGGCAGAATTATTTTGCCCAGGACAGAGGCAGAATTATTTTGCCCAGGACAGACGCAGAATTATTTTGCCCAGGACAGATGCAGAATTATTTTGCCCAGGACAGAGGCAGAATTATTTTGCCCAGGACAGAGGCAGAATTATTTTGCCCAGGACAGACGCAGAATTATTTTGCCCAGGACAGATGCAGAATTATTTTGCCCAGGACAGACGCAGAATTATTTTGCCCAGGACAGATGCAGAATTATTTTGCCCGGGACAGAGGCAGAATTATTTTGCCCAGGACAGATGCAGAATTATATTGCCCAGGACAGAGGCAGAATTATTTTGCCCAGGACAGAGGCAGAATTATTTTGCCCAGGACAGACGCAGAATTATTTTGCCCAGGACAGAGGCAAAATTATTTTGCCCAGGACAGAGGCAGAATTATTTTGCCCAGGACAGAGGCAGAATTATTTTGCCCAGGACAGAGGCAGAATTATTTTGCCCAGGACAGAGGCAGAATTATTTTGCCCAGGACAGATGCAGAATTATTTTGCCCAGGACAGAGGCAGAATTATTTTGCCCAGGACAGATGCAGAATTATTTTACCCAGGACAGAGGCAGAATTATTTTACCCAGGACAGAGGCAGAATTATTTTACCCGGGACAGAGGCAGAATTTTTTTGCCCAGGACAGATGCAGAATTATTTTACCCAGGACAGAGGCAGAATTATTTTACCCAGGACAGATGCAGAATTATTTTACCCAGGACATAGGCAGAATTATTTTACCCAGGACAGAGGCAGAATTATTTTGCCCAGGAAAGATGCAGAATTATTTTGCCCGGGACAGAGGCAGAATTATTTTGCCCAGGACAGAGGCAGAATTATTTTGCCCAGGACAGAGGAAGAATTATTTTGCCCGGGACAGAGGAAGAATTATTTTGTCCAGGACAGAGGCAGAATTATTTTACCCAGGACAGAGGCAGAATTATTTTACCCAGGACAGAGGCAGAATTATTTTACCCAGGACAGAGGCAGAATTATTTTACCCAGGACAGAGGCAGAATTATTTTGCCCGGGACAGAGGCAGAATTATTTTGCCCGGGACAGAGGCAGAATTATTTTGCCCAGGACAGAGGCGGAATTATTTTGCCCGGGATAGAGGCAGAATTATTTTGCCCAGGACAGAGGCAGAATTATTTTGCCCCGGACAGAGGAAGAATTATTTTGCCCAGAACAGATGTAGAATTATTTTGCCTAGGACAGAGGCAGATTTATTTTTCCCGGAACAGAGGCAGAATTATTTTGCCCAGGACAAAGGCTGAATTATTTTGCCCATGACAAAGGCTGAATTATTTTACCCAGGATAGAGGCAGAATTATTTTGCCCGGGACAGAGGAAGAATTATTTTACCCAGGACAGAGGCAGAATTATTTTACCCAGGACAGATGCAGAATTATATTGCCCGGGACAGAGGCAGCATTATATTGCCCGGGACAGAGGCAGAATTATTTTGCCCAGGACAGAGGCAGAATTATTTTGCCCAGGATAGAGGAAGAATTATTTTGCCCAGGACAGAGGCAGAATTATATTGCCCAGGACAGAGGCAGAATTATTTTGCCCAGGACAGAGGCAGAATTATTTTGCCCAGGACAGAGGCAGAATTGTTTTACCTGGGACAGAGGCAGAATTATTTTACCTGGGACAGAGGCAGAATTATTTTAACCGGGACAGATGCAGAATTATTTTGCCCAGGACAGAGGCAGAATTATTTTACCCGGGACAGATGCAGAATTATTTTGCCCAGGACAGAGGCAGAATTATTTTGCCCCGGACAGAGGAAGAATTATTTTGCCCGGGACAGATGCAGAATTATTTTGCCCGGGACAGAGGCAGAATTATTTTGCCCGGGACAGAGGCAGAATTATTTTGCCCGGGACAGATGCAGACACTGAATTATTTTGCCCAATCCTGGGTTTTGTTCCGCTTTAAAAACCTGGGACTATGTCATTGTGGGAGGGGCTACCGGCAGGGGCGCGGCTTCCCATGGACAGCCATTGACCGAATGAAATAAGCAGGACACGCCCACTTATGAATGAGATCAGCAGGACACGCCCACTCTTGAATGAAATAATGCAGGACACGCCCATTTTTGAATGAAATCGGCAGGACCCGCCCACTTTTGAATGTACCTGAGGAGACGCGGCTCCCCATTGGCCAAATGAAATAAGCAGGACACGCCCACTTTTAAATAAAACCGACAGGACACGCCCACTTTTAAATAAAACCGTCAGGACACGCTCACTTTTAAATAAATTAAGCAGGACACGCCCACGTTTGAATGAATGCCAGGACACGCCCACTCTTAAATAAATTAGGCAGGACACGCCCACTTTTAATTGAAATACCGGCAGGACACGCCCACTTTTGATTGAAATACCGGCAGGACACGCCCACTTTTGAATGAGATCAGCAGGACACGCCCACATTTGAACGAAATAACACAGGACACGCCCACTTTGGAATAAAAACAACAGGACATGCCCACTTGTGAATAAAATCTGTAGGACACGCCCACTTGTGAATGAAAACAGCAGGACACGCCCACTTGTGAATGAAATCAGCAGGACACGCCCACTTGTGAATGAAATCACCAGGACATGCCCACTTGTGAATGAAATCAGCAGGACACGCACACATGTGAATGAAATCAGCAGGACACGCCCACTTGTGAACTAATTACACAGAGCACGCCCACTTTGAGCGAATTACACAAGTCACGCCCACTTTTGAACGACCTACGCAGGCCACGTCCACTTTTGGACACGCCCACTTTTGAATGTAACTGCGGGGACGCGGCTTCCTATTGACAGGCATTGGATAAATGAAATAAGCAGGACACACCCACTTTTGAGGAGACATGGCTCGCCATTGGCCAAATGGAAAAAAAACAGGACACGCCCACTTTTGAATGTATCTGAGGGGACTCAGCTCCCCATTGGCCAAATGAAATAAGCAGGCCACGCCCACTTTTGAATGAATAAGCAGGACACGCCAAGTTTTGAATGAACTAACCAGGACACGCCCACTTTTGAATGTACGGGCGGGGGCGTGGTTCACCATGAACAGCCATTGGCCAATTTAATGTGGTGCGCGTCGGTCGCACCAAGCTGGCGCTATGGCTCATTCCCATACAACGTAGTATAGCGACTGACACATCATATTCATCAATGCCAATCAGCGACTGTGGTGCTCTGAAACAATGATCCGTGGCCAAGCACTGCGACTACTTGCAGGCACACTGAAATCCGCTCTACAGACGCTCATCTGTCGCTACCTGGCGTTAGTAATGAATCAGCCTGTATGTAATCATACTGTACAGTCTCTATGGCGCTACAGATGCTCATCTGTCGCTACCTGGCGTTAGTAATGACTCAGCCTGTATACAGTCTCTATGGCGCTACAGACACTCATCTGTCGCTACCTGGCGCTAGTAATGACTCAGCCTGTATGTAATCATACTGTACAGTCTCTATGGCGCTACAGACACTCATCTGTCGCTACCTGGCATTAGTAATGACTCAGCCTGTATGTAATCATACTGTACAGTCTCTATGGCGCTACAGACGCTCATCTGTCGCTACCTGGCGTTAGTAATGACTCAGCCTGTATGTAATCATACTGTACAGTCTCTATGGCGCTACAGACGCTCATCTGTCGCTATCTGGCGTTAGTAATGACTCAGCCTGTATGTAATCATACTGTACAGTCTCTATGGCGCTACAGACGCTCACATGTCGCTACCTGGCGTTAGTAATGACTCAGCCTGTGTGTAATCATACTGTACAGTCTCTATGGCGCTACAGACACTCATCTGTCGCTACCTGGCGTTAGTAATGACTCAGCCTGTATGTAATCATACTGTACAGTCTCTATGGCGCTACAGACGCTCATCTGTCGCTACCTGGCGTTAGTAATAACTCAGCCTGTATGTAATCATACTGTACAGTCTCTATGGCGCTACAGACGCTCATCTGTCGCTACCTGGCGTTAGTAATGACTCAGCCTGTATGTAATCATACTGTACAGTCTCTATGGCGCTACAGACGCTCATCTGTCGCTATCTGGCGTTAGTAATGACTCAGCCTGTATGTAATCATACTGTACAGTCTCTATGGCGCTACAGACGCTCACATGTCGCTACCTGGCGTTAGTAATGACTCAGCCTGTATGTAATCATACTGTACAGTCTCTATGGGGCTACAGACACTCATCTGTCGCTACCTGGCGTTAGTAATGACTCAGCCTGTATGTAATCATACTGTACAGTCTCTATGGCGCTACAGACGCTCATCTGTCGCTACCTGGCGTTAGTAATGACTCAGCCTGTATGTAATCATACTGTACAGTCTCTATGGCGCTGCAGACGCTCATCTGTCGCTACCTGGCGTTAGTAATGACTCAGCCTGTGTGTAATCATACTGTACAGTCTCTATGGCGCTACAGACACTCATCTGTCGCTACCTGGCGTTAGTAATGACTCAGCCTGTATGTAATCATACTGTACAGTCTCTATGGGGCTACAGACGCTCATCTGTCGCTACCTGGCGTTAGTAATGACTCAGCCTGTATGTAATCATACTGTACAGTCTCTATGGCGCTACAGACCCTCATCTGTCGCTACCTGGCGTTAGTAATGACTCAGCCTGTATGTAATCATACTGTACAGTCTCTATGGCGCTACAGACGCTCATCTGTCGCTACCTGGCGTTAGTAATGACTCAGCCTGTATGTAATCATACTGTACAGTCTCTATGGCGCTACAGACACTCATCTGTCGCTACCTGGCGTTAGTAATGACTCAGCCTGTATGTAATCATACTGTACAGTCTCGATGGCGCTACAGACGCTCATCTGTCGCTACCTGGCGTTAGTAATGACTCAGCCTGTGTGTAATCATACTGTACAGTCTCTATGGCGCTACAGACGCTCATCTGTCGCTACCTGGCGTTAGTAATGACTCAGCCTGTGTGTAATCATACTGTACAGTCTCTATGGCACTACAGACACTCATCTGTCGCTACCTGGCGTTAATAATGAATCAGCCTGTGTGTAATCATACTGTACAGTCTCTATGGCGCTACAGACGCTCATCTGTCGCTACCTGGCGTTAGTAATGACTCAGCCTGTGTGTAATCATACTGTACAGTCTCTATGGCGCTACAGACGCTCATCTGTCGCTACCTGGCGTTAGTAATGACTCAGCCTGTGTGTAATCATACTGTACAGTCTCTATGGCGCTACAGACGCTCATCTGTCGCTACCTGGCGTTAGTAATGACTCAGCCTGTGTGTAATCATACTGTACAGTCTCTATGGCGTTACAGACGCTCATCTGTCGCTACCTGGCGTTAGTAATGACTCAGCCTGTATGTAATCATACTGTACAGTCTCTATGGCGCTACAGACGCTCATCTGTCGCTACCTGGCGTTAGTAATGACTCAGCCTGTGTGTAATCATACTGTACAGTCTCTATGGCGCTACAGACACTCATCTGTCGCTACCTGGCGTTAGTAATGACTCAGCCTGTATGTAATCATTCTGTACAGTCTCTATGGCGCTACAGACGCTCATCTGTCGCTACCTGGCGTTAGTAATGACTCAGCCTGTGTGTAATCATACTGTACAGTCTCTATGGCGCTACAGACACTCATCTGTCGCTACCTGGCGTTAGTAATGACTCAGCCTGTGTGTAATCATACTGTACAGTCTCTATGGCGCTACAGACGCTCATCTGTCGCTACCTGGCATTAGTAATGACTCAGGCTGTATGTAATCATACTGTACAGTCTCTATGGCGCTACAGACGCTCATCTGTCGCTACCTGGCGTTAGTAATGACTCAGGCTGTATGTAATCATACTGTACAGTCTCTATGGCGCTACAGACGCTCATCTGTCGCTACCTGGCGTTAGTAATGACTCAGGCTGTATGTAATCATACTGTACAGTCTCTATGGCGCTACAGACGCTCATCTGTCGCTACCTGGCGTTAGCAATGACTCAGGCTGTATGTAATCATACTGTACAGTCTCTATGGCGCTACAGACGCTCATCTGTCGCTACCTGGCGTTAGTAATGACTCAGCCTGTATGTAATCATACTGTACAGTCTCTATGGCGCTACAGACGCTCATCTGTCGCTACCTGGCGTTAGTAATGACTCAGCCTGTATGTAATCATACTGTACAGTCTCTATGGCGCTACAGACGCTCATCTGTCGCTACCTGGCGTTAGTAATGACTCAGCCTGTGTGTAATCATACTGTACAGTCTCTATGGCGCTACAGACGCTCATCTGTCGCTACCTGGCGTTAGTAATGACTCAGCCTGTATGTAATCATACTGTACAGTCTCTATGGCGCTACAGACGCTCATCTGTCGCTACCTGGCGTTAGTAATGACTCAGCCTGTGTGTAATCATACTGTACAGTCTCTATGGCGCTACAGACGCTCATCTGTCGCTACCTGGCGTTAGTAATGACTCAGCCTGTATGTAATCATACTGTACAGTCTCTATGGTGTGTTGACATACAGACCTGAAAAGGATCTTCGCTCTTATGGGAAAGATAAGTGAAACATGGCAGCAGCAAGTACAACAATGTAAATCAGCAATTAATGCAACACTCACAACAAAACCGACATCAACTGGATTCACCATAAAACAGACAATGGTGGAGAGATGATCTCGCTCGCTAATGGGACGTTTTGGGGCGGTGAAGCCCCTTCCTCAGCCATAGAGACATAGAGAGTTGCTGCTGGCCAGACCCTAATCACAGCAGCAAGCTGCAGTGACCCATCTGTGCTGCAGCGCAACTAACCTACCTGTATTACATTCACTTGTGCTGCAACCAATCTGCACTTACCCATCTGTGCTGAAGCTCACATGTGCGGTGCCGCCACCTACCTGTGCTACAACCAACCTGTGCCGCCACCTACCTGTGCTACAACCAACCTGTGCTACAACCAACCTGTGCTACAACCAACCTGTGCCGCCACCTACCTGTGCTACAACCAACCTGTGCTACAACCAACCTGTGCTACAACCAACCTGTGCTACAACCAACCTGTGCCGCCACCTACCTGTGCTACAACCAACCTGTGCTACAACCAACCTGTGCCGCCACCTACCTGTGCTACAACCAACCTGTGTCGCCACCTACCTGTGCTACAACCAACCTGTGCTACAACCAACCTGTGCCGCCACCTACCTGTGCTACAACCAACCTGTGCTACAACCAACCTGTGCTACAACCAACCTGTGCCGCCACCTACCTGTGCTACAACCAACCTGTGCTACAACCAACCTGTGCTACAACCAACCTGTGCCGCCACCTACCTGTGCTACAACCAACCTGTGCTACAACCAACCTGTGCTACAACCAACCTGTGCCGCCACCTACCTGTGCTACAACCAACCTGTGCCGCCACCTACCTGTGCTACAACCAACCTGTGCCGCCACCTACCTGTGCTACAACCAACCTGTGCCGCCACCTACCTGTGCTACAACCAACCTGTGTCGCCACCTACCTGTGCTACAACCAACCTGTGCTACAACCAACCTGTGCCACCACCTACCTGTGCTACAACCAACCTGTGCTACAACCAACCTGTGCTACAACCAACCTGTGCCGCCACCTACCTGTGCTACAACCAACCTGTGCCGCCACCTACCTGTGCTACAACCAACCTGTGCCGCCACCTACCTGTGCTACAACCAACCTGTGCCGCCACCTACCTGTGCTACAACCAACCTGTGTCGCCACCTACCTGTGCTACAACCAACCTGTGTCACCACCTACCTGTGCTACAACCAACCTGTGTCGCCACCTACCTGTGCTACAACCAACCTGTGCTACAACCAACCTGTGCCGCCACCTACCTGTGCTACAACCAACCTGTGCTACAACCAACCTGTTCTACAACCAACCTGTGCCGCCACCTACCTGTGCTACAACCAACCTGTGCCGCCACCTACCTGTGCTACAACCAACCTGTGCTACAACCAACCTGTGCTACAACCAACCTGTGCCGCCACCTACCTGTGCTACAACCAACCTGTGCCGCCACCTACCTGTGCTACAACCAACCTGTGCCGCCACCTACCTGTGCTACAACCAACCTGTGCCGCCACCTACCTGTGCTACAACCAACCTGTGTCGCCACCTACCTGTGCTACAACCAACCTGTGCTACAACCAACCTGTGCCGCCACCTACCTGTGCTACAACCAACCTGTGCTACAACCAACCTGTGCTACAACCAACCTGTGCCGCCACCTACCTGTGCTACAACCAACCTGTGCTACAACCAACCTGTGCCGCCACCTACCTGTGCTACAACCAACCTGTGCCGCCACCTACCTGTGCTACAACCAACCTGTGCCGCCACCTACCTGTGCTACAACCAACCTGTGCCGCCACCTACCTGTGCTACAACCAACCTGTGTCGCCACCTACCTGTGCTACAACCAACCTGTGCCGCCACCTACCTGTGCTACAACCAACCTGTGCTACAACCAACCTGTGCTACAACCAACCTGTGCCGCCACCTACCTGTGCTACAACCAACCTGTGCTACAACCAACCTGTGCCGCCACCTACCTGTGCTACAACCAACCTGTGCTGCCACCTACCTGTGCTACAACCAACCTGTGCTACAACCAACCTGTGTCGCCACCTACCTGTGCTACAACCAACCTGTGCCGCCACCTACCTGTGCTACAACCAACCTGTGCCGCCACCTACCTGTGCTACAACCAACCTGTGCTACAACCAACCTGTGCCGCCACCTACCTGTGCTACAACCAACCTGTGCTACAACCAACCTGTGCCGCCACCTACCTGTGCTACAACCAACCTGTGCTGCCACCTACCTGTGCTACAACCAACCTGTGCCGCCACCTACCTGTGCTACAACCAACCTGTGCCGCCACCTACCTGTGCTACAACCAACCTGTGCCGCCACCTACCTGTGCTACAACCAATCTGTGCTGCCACCTACCTGTGCTACAACCAACCTGTGCCGCCACCTACCTGTGCTACAACCAACCTGTGCCGCCACCTACCTGTGCTACAACCAACCTGTGTCGCCACCTACCTGTGCTACAACCAACCTGTGTCGCCACCTACCTGTGCTACAACCAACCTGTGCCGCCACCTACCTGTGCTACAACCAACCTGTGCTACAACCAACCTGTGCTACAACCAACCTGTGCCGCCACCTACCTGTGCTACAACCAACCTGTGCTACAACCAACCTGTGCCGCCACCTACCTGTGCTACAACCAACCTGTGCTGCCACCTACCTGTGCTACAACCAACCTGTGCTACAACCAACCTGTGTCGCCACCTACCTGTGCTACAACCAACCTGTGCCGCCACCTACCTGTGCTACAACCAACCTGTGCTACAACCAACCTGTGCTACAACCAACCTGTGCCGCCACCTACCTGTGCTACAACCAACCTGTGCCGCCACCTACCTGTGTTACAACCAATCTGTGCCGCCACCTACCTGTGCTACAACCAATCTGTGTTACAACCTACCTGTGCTACAACCAACCTGTGCCGCCACCTACCTGTGCTACAACCAACCTGTGCCGCCACCTACCTGTGCTACAACCAACCTGTGCCGCCACCTACCTGTGCTACAACCAATCTGTGCTGCCACCTACCTGTGCTACAACCAACCTGTGCCGCCACCTACCTGTGCTACAACCAACCTGTGCTACAACCAACCTGTGCCGCCACCTACCTGTGCTACAACCAACCTGTGCCGCCACCTACCTGTGCTACAACCAACCTGTGCCGCCACCTACCTGTGCTACAACCAACCTGTGCCGCCACCTACCTGTGCTACAACCAACCTGTGCCGCCACCTACCTGTGCTACAACCAACCTGTGTCGCCACCTACCTGTGCTACAACCAACCTGTGCCGCCACCTACCTGTGCTACAACCAACCTGTGCTACAACCAACCTGTGCTACAACCAACCTGTGCCGCCACCTACCTGTGCTACAACCAACCTGTGCTACAACCAACCTGTGCTACAACCAACCTGTGCCGCCACCTACCTGTGCTACAACCAACCTGTGCTACAACCAACCTGTGCCGCCACCTACCTGTGCTACAACCAACCTGTGCCGCCACCTACCTGTGCTACAACCAATCTGTGCCGCCACCTACCTGTGCTACAACCAACCTGTGCTACAACCAACCTGTGCTACAACCAACCTGTGCTACAACCAACCTGTGCCGCCACCTACCTGTGCTACAACCAACCTGTGCTACAACCAACCTGTGCCGCCACCTACCTGTGCTACAACCTACCTGTGCTACAACCAACCTGTGCCGCCACCTACCTGTGCTACAACCAACCTGTGCTACAACCAACCTGTGCTACAACCAACCTGTGCCGCCACCTACCTGTGCTACAACCTACCTGTGCTACAACCAACCTGTGCCGCCACCTACCTGTGCTACAACCAACCTGTGCTACAACCAACCTGTGCCGCCACCTACCTGTGCTACAACCAACCTGTGCTACAACCAACCTGTGCTACAACCAACCTGTGCCGCCACCTACCTGTGCTACAACCAACCTGTGCCGCCACCTACCTGTGCTACAACCAACCTGTGCTACAACCAACCTGTGCCGCCACCTACCTGTGCTACAACCAACCTGTGCCGCCACCTACCTGTGCTACAACCAACCTGTGCCGCCACCTACCTGTGTTACAACCAACCTGTGCCGCCACCTACCTGTGCTACAACCAATCTGTGCTACAACCAACCTGTGCTACAACCAACCTGTGCCGCCACCTACCTGTGCTACAACCAACCTGTGCCGCCACCTACCTGTGCTACAACCAACCTGTGCCGCCACCTACCTGTGCTACAACCAACCTGTGCCGCCACCTACCTGTGCTACAACCAACCTGTGCTACAACCAACCTGTGCTACAACCAACCTGTGCCGCCACCTACCTGTGCTACAACCAACCTGTGCCGCCACCTACCTGTGCTACAACCAACCTGTGCCGCCACCTACCTGTGCTACAACCAACCTGTGCCGCCACCTACCTGTGCTACAACCAACCTGTGCCGCCACCTACCTGTGCTACAACCAACCTGTGCCGCCACCTACCTGTGCTACAACCAACCTGTGCTACAACCAACCTGTGCTACAACCAACCTGTGCCGCCACCTACCTGTGCTACAACCAACCTGTGCCGCCACCTACCTGTGCTACAACCAACCTGTGCCGCCACCTACCTGTGCTACAACCAATCTGTGCCGCCACCTACCTGTGCTACAACCAACCTGTGCTACAACCAACCTGTGCTACAACCAACCTGTGCCGCCACCTACCTGTGCTACAACCTACCTGTGCTACAACCAACCTGTGCCGCCACCTACCTGTGCTACAACCAACCTGTGCTACAACCAACCTGTGCCGCCACCTACCTGTGCTACAACCAACCTGTGCCGCCACCTACCTGTGCTACAACCAACCTGTGCCGCCACCTACCTGTGTTACAACCAATCTGTGCCGCCACCTACCTGTGCTACAACCAATCTGTGTTACAACCTACCTGTGCTACAACCAACCTGTGCCGCCACCTACCTGTGCTACAACCAACCTGTGCTACAACCAACCTGTGCTACAACCAACCTGTGCCGCCACCTACCTGTGCTACAACCAACCTGTGCCGCCACCTACCTGTGCTACAACCAATCTGTGCCGCCACCTACCTGTGCTACAACCAATCTGTGCCGCCACCTACCTGTGCTACAACCAACCTGTGCTACAACCAACCTGTGCCGCCACCTACCTGTGCTACAACCAACCTGTGCTACAACCAACCTGTGCTACAACCAACCTGTGCCGCCACCTACCTGTGCTACAACCAACCTGTGCCGCCACCTACCTGTGTTACAACCAATCTGTGCCGCCACCTACCTGTGCTACAACCAATCTGTGTTACAACCTACCTGTGCTACAACCAACCTGTGCCGCCACCTACCTGTGCTACAACCAATCTGTGTTACAACCTACCTGTGCTACAACCTACGCTGCAGTGACCCACCTGTGCAGGTAAGACCTACAGACGTTGGATATTTATGGGCTTTTCCTTAGGTTTAGGTCCACTTTTCCCCCCTGGCGGTAAAACTATAATTAGGAGAAAGTCCAGAGGGTGAGAATGGTTATTCTAAGCATACAGCACGTCCTGCTCCAGATATAGTAATAACATGTGGGTAATCCTCCGGCGCTGTGCACTGCAGACATGTAGAAAACAAGCTCCTCCCGGCCCTTCATATACCGAGGGACCTCCCACAAATCCCCAGATTTCTCTGCAGTGCTGAACTGCGAAGACATGAAGTATCACGCTCTCGCAGGCGAACGGGGCTTTACAGCCCGAGGCCCTGTGGGACTATTTCCACCCGTCCTCTGTGTGATGAATATGCCTCCCAGCCTGGGCTGCGCTGGTCGGGTGAAGGTAGGCAGCACCGGGTGTGCTGAACGGAGCCATGCTCCACCGCAATCCCCCACCATAGGGTAGGCGGTCAAGGCTAATGGTGAGCCTCTAGTGGATGCCCCTCCCGCACCAGTGCCCCACGCCCCGTGTAGCAGTGAACCCCGAGTGCTGGGTCACCTTCTCCCTTAGTTCCCCCTGTTATTGGGGGGAAAAAGAGGGGGGGTTGTGTACGTTGGCCTAATCTTGCCCTATTACACTGTATGATTATAGCCTTTATCAGTTACCGGGGGTCAGAGCCGCACTTCAAACATTATTTTAACGTTGACCGCAGCGCCTTTAATGTATTTGACTTGGCGCGTAAGGCGGCTCTGTTTCGCGAGGCCATGGCATTTTATTACTGTCTCATCTATTTTGTTCCGCGCTTAGAGCTTCGCGCTCTCTGGTAAGGGGGGGGCGTGGTCTGGTTGGCGTGTTCCGTGTCACCTACAGCTCTGGCCCGCCCTTCGAGGTTCGCTGGCGCCATTTTGTCGATCTTCCCGCGCGCGCGTGGTCACGATCCTCCTTCTTCCTTGGTTGATGTAAGTGCCCTCACGGGCGTTCGGTTATTTTTCTTTTTGTGCTGCGCATGGCTCTGACACCCTCTCTTCTCCTTGTGTCTTTCAGACGCCAAGCTTCCAGTGGCTTCTCCCGGCCTGATATATATATATCTTACGGGGTTATATTTAAATTCTCCCACATTCCCAGCGGGTCTTGGGGCATCCAGGGTTGCTTACAGCATAAATCCCTGCTGGCATATTGCTTTGATAATCACCATATGGAGGCATCTCAGAATTATGTGTCCGGGGTCCCTCTGGGACAAGACCGGCTGTGTACCATGTGTAGACAACCCCACGCTGACACTGACAGAGCACGGGTCTGCGGACCGTGTGCTGAACAAGCGCTGGCCCTGCAATCAGGTTCACCAGTAGCTGCACCTCGCTTCAATACACCTGTCTCCCAGTGCTTAGATCTCACTCCTGACTCGAGCGGGGATGACCAGCAGGTGGTGCCGCGCAGGCTACCTACAGCTGAGCAGGTGATGTCTGGTTTGGCGGAGTGCTTGGGCGCTGGGAAGAAGCATCCCTGATGCCTCTTGGTTCTAGGTTTCCCACTGAAACTGAGGAACCTGCTGCTATGCAGGACCTTGATCAGTCCGATGATGGTGAACTGTTCTCAGGTTCCAGTTCCTCAGATGAGTTGTCTTGGAGCCGGGACAGCTCTGGCCCTGGTTCCTGGGGCCTGTGTGACACTGATGAATTACTTATAAAGATCTTTGAAGTGCTGTCCATCTCTCCTCCGGGAGAGTCTCCCAAGCCCAAGAGGGAGTTTCCACACCGCGACGCCTCGCCTGGAATTTTTGGATCAGGATCATTTCCAGTATCTTATATCTAAGGAATGGGAATCGCCTTGTAAACTTACAGGGGTCCCGGGGGTTTGGGACTGGAAGTACCCCTTTCCCCATGATTTGGTTGAACGATGGTCAGTCCCTCCAGAGGTGGATGCACCAATTATTGGGGTTGCTAACCCCCCTTCATGGCGGCCTCTTCTCCTCGTACCCTTCAGGATGCTGAGGACCGGCGCATTGACAGATTGGCTTCCCACGCCTTCTCGAGTGTAGGGATGGCTCTGCGCCCAGTCTGCTGGTGGTTGTTACCGCGGTGGCCGCCAGGACCCTGTTCAGGAGGATAGTTGACCAACAGCCGGAGGATCTCCCTTGCGAGGTCTTTAATGCACTGTCAGATTGTGACGTTTTTGTAAGGTTTATTCTCTCAGCAATGGATGACACTATTAAAATGTGCGCTAGAGCTTCGGCTCTTGTGGTGGCTATTCGTCGCCTGCTTTGGTTGCGACAGTGGGGGGCCGATAATGATACTAAAAAGGCTCTTACTGGTCTTCCTTTTAGAGGACGAAGCTTATTCGGGGCCAGGTTGGACCTTTTTCGTAAAAAAGGTAAGGCGCCCTCGCGCAGAAGGCTGGCCCGGCCGCCCAGGGGCAGGGACTCCCCTCCCTACGTTAGTGTTAAGCAAGAACCAGAAGTGTGCTTCCAACTTTTTGGGGTGGAAGGCCGCTCCAGGGGAGGCAGGCAACCCCCTGGGACCTCCGGCAGGGCAAAACCAAAGTCTGCCAAAACCACACAAGCATGAAGGGACTCCCTCGCCCCCTTGGGCGAGGGGGCTGCCGCAGCTCTTGGCTCATATTGCAGGGTGCCATGCTTCGTTCAGGTGGTTACAGGTGATGGTCCCCCTGGATGCAGTTTTAAAAAAGGAGTTTGCTGGGCAGTTCCCTTCCGAGGTAGTCGGGGGTCCTCTAGTCCCCGTTTTTTCCCTTCGTGAGTTGACGCAGGCCGAGTTCGGCGTGCAGGGTCTGGGCTCTCTTACAGGTTGGCCCTTGGCTGGTATTTGTATCCACTGCCCTTCCCTCCGGGATGACGCAGTCTGACCAGGTCCGGCATTCTGGACCTAGCGTTTGTATTTCACAGGCAGTGCCTACATGGTATCCACCTGTTGGGCCGCAGGCGCCCTTGTGCACTGGGCCTTTTGATGCCCGTGAGGATCCATATTCCCTTTCAGTCCCTTGTTCCTTCTGGACACCTAGTCCTTTTTCCAGCCAGTGTTTCAGGACCATTTCTTCGGATTAGGGTCTTGGCTGGGGTCCCTCCCCAGTTCCCAGAAGGCTCGCCAAGGCGAGTATGGGAGTGTTGTCTTGAACGTGCACCTGTGCCGTCCGCGCTAGTTTCTACCTGACTTGGGACTCCTTGGAGTCTTTGGATTGGTGCTCTGGCACATCACTTACTTAGTGTAACCTGGTTCATTATCTCCCTACGGGGTGGCATTTAGATGGGTTCAGGTTAAACCTTCTCTTCTGATATGAGTGCCTTGGTATGGAAGCTTGCCCTCTTTGTAGTCACACTACCTTCACCTCACAGCTGGTGGGCCTATTGGTGGCGGCCCTGATGCTGTTCTTTTTCTCAGATACCCTGGGTTACTGATCCTGGACGGGGTTCCAACACCCCTGGAAATAGGTTGGTTCGTTCCCCCTGTTTTATGGGGGTTCCCTTTGGGTTTGTAAACTCAAGGAAGTTGTTAGGGAACATCCCTTCCTCCTTGCTATCCCTGTAGATGGTCGCCATGGGGACCAAGTCTGGCAGGTTCACTAAGGGGTTCTATTTCTTATGAAATCCCCAGTGGTTCCTAAGGGGGGCCCATTTTCATACTGTTCTTCGGTTATCACATTGTGCCCTTTGGGCCCTAACTTGCTGGGCTACTTCCCTTAGGTCTTGTCTCTTGAGACTCTCGGTCAGTCTGATCTCAGTGGCCTGTCCCTGTTTTTATCTGTTAAGGTCTCGGAACAGGTTGACCCTTCAAGAAGAGTCTGGTTCTGATCTAGTGGGGGTTTACACTCCTTGCGCTTCATTGGTATTGGCTTGTCGGCTGTCCTACTGTGCTAGGAGGTCCTTTCCTAGTGCCTCACTGAGCCCTACTGGTGTGGGCCTGTGGGCCCCGTGACTGTTACAAGGACTCTGTCCTGGTTATTGTCCTGATTTATTGTCCTGGGCGATTGTTACAAGATTCTCTGGCCGATGATTTTTGCTGCAAATACAATGCGTGTGAGCACGCAGGAAGCCTAAACACGGGACAAAGTTTTGTGTATGACCAGGGAGTTACTATGCTCGATTTAGCTTTTGTATTTGCAGCAAAAATCATCTAAATCAACTGAAGATGAGCCCAGCAGGGAACTGTTAAGCACAGAAAGCTTTTCGGCCAGATAGTCCCCAGTATCTGAATACAATTAAAGGGATTGACCCCCCTAAAAAAGGGTGCCACTTTGTGTTTTGAATCGGGATATCACAAGCTGAGGATTCTTGCTACAAACCAAAAAATGGAAATAAAGGGTGGTCGTTATGACACTGCCTAGAGTGGCTACTGGTGATACAAGTGGAATCCCGCAACATATGTGAATGAGCTGACATCTAACAGCTCACGCCAGAAGTAGAAAACTACATTTCCCATGAAGCCTTGCAAACGACAAGTATAAAAGAAACTGTTTGGGCGCCTGCCCAGTAACACCCGGAAGACGGCATCAGCCGAAACGCGCGTCGGTGGACTTTGCAACATAACTTGAGAAGAAAGACAGCGGGGAAGACGCTCCATACGCGCCCCCGCAGAAGAGGAAAGTGACGATTCCCTTGGACTTTACCAATCCCCCCCTTTGTCCCTCCATTCACCTCCCATCCTTCCCGCCTGCCGCCCACCACTGAGGACATCTACAGCACGAGCGCATCAGCACAAGAAGGCACTGCCTCACACACACTGCTGTGTAACTCCATCTGCGGCAGCGACGGGTCTCCAGGTGAAGAGGAAAGACGTATTCCGCCTCACACCCCTTCACCACAGTCACCCTCCCGTCCCCCATCCCCCTCTCCCCCAATCTATATAGAGACTTTGTATATACAATAAACGCCTTACCATTAAGAAGGATTTGGTTAATCATTGAAAAACAACCTAAAGGAGAACCCAGGTGCAACTGATTCAACAATCCAATAAACTACAAGACGTACCCTCATAGGCCCTGGGCAGGTTGTGTACCCCCGGGCCTCGGCGGTAAGTGACCTTTACTGTTCCTTACCGATCAATCAATTTCAATCAATCAATTTTTACTACTCAAATCATCTGTTTAATCTGTATTACCAATCTATTATTTTCGTCAGCAACATCTGCTGAATTAATTCATCCTTATACTTACTGAATTCAGTTTATTTCGATATCAATTGTGCTAGCACAGAGAACTGCACGTTGAATTTGAATATTTTTGGCTTTTATGGAATAAGCTCAGTTGCGTGATCAATTTGTATCTACCTGGCTCATAAGCATGTTCTAAAGATCTTGGTCCTCTGTGTAAGAGTAATTGGTCCTCATCTTATGCCCTTATTCATCAAGCGATAGCGCCAGGTAGTGTCTGACGAGCGCCAGGTAGCGGCAGCTAACGGCGGCTACCGACTCAAGTACGCCCGGCGGCGGTCACAATGACGCATTTATCAAGCAAAATGAGGCTAGCGACGGCGAGAGCGACGGCTAGCGCGGCATTCATCATGAAGCCGCCTGGACCGAACAGCGCCGCTGCAAATTCCCTCACAGCGCCAGGTATGAGCTGTCGCTCCCTGGCGATGTCCAATGCATTTCAATGGAGCAATCTATAATTATTCATAATTAATTGGTATTAATTTTTTTTTTTTTTTTTTTTAATGTCACAAAATCGGAGACCACTTCTGCAATGTTAGGATTTATTTTTAAGTAAAAAAAAAAAATTAAAAAAAATTTGTGCAGAATTGATCTAACAGGTCTGAGATTACTGTATTCATATTACAAAATGATTCTAAAAACATGTATAATGTTACATTCAAAAAATATGGTTGTTTAGGGGTTAAAAACTAGTTAATACACATCGCCGCCAGCGCTCTGGGGTTTAAACAAGGAATGGACAGCGACAGCACATTCGGAGCGTGATTTGTTAATGAATATGAAGCTAGCCGTTCGCTCTGGCCATTCGTTGTCAGGCGCTCACATACAACGCTGGACCTGTGAAACAGCGACCCCCCAGCCCGTATTCAACATTACCGCACACCGACTGAGTCGCTGTCATCAAGCTAATGCCGGCCAAGCACAGCGAATACTGGCTGGCGCTGAAAAAATCACGCTACAGTCGCTCATCTGTCGCTACCTGGCACTATTAATGAATCGGCCTCCCAATCACTTTGGTACATAGTGAAAGCAAAGAATTGTGACAATTCAATTATATTTAAAGCGCACCTAAACACAATCACTGTCCCTCAGTACATCATTTTTGGTGTCTGTGAGACTCTGTTTTGGAAACTTTTTGCCCAATATAAGTAAGGAGAGGTGCAGCTCACAGCTAATGTCTATCTCCAGCGCTCTACACCACACCTTTCAGCTGTTACTCTGGCCTGTTTGTTATAGGAGATTCATTCTTCTCTCTGGTTTGGGTTTCTTCTACCGGAGCTTGGTTTGGGCCTTCTGCACTCGGTTGTTGAGCAGGCTGCTCGTGTTTCATTGTAAGGTTTCATAAGTTGAGTTTGAGCCTTGCTCACGTTGCTCCTGGTAGCAAGGTTACAGGCGATAGCGCTGTTATGTTGGCTGTGCCTTGCTTTTTCTCGGGGATCCCACCCTGCTTATGGACACTGCTATTGGATGTCCCACATGTAAGGACTATGTCTGGAGCAGGACGTGCTGTATGCTTAGAATAATACAACTCTGTGAAGTACTCACCTGTAGAATTGGTATTATATGCAGACAGCACGTCCTGCTCCACCCCACCCTGGTTTCACCTTGTTCTGGATCCCCTGTGTGGTGATTGTTATCATTGTTATTATTGACAGTTTTGGGTGGTTGTTTTCCTCCCGGCTTCTCTTCTCACTGCTTTTCAATGCTGGGGATTTGTGGGAGGGCCCTCGGTATATGAGGGGCCGGGAGGAGCTTGTTTTCTACATGTCTGCAGTGCACAGCGCCTGAGGCGGAGGATTACCCACATGTTATTACTATGTCTGGAGCAGGACGTGCTGTATGCGTATAATATCAACTCTACAGGTGAGTACTTCACAGTTGTATTTTTTCTCTGTTAGTTCAGTTACTTGCCTTATGGCTTGTCTCTGTTTATACCTTCATGGTCCTGTTATGAGACTGACGTTAGAGCCTTTGCTCATGTCACGCCTGTTGCAAGTTTTGCAGGTGACAGCGCCTTTACTGTCCGCTGTGCCTTGCTTTTTCTCGGGGATCCCACCCTGCTTATGGACACTGCTATTGGATGTCCCACATGTTATTACTATCCTGGAGCAGGACGTGCTGTATGCTTAGAATAATACAACTCTGTGAAGTACTCACCTGTAGAATTGATATTATACGCATACAGCACGTCCTGCTCCACCCCACCCTGATTCACCTTGTTCTGGATCCCCTGTATGGTGATTGTTATCATTGTTATTACCAGTTGGTGGTTGGTTTCTCCTGGCTTCTCTTCTCACTGCTTTTCAATGCTGGGGATTGTGGGAGGTCCCTCGGTGTATGAGGGGCCGGGAGGAGCCTGTTTTCTTCATGTCTGCAGTGCACAGCGCCTGAGGATTACCCACATGTTATTACTATGTCTGGAGCAGGACGTGCTGTATGCGTATAATATCAACTCTACAGGTGAGTACTTCACAGTTGTATTTTTTCTCTGTTAGTTCAATTACTTGCCTTATGGCTTGTCTCTGTTCATACCTTCATGGTCCTGTTATGAGACTGACGTTGGAGCCTTTGCTCATGTCACGCCTGTTGCAAGTTTTGCGGGTGACAGCACCTTTACTGTCCGCTGTGCCTTGCTTTTTCCTGGGGATCCCACCCTGCTTATGGACACTGCTATTGGATGTCCCACATGTTATGACTATGTCTGGAGCAGGACGTGCTGTATGCTTAGAATAATACAACTCTGTGAAGTACTCACCTATATGGTGATTATTATCATTAGATATTGCTACCAGTTATTCTGGGTGGTTACATTCTCTTCTCACTGCTTTTCAATGCTGGGGATTGTGGGAGGTCCCTCGGTGTATGTGGGGCCGGGAGGAGCTTGTTTTCTACATGTCTGTGTTAGGGCGAGCGCTGCACGCCCGTCTCACAGCATTTCACCTACCTCCATGGCTGCATGCAGCCGTCATCCATCTTCCCTCAGGGCTGCTTCCAGCTGCCGCCCTTCCCCCAATGCTTCCTCCTTGCATGGTCAGGTGCGCACACGTCTCCGTCCACTAGAGGGCGAGCGCACAGGATCCCTGAGATTTAAAGGGCCTTTACAGCACTGATTGGTGTTTATGTCATCCAATCCTGCATCATCTTCCCCTATTTAAACAGGCACTTCCTTCCTTCAGTGCCGGATCTTGGTCTCTCCATGCTTGTTGAAAGTCAGACATTCTTGGATTGCTCACCCGTGTACCGACCTCTGCCTGTCCCCGACTCTGAACCTTTGCTGCCTGTCCCGACCTCGGCTACTCACCTTTACCGCGAACCTGTGCTGCCAGCCCCGATCTCTGCCTGTACTACTACGCCTTTTTGCCTGCCACTTGTGTACCTCACTGAACCTCGGCTGACTGTGGGACTGGGCCGCTGTTAGCGGGTAGCGACCTGGGGGTCACTCGCCGCACAAGACCAACCTGCCTTGCGGTGGGCTCTGGTGAATACCGGTGGTCCCTTAGACTCCGCTCCCCTGACACGGTACCCGCCATCGGTTCCACAGTTAAAGCGGATCCAGACCCGAGTCCGCTCCACCCGGTCCGTGACAGTCTGCAGTGCACGGCGCCGGAGGCGGAGCATTACCCACATGTTATTATATGCATACAGCACGTCCTTCTCCCGAATAGTAATAACAACTCTACAGGTGAGTATTTCACAGAATTGTATTTTTCCCCCCTGGCGGTAAAACTATAATTAGGAGAAAGTCCAGAGGGTGAGGCGGCCGGCCAATGGTTATTCATGTGTACAGCGCCATCATCAGCCGTAGCGCTGTACAGAGTATTGGGGGCTACCAATACAGCTTGCTATTAAAGCGGAGCAAAACCCCCATTTTTACCCAGCATCCCCTGCATTGCTCCCCCATGTAGATCACTGCTCCTGCTTCACTCAATGGCGCCAGTTTTAGCTGTGAAGCTCCGCCTCCTCCATTCATTGCGTGTGGTGATGATGTCATCACCATATCTATGTAATGACTGATCACATGACCTCTCACTGAGAGGGACAGCAAAGTGTCCCAGGATGGTTCCCAAAGGCTTTGGCCAAATGTATATATCACATGATCAGTGGGTTTTGTTCCGCTTTAGTCTATTGCGTTTCACCTTCTCGCAATCCGCTCGGACACCACCAAAAGGACACTTTCCCTTTAAAGCAGAACAAAACAGCCCATCCATCCACTCCACATAGCTCTAACCTCAAAAGACTCCAGGGCTGGCCTCTGGCTTTTCTCTGCTCTAGCCTCAAAAGATTCCAGGGCCGGCCTCTGGCTTTTCTCTGCTCCACATAGCTCTAACCTCAAAAGATTCCAGGGCCAGCCTCTAGCTTTTCTCTGCTCTAGCCTCAAAAGATTCCAGGGCCGGCCTCTGGCTTTTCTCTGGTCCACATAGCTCTAGCCTCCATAGATTCCAGGGCCAGCCTCTGGCTTTTCTCTGGTCCACATAGCTCTAGCCTCCATAGATTCCAGGGCTGGCCTCTGGCTTTTCTCTGGTCCACATAGCTCTAACCTCAAACGATTCCAGGGCCGGCCTCTGGCTTTTCTCTGGTCCACATAGCTCTAACCTCAAACGATTCCAGGGCCGGCCTCTGGCTTTTCTCTGCTCCACATAGCTCTAGCCTCCATAGATTCCAGGGGCGGCCTGTATATCGATCTGTGATCTCTATGACTGCGAGTTCTCTTCCTGTCTGTGTTTAGCCGCTGTGTTGGCAAATCGCCGTGGGTTTTGGTCCACTTTAATGTTGGATTTCTTGCAGTCTAGTCTGCTAGTTCCTTCCTGTCTGTGTTGGTCCACTCTAAGCAGGGCTCTCTCACTTGTGTGGCAAGATGGCCGCTCCCATGCAGTTCAGGAGCGCAGCATCTGCATGGAGGGGAGGGTAGATCTCTGTTTACTTCACTGACGGTGTGGGTTTTGGTCCACTCTAAGCAGGGCTCTCTCTCACTTGTGTGGCAAGATGGCTGCTCCCATGCAGTTCAGGAGCGCAGCATCTGCATAGAGGGGAGGGTAGATCTCTGTGTACTTCACTGACGGTGTGGGTTTGGGTCCACTTTAAGCAGGGCTCTCTCTCATGTGTGTGGCAAGATGGCCGCTCCCATGCAGTTCAGGAGCGCAGCATCTGCATGCAGAGGGGGATATATCTCATTCACTGATTGCCAGAGGGCAGCAATTCACTTTTTTTTTTTTTTTTTGGACTGCAGGTCAGCTTTAATTACCCGTAGAATAGATTAGGAGGTGTGGATACAGTATATGTGCACCTACCTGATAGGCGGCCTCGTCACAGGCGTTCTCCAGGCCCAGGTTGACCATTGTGTTCTGCAGGGTGCGGCCCATATAGAACTCCAGAGACAGGTAGTAGATCCTCTGTAATGGGGACAAGAGGGATTATTATTAGAGCTTTCTAATAATTCGGAAACTATTTAATACTCCTGACTGACTCGTCCAACTCATGTAAACAATTTACTCTAATATCTCCCCAAATTATGTAATAACTAAAATATTAATAATTATATTACATATATATATCCTGCCCGGCTCGGCTAAAATAGTCAATCAAATAGATAAATATTATTAATATCTGGCCAATAATAACACAATGGAGACACGCATAAGACTGTAGGTTCTTTGGACTTCCGGTATATGCAGAGAACACTGAGACAAATGGTAAATAAACAGATATATTGTAGGTAAAATAACACAAAAAGCAAAAAAAAAATCTTACAACACAATACAATACAGTTCCGAGACCGGCAATACATATAGTATATCCAATGATTAGGGCAACTCGTACAATTACCATCCTGACCAATCAGCCGACTGTCAAGCTGGCCCCGCCTTCTTTCCTCCTCTCTCTCTTCTCTCCCACAGATATATATCCAATATCCCCTTTGATCTCTGGTCTTCTTTGATCTTTTATGACCCTGGTCATACGTTTTACTCTTCTGCAAATCTGGCTTCTCTATCTTGTCTCCACCTGCTGCTGTGTTTGGATTTTATCGTCTCAGGATGCTGATACTATCCTGAATACAATCCCTGCCCCAGGCCTCAACAGCTTCCCACTGATGTCATGCCCTGAACTATTTTGCTGTATATTCCTATATATTTATATATACGCAACATTATTAACAATATTGATTTTCCATAAAGGCCCATTATTTACACTATAGCTGCACATGCGTCACGGGACGCCCCCCCAAGCTTTATGGATGTAAATTTGTGATGCCGCTGCTGTGCTACGTGAACCGAAAAAGTATCCCGCAGCGCATGCGCGGCCTCTCGTCCAATCAGAGCCATATTATGGCTCCAGAGCAGCCGCCTCTCCCTGTGGAGTGTCCCAGCCTGAGTGTGACCGTATCATCGGGGCATCCCGAATCGGGAAGCTGCATCGCCTGGCCCTGGATTCCTTTGGGACTCCTGCACTGTGCTAATTGTATACAGAAACATTATATATATATATATATATATATATATATATATATAGTGTGTATATATATATTGTGTGTGTGTGTGTATATATGTATATATATATATATATATATATATATATATATATATATATGTGTGTGTTCTGGTGTTGCGAATTGAACAATTGCGGTGACACACATGGAGTATCGGATGAACAATCAAGAGGTCTGATCAACCCGTGCAATCGGCACAGTAATGGGTGATTGCTCCACTGTAACCATAGAGTGGGTGTGAAGGAGATGGAGTGTCAGGCCTGGAAACACCCCCTGCATTGATATCAGTGGTGAGGGAGTGTCAGGCCTGGAAACACCCCCTGCATTGATATGAATGGAGAGGGAGTGTCAGGCCTGGACACACCCCCTGCATTGATATGAATGGAGAGGGAGTGTCAGGCCTGGACACACCCCCTGCATTGATATGAATGGAGAGGGAGTGTCAGGCCTGGACACACCCCCTGCATTGATATCAGTGGTGAGGGAGTGTCAGGCCTGGACACACCCCCTGCATTGATATCAGTGGTGAGGGAGTGTCAGGCCTGGACACACCCCCTGCATTGATATGAGTAGTGAGGGAGTGTCAGGCCTGGACACACCCCCTGCATTGATATGAATGGTGAGGGAGTGTCAGGCCTGGACACACGCCCTGCATTGCAATGAATGGAGAGGGAGTATCAGGCCTGGACACACCCCCTGCATTGGGAGGGTGTGGGTCTATACCTGTAAAGCTAGAGGCCCCCTTTAACTGAATCATGTGAATGTAGAGCCATTCAAGACATTCATTACATGTGGGTATACTGACCTGTAGATGGCGATCTTGCAGAGAGGTCAGACCCTCCCGGCCCATAAATACCTGGGACCTCCCACTCATTCCCCAGTCTTTCATCTCTGCAGAGGCGAGCAAGCAGAAGATGATGTCTCCTCCTTGCAGGTAGCGGGATGACTCCCGGCCCTCTATTCTATTCCTGCCCGGATCCCTTTATTACATTACTTGCCTCCCAGCCTAGGCTGCTGGTCCGGGCAATGGTAGTTGGCACCCTAGGTGCTCAGGAGCCGTGAGACCCCATAACAAGGGGTAGGCGGTTATCCGGGTTGCTGATCCCGGTTCGGGATGCCCCGTCCCTTGGCCCTACCCTGGCATGGATTCCCCCTCTCCCAGATACCCTTAGAGGGGGGGGGGTCCCTTATGGATTCATCTTTATTTATTCTAAATGTGTGTGTGTTACAGTGCATGGTTTTTACTACACAGACCGGCGTTGGCGGTCCCGCGGCGCCGGCCTCTGGCGTCTGTCATGGTGGCTGTAAGGCGCCCTAGAGGAGCTAGGCACCCGTGCTGCGGGCACCGCGTTTTCAGGTCCCGGCTTCTGGCCAGGAGCGACGGGGGAGGGGCGGGCCGGGCGCGAACCGCGCCTTTCCCCCTCTGCTGCCTGGCGTGCGGGACTCCGGAGGGGTGACGGTTGGGTGAGTGGCCTGTGGCCCATTAGTTTTCCTTAGGGTTCATGCCCCTCCCTGGGGTTGCTTGGCAACGCTTCTGTTATTAACCCTTTGGACATTTGCTATGTTGGTCTGATTGTGTGTTTGTTTGTGTGTCCCAGGTGGGCCATCGATCCTATTAAAGGGGGGTTCTCCCGGTCCTAGGGTCCCTGGTTAAATTTAGTTGGCTTAAAATTCCTCCCACGCGGGACTTAAAGGGGCATCCCGGGTTTCATTACTGCGTAATTCCCTTGGGACACTGTGCATATACATATATTAAAAAAAAAAAAAATCACCATATGGAGGCTTCCCCGGATACTGGGCTTGTGCCCCCCTCGAGGCAATCCAGGCTGTGTTTGGGGTGTGGGGTATCCCTTTTGGGGGATGATGTATTTCTATGTGTACCCTGTGCATAGCGGTCTATTACGCGGCAGTCCGGATCTCTGGTTCTGCTCCGCCAGTCTCCTCCACGTCTCCCCTTCGCTTGCCACGTACTCCATGTGATGTGGTCATTGGCGGGGAGTCGCAATCTGAGGTGTGTGCCAGATTGGCCAATCTTGAAAAATTGTTTTCCAGTGCCGTTGCTAAAAAGGCCACGGCAAAGAGAAAACATTTGTATACAGCCACGCAGGCCTTTGATAGGGTGGAGTTTGACTCCCTGGATTGGTCTGATTGTTCCCCGCGTGAGGAAGGAGAGCTGTTTGAGGAGTCTGAGGGCTCCGATGACCAGCAGTTTGTGGGTGCTGATACCGAGCAGGGCCAGGGGGATTCCTTGGATACCTCTAGGGTCCTGGCTCATATGTTTGGGGTCCTGGCTATTTCTCCCCCCGAGGCGGCTCCTCCGCTGCAGGGGGAGTTCTTTGAGGTGACCAAGCCGCGCTTGGAATTTCCTTATCAAAAGTAAGGAATGGGAGAGGCCGACTCGGCTTCCGGGTGTCCCTCCGGGTTGGGACAAGAAATATCCCTTTCCGGCGGACGCGGTGAAGCACTGGTCGTCCCCCCCTGAAGTGGATGCTCCTGTTTTGGGGTTGTCCAGCTCCTCAGTCCTCCATTCTCCGGAGTGCACTACTCTCAAGGATGGTGAGGATAAACGCATTGACCAGATGGCTTGTCATGGTTTTGCCAGTGTTGGGTCGGCCTTGCGGCCGGTTTGTGCTTCTGCGCTTGTATTGGTAGCTGCCAGGTCGGTTGTTAGAGGACTGTTGACCTCTTCCGGGCTTGACCCGGCTAGCGAGGAGTTTGCCGCCCTTAAGCGATGTGAGTTATTTTTGTCCTTGGGCAGGCCGCCTTGGACGACACTTTGGTGATGTGTGCCAGAGCTTTGGCCTTGCTTGTGGCTATTCGGCGGTCGGTTTGGTTACGCCAGTGGGCGGCTGATTTTGTGTCCAAAAAGTCGCTCACAGTCCTTCCCTTTGTGGGGTTGCGGCTCTCTGGAGAGAAATTGGATTCGGTGGCAAAGGTAGGTAAGTTACCTCAGCGTAAGAAGCAGCATCGCCCCTTTCGGGGGGCGGCTTCCTTCTCTCAGTCCTTTCGTGGGGCTAGAGTTGGCAGGGGTTCGGCCTTCCCCTCGTCCAGAGGTGATTCCTGGTCCAGGGGCAGGGGTTGGGCCCGTCCAGGACACAGTTGGGGCCTGTGTCCGCTGCCTAGAGCTAGCTCAGCAATGAGGGGGCGCCCTCACCCTTGCGGGTGGGGGGACGGTTGCTACTCTTCTCCCGGGTCTGGGTCCAAGAGGTCTCAGACAGGTGGATTCAGGAAGTGGTGTCTTCCGGTTACAAGATGGAGTTCGAGTTCCGGCCCCCTCACAGATTCTTCAGGTCTCGGGTGCCGTCAGATCCTCTGGCCGCTCAGGGGCTTCGGGCGGCAGTAGCAAGTCTCGTGGACATGGCTGTCATCTGCCCGGTGCCTCCCTCAGACCGGGGCCTGGGCTTCTATTCCAATTTGTTCACGGTGCCCAAGAAGCACGGATCCATTCGTCCCATTCTGGATCTGAAGTTGCTCAACAGGTTCGTCCGTCCCCGGAAGTTCTGTATGGAAACTCTGCGCTCAGCCATCCATTCTCTTCGTCAGGGGGACTTCATGACGTCCATAGACATCAGGGATGCTTACCTGCATATTCCAATATTTCCGGCACACCAGAGATTTCTCAGGTTCGTTGTGGAAAATCGACATTTTCAGTTTGTGGCTCTTCCGTTTAGCCTTACCTCGGCTCCAAGGGTTTTTACCAAGGTGTTGGCAGGAGTGATGGCCATCCTCAGAGCCAGGGGTATCCGCATCGTGCCCTATCTGGACGATCTTCTCATCATGGTGTCTTCCCTCAGTCAGGCGCAGCTGGATACCAGGACTGTGGTGTCCACTCTGGAGAGTTTCGGTTGGGTGGTCAACTATCCCAAGTCCTGCCTCTCTCCCTCCAGAGTGGTGGAGTTTCTGGGAATGTCTCTGGATACTTCTCAGGCCAGGGTGTTCCTCCCCCGGGCCAAGGTTCTTCTGATTCAGGAATTGACTCAGCGTCTCCTATCTATTCCCCGCCCGTCCATCCGGCTGGGGATGCGACTGGTGGGATTGATGCTGGCGTCGTTCGAGGCGGTTCCCTTTGCCCAGTTTCACACAAGGATGCTCCAGCTCCATCTCTTGGCGGCCTGGGACGGGTCCCCGCTGTCATTGGATCAGTCCTTTCTGATGTCCCCCCGGTGCAGCGTTCCCTTTGGTGGTGGCTAAAACCAAGCAATTTGACGAGGGGCAGGTCCTTTCTGATCCCTCGTTGGGAGACGGTTACCACGGATGCCAGCCTGTCAGGTTGGGGGGGATTTTGGAAGGATCTTCAGTTTCAGGGGCTGTGGGGACCTCAGGAGGCCCACGATCCCATCAATGTTCTGGAGTTGAGAGCCATCAGGTTGGTTCTGGCTCACTTGACCCATCGGACGGCGGTTGCCTACATCAATCACCAGGGAGGGACTCGCAGCAGGCGTGCCCTCAGGGAAGTGTCTGATTCTGGATTGGGCAGAGGGCAATGTCCCGTGCATCTTGGCAATGTACATTCCGGGAGTGGAGAACATGGAGGCGGACTCCCTGAGCAGGGGGTCATCTCGCCGAGGGGAATGGTCGCTCAGCCCCAAGGTGTTTCGGTCGCTTTGCCACCGGTGGGGGACTCCGGAGGTGGACCTCTTTGCCTCTCGTCACAATCACAAGCTTCCGGCATTTGTGTCTCTCTCGCGGGATCCGCTGGCTCTGGCAGCGGATGCCATGTCTCTGAACTGGAGGGATCTGGGGTTTCTGTACCTGTTCCCTCCGTTTCCCATGGTGGGCAAAGTGGTGCGCAAGCTGGCCCTGGAGGGCGCGTCAGCAATCCTGGTGGCTCCAAGGTGGCCAAGACAGGTTTGGTTGCAGACGTGGTAAGGTTGGCAAGGGTCAGTTAGACCTGCCCCTTCTGCCGGATCTACTCACTCAGGGTCCACTGCTCTACCCCAATTTACCAACGCTGGCTTTGACGGCGTGGCTGCTGAAACCTCCATCTTGAAGGAGGAAGGTCTTTCTGATGCTGTCATTCAGACTCTGGTTAGGGCTAGAAAGAAGTCTTCCTCTGCCATCTACTATATGATTTGGAGGTCTTATATTGATTGGTGTGAGGTCCGGGCCTTGCCTTGCAGGGTGTTTTCTATCCCTAGGGTCTTGGAATTTCTGCAACATGGTCTGGACCAAGGTTTGCAGCTTAGTACGCTGAAGGGGGTTTCTGCCCTGGCGGTTTTCTTTCAAAAGTCTTTTGCTCTTCATCCTCTGGTTAAGACCTTTTTCCAGGGGGTTACGCATGTACGGCCTCCTAGGAAGCCTTTGCTCCCAGTTTGGGATTTGAATTTGGTTCTTTCGGCCTTGCAGGGTCCTCCTTTTGAACCTTTGCAGGATATTGCACTTTCTACGCTTACTCAGAAGGTTGTTTTTCTGGTTGCCATCACTTCCGTTCGGCGTGTATCGGAGTTGGCAGCCTTGTCCATTAAGGCTCCTTACTTTGAGAGGCATCAGGACAAGGTTGTTTTCCGCTTCAAGCCAGATTTCCTTCCTAAGGTGGTCTCTGCTTTTCATCTTAATCAGGACATTGTTCTTCCCTCCTTGTGTCCTAAGCCCAGCAATGACAAGGAGAGGGTTTTGCATTCTTTGGATGTGGTTCGCTGTGTGAAGTACTATTTGGTGGCTACCTCTTTTCGTAGGACTGACGCTCTTTTTGTGGTGCCCTCTGGGCCTAGGAAGGGTTTGGCTCCCGCCAAGTCTTCCATTAGTAAATAGATTCACCAGGCCATTGTTGGGGCCTATTCTGCTAAGGGGAAGATTCCCCCTTTTCGTGTTACTGCTCATTCTACTCGTGCGGTTGGAGCGTCCTGGGCTTTTCAGCACCAGGCTTCTGTTGAGCAGGTTTGTAAGGCTGCTACTTGGTCTTCTGTTCACACTTTTTCCAAGTTTTACAAGGTTGATGTTCGGGCCTCAGTGGATGCTGTTTTTGGCCGCAAGGTTCTGCAAGCTGCAGTGGTTTAAGTTTGTGCATTATTGCCTTGTTTTGGATCCCCGCCCTTTATGGACACTGCTATTGGATGTCCCACATGTTATGAATGTCTTGAAGCGGGGTGTGTGACATACTTAGAATAATACCATTTTGTGAATACTCACCTGTAAAATGCGTATTATAAGTATGTCACACACCCCGCTTCACCCTTCCCTTTGGTATTCTGGATCCTTTATATGGTGAACCTTTGTTAGTTTTAATTGGCTTTCCTGGTCCCTTTACCTTACTGCTATCTTTATACTGGAGAATGAGTGGGAGGTCCCAGGTATTTATGGGCCGGGAGGGTCTTACTTTATTCTTAGTATACAGTACGTCCTGCTCCAGATAGATTACTTACACTTGGGTTATCCTCCGCCAGATGGCGCTGCACTGCAGAGACATGCAAAACAGGCTCCTCCCGGCCCCTCAAATACCCGGGGACGCTTACTGCGAAGACATGAATTTATCACTCTCTCGCAGGTGGGCGGGGCTATTACAGCCTGCGGCCCTGTTGGACTATTCCCACCCGTTCCTCGTGTGATGTGCCTCCCAACCTGGGCTGCGCTGGTCGGGTGAAGGTAGGCAGCACCATGCGTGCTTATGGAGCGCTGCTCCACCGCAGTCCCCCACCATAGGGTAGGCAGTATAGGCTGATGGTGAGCCTTTATGGGATGCCCCTCCCGCATTATTGTCCCATGCCCTGGTAGCGGTGGGCCCTGTACAAAGGGCTGCCATCCTCTCTCATTCTCCCTGTAGCCTTTGGGGGGAAAGAAAGGGGGGGGGGGGTGGGTGTGTCGTGCAAATGCCGCCGCCGCCGCGCACGCCTTTTCCTTCATTTGGATATTCCGCGCCGGGGCCCCCCTGCTACCCCCTACCATGGAGTTAAACAGGAACCAGGGGTGTCCTTCGCGGGGGCTCGCGCAGATTCCTGTCCCAGGAGCAGCAGACAACACCCTGGCTCCTCCGGGGGGGGCTAAGCCCAAATCCTCTTCCAAGTCCCCTCAAGCATGATGGGGCGCCCTCGCCCGTCAGGATGGCTGCGGCACCTTGCTCAAGTCTGGAGGCATCACGCCTCAGACCGGTGGATTCAGGAGGTAGTGTCCTCCGGCTACAAGATGGTGTTTGCTGTGCGGCCTCCCCCAAGATTATCAGGTCCCGGGTACTCCTGGTCCCTGCCTCTGCTCAGGTGTTGGTGCAGGCCATGCAAGGCCTGCGGGGTCTGGGGTCCATTTGCATATTTCCCTTAACAGACAGAGGCAAGGGGCTCTACTCCAACCTTTTCACAGTTCCCAAAAAGGATGGGTCAGTCTGGCCCATTCTGGATTCACAGATCTTCAGCAATTTGTCAAGTACAGGCGGTTTCTGCATGGAAACTCTGCGCTCGGCCTTCAGCTCCTTGCCCCCCGGGGGCTTCATGCTGTCTGTGGAGATCAAAGATGCTTATTTTCACATCCCTGTGTTTTCAGGACACCAAGGTTCCTCAGATTCGCGTTGGAAGACCAACACTGCCAATTTGTGGCCTTGCCATCTGGCCTCTCTTCAGCTCCCAGAGTGCTCACCAAGGTGCTGGCAGGGGTGATGTCTCTGATGAGACCAAGGGGCATCCGCGTGCTGACACTACCTGGACGCCCTCATCACTTCCCAGTCTCTACATCAGGCTAAGTTGGATACTCAGCTGGTGGTGTCCATTCTGGAGTCATTTGGATGGGTGATCAACCACCCCAAGTCCTCACTGTCCCCTTCCTTGGTAACTCCATTCCTAGGGATGAATCTGGACACAGTTCATGCAAGGATCTTCCTTCCTCAGCAGAAGGTGGACAGTCTGATTGCACGGGCTCAGTCCCTCATAGCTGTCCCCGTCCCTCCACCAGGCAGGGGATGCAGCTGGTGGGCCTGATGGTGGCGTGCTTCGAAGCGTTCCCTTATGCTCAGTCCCACTTGGGGCTTCTGCAACTTCTCCTATTGTCTGTATGGGACAAGGACCCAGCATCCCTGGACAGGGTCTGTGTGCTTCCCCCCCTGGTAAGGAGGTCCCTCTTGTAGTGTATGGACTCAAGGAACCTGTTGGGGGGCAGATCCTTGCCCCTTCCTGGGAGACGGTCACCACGGATGCCGGTCTATCAGGTTAGGGGGGGGGGGGGTTTCTGGAAGTCCCTGCAGTTCCAGGGGAGGTGGGGCCCTCAGGAGGCCCATACACCTATCAATGTTTTGAAACTGTGAGCGATCAGGGTAGTTCTGACTCGCTTGACTACTCATCTTCAGGGCCTGCCTGTTCAGGGGCGCACGGTCACTCTGACGGCAGTTGCCTACATCAAGCATCAGGGAGGGACCCGGAGCAAGAGGGTCCTCCAGGACGTGTCTCTGATCCTGACCTGGGTGGAGGCCAATGTTCCCTGCATATCAGCGGTATACATTCCGGGGGGGTCCATCTGCAACAGGGGGTTCCAGTCTCTGTGTCACCGTGGGGACCAACCAGATGTGGATCTGTTTGTGTCCCGTCACAATCACAAGCTCCCGGCCCTTGTCTCCCTGTCCCAGGATCCTCTGGCCGTGACCACGGATGCTCTTAGCAATGTCATGGCAGGACATTCTGTTCTGTATGTCTTTCCTCTATTCCCCCTGCTGGGCAGGGTCCTGCGCAAGATTGCTCTGGAAGGGGTGCCAGTGATTCTGGTGGCCCCCAGGTGGCCAAGAAGAGTGTGGTTCGCAGACGTGGTGCAGATGGCAGTAGATCAGTACGCTCTGCCCTTGGTGCCAGATCTGCTCACTCAGGGCCCCTTACGCCATCCCAATTTACAAGCTCTGGCTTGATGGCCTGGCTGCCTCGGTGGTTGAGTCCATGGTGAAGGCTAGGAAGAAGACTTCTTCTTTCATCTATTATAGGGTGTGGCGTACCTACATTGATTGGTGTCTAGGTCTCTTCCCTGTCGGGTGTTCTCAGTTCCCAGGGTTCTGAAGTTTTTACAGCATGGGTTGGAGTCGGGTCTACAACTCAGTACCTTGAAGGGTCAGGTTTCTGCCCTGTCTGTCTTCTTTCAGAAGTCTTTTGTTTAGCATTCCTTGGTTAAGACTGCTTTCAGGGGATTACTCATGTGCGTCCCCCACGAAAATCTATGGTCCCTGTTTGGGATTGAACTTGGTCTTGTCTGCCTTGCAGGGTGCTCCCTTTGAGCCTATTCAGGATGCTGCTCTGGCTGTACTTACCCTCAAGGTTGTCTTTCTGGTGGCTATTACTTCGGTCAGGCGTGTGTCTGAGCTGGCTGCTCTGGCTATCCAGCCCCCATACTATGAGAGACACCAGGATAAGGTGGTGTTCCTCTTTAAGCCGGATTCTCTGCCTAGGTGGTGTCTGCCTTTCATTTGAATCAAGATATTGTTCTTCCTTCGTTGTGTCCTAATCCTAGCAACGCTAAGGAAAGGGTTCTGCATTCCTTGGATGTGGTCAGGTGTCTGAGGTATTACCTGGTAGTCACTGCGGCTTTCAGGAAGACTGATGCTCTTTTTGTGGTCCCTTCTGGTCCTAGGAAGGGTTTGGCTCCTCCAAGTCTACTATCAGCAAATGGATCCGTCAGGCTGTGATTCAGGCCTATTCTGCTAAGGGTAAGAATCCTCCCTTCCGCCTTACTGCTCATTCCACTCGTGCTATTGGTGCCTCTTGGGCTTTTCAGCACCAGGCTTCTGTTGAACAAGTTTGCAAGGCCGCTACTTGGTCTTCTGTTCATTCCTTTTCAAAGTTTTACAAGGTTGATGTTAGGGCCTCAGCTGATGCTGTTTTTGGCCGCAAGGTTTTGCAGGCGGCAGTGGTTTGACCTGCCTGCTGTTACCTTTTTTGTTGGGGATCCCACCCTACTTTATGGACACTGCTATTGGATGTCCCAAGTGTAAGTATTCTATCTGGAGCAGGACGTACTGTATACTAAGAATAATACAATTCTGTGATTACTCACCTGTAGAATTGGTATTATAAGTATACAGTACGTCCTGCTCCACCCCACCCTTGGTTTTGCATTATTCTGGATCCCCTGTATGGTGATTGTTATCATTGTTATAGTTACCAGTTTGGTGGTTAAATTCTCCCGGCTTCTTGTTCACTGCTTTTCAATGCTGGGGATTTGTGGGAGGTCCCTCGGTATATGAAGGGCCGGGAGGAGCCTGTTTTTACATGTCTCTGTAGTGCAGCGCCATCTGGCGGAGGATAACCCAAGTGTAAGTATTATATCTGGAGCAGGACGTACTGTATACTTATAATACCAATTCTACAGGTGAGTACTTCACAGAATTGTATTTTTTATTGACATCTCTGCAAGATCGCCATCTACAGGTCAGAATTACCCACATGTAATGAATGTCTTGAAGCAGGGTGCGTGACATACTTATAATACCCATTTTACAGGTGAGTATTCACAAAATGGTATTTTTTATTACCTCAGGTCCCTCAGCCTATCAGCACTTTTATTACCTCAGGTCTCAGCCTATCAGCACTTTTATTACCTCAGGTCTCTCAGCCTATCAGCACTTTTATTACCTCAGGTCCCTCAGCCTATCAGCACTTTTATTACCTCAGGTCTCTGCCTATCAGCACTATTATTACCTCAGGTCTCAGCCTATCAGCACTTTTATTACCTCAGGTCTCAGCCTGTCAGCACTTTTATTACCTCAGGTCCCTCAGCCTATCAGCACTTTTATTACCTCAGGTCTCTCAGCCTATCAGCACTTTAATTAACTCAGGTCTCAGCCTATCAGCACTTTTATTACCTCAGGTCTCAGCCTATCAGCACTTTTATTACCTCAGGTCTCAGCCTATCAGCACTTTTATTACCTCAGGTCTCTCAGCTTATCAGCACTTTTATTACCTCAGGTCTCTCAGCCTATCAGCGCTTTTATTTCCTCAGATCCCTCAGCCTATCAGCACTTTTATTACCTCAGGTCTCTCAGCCTATCAGCACTTTTATTACCTCAGGTCTCAGCCTATCAGCACTTTTATTACCTCAGGTCTCTCAGCCTATCAGCACTTTTATTACCTCAGGTCTCTCAGCCTATCAGCGCTTTTATTACCTCAGGTCTCTCAGCCTATCAGCGCTTTTATTACCTCAGGTCTCAGCCTATCAGCACTTTTATTACCTCAGGTCCCTCAGCCTATCAGCACTTTTATTACCTCAGGTCTCTCAGCCTATCAGCACTTTTATTACCTCAGGTCTCAGCCTATCAGCACTTTTATTACCTCAGGTCCCTCAGCCTATCAGCACTTTTATTACCTCAGGTCTCTCAGCCTATAAGCGCTTTTATTACCTCAGGTCTCAGCCTATCAGCACTTTTATTACCTCAGGTCTCTCAGCCTATCAGCACTTTTATTACCTCAGGTCTCAGCCTATCAGCACCTTTATTACCTCAGGTCTCTCAGCCTATCAGCACTTTTATTACCTCAGGTCTCAGCCTATCAGCACTTTTATTACCTCAGGTCTCTCAGCCTATCAGTACTTTTATTACCTCAGGTCCCTCAGCCTATCAGCACTTTTATTACCTCAGGTCTCTCAGCCTATCAGCACTTTTATTACCTCAGGTCTCAGCCTATCAGCACTTTTATTACCTCAGGTCCCTCAGCCTATCAGCACTTTTATTACCTCAGGTCTCTCAGCCTATCAGCGCTTTTATTACCTCAGGTCTCAGCCTATCAGCACTTTTATTACCTCAGGTCTCTCAGCCTATCAGCACTTTTATTACCTCAGGTCTCAGCCTATCAGCACCTTTATTACCTCAGGTCTCTCAGCCTATCAGCACTTTTATTACCTCAGGTCTCAGCCTATCAGCACTTTTATTACCTCAGGTCTCTCAGCCTATCAGTACTTTTATTACCTCAGGTCTCAGCCTATCAGCACTTTTATGGATGCCCCGGGGGGAGGGAATCGATCAGCCTGGGAATCTTATCGATTGACGTGGGTTTTAGTCCACTTTAAGGAGCGCTCCAGCTTACAAAACAGACCTCGTACTAAAATAAAAGGGAACTCTTTACACTCGCTTTTCATACAGAGGCATTAATGTGGACCAAAACCCTAGGCGGCCCCCCCGAGTGTAAAGGACTCCAACCCTCACCTCCCATGGTGGTGTAACCATGGCAGCAGCATCCCTGTACCCCTCACCTCCCACGGTGGTGTAACCATGGCAGCAGCATCCCTGTACCCCTCACCTCCCACGGTGGTGTAACCATGGCAGCAGCATCCCTGTACACCTCACCTCCCACGGTGGTGGGCAGCAGCATCCCTGTACCACTCACCTCCCACGGTGGTGACACCATGGCAGCAGTATCCCTGTACGCCTCACCTCCCACGGTGGTGTAACCATGGCAGCAGCATCCCTGTACCCCTCACCTCCCACGGTGGTGTAACCATGGCAGCAGCATCCCTGTACCCCTCACCTCCCACGGTGGTGTAACCATGGCAGCAGCATCCCTGTACCCCTCACCTCCCACGGTGGTGTAACCATGGCAGCAGCATCCCTGTACCCCTCACCTCCCACGGTGGTGTAACCATGGCAGCAGCATCCCTGTACCCCTCACCTCCCACGGTGGTGTAACCATGGCAGCAGCATCCCTGTACCCCTCACCTCCCACGGTGGTGGGCAGCAGCATCCCTGTACCACTCACCTCCCACGGTGGTGACACCATGGCAGCAGTATCCCTGTACGCCTCACCTCCCACGGTGGTGGGCAGCAGCATCCCTGTACCACTCACCTCCCACGGTGGTGTAACCATGGCAGCAGCATCCCTGTACCCCTCACCTCCCACGGTGGTGGGCAGCAGCATCCCTGTACCACTCACCTCCCACGGTGGTGTAACCATGGCAGCAGCATCCCTGTACACCTCACCTCCCACGGTGGTGTAACCATGGCAGCAGCATCCCTGTGCTGAGGTGCGCTTCCGCCCGTCAGTACTCCCCAATCTAAAAGAGAACTGCGGCTGGCACGCATCATCCGGCAGCTTTGAGATCGGCCAATCAGCGATCTCAGATTTGCCTGATTTGATTAACTATGTATATAATACATGCAGAATTACATGTTTGGGGCTTATCTAGACATTGTATGCTGGCACACACATGTTTCCTCCACATTTAATGCATCCTGGCCCAGGGTGTAGCTGGAGGGTTAGGTGTCTTTTATTACCTCAGGTCTCTCAGCCTATCAGCACTTTTATTACCTCAGGTCTCAGCCTACCAGCACTTTTATTACCTCAGGTCTCAGCCTATCAGCACTTTTATTACCTCAGGTCTCTGCCTATCAGCACTTTTATTACCTCAGGTCTCTCAGCCTATCAGCACTTTTATTACCTCAGGTCTCTCAGCTTATCAGTTCTTTTATTACCTCAGGTCTCAGCCTATCAGCACTTTTATTACCTCAGGTCTCAGCCTATCAGCACTTTTATTACCTCAGGTCTCTCAGCCTATCAGCACATTTATTACCTCAGGTCTCTCAGCCTATCAGCTCTTTTATTACCTCAGGTCTCTCAGCCTATCAGCACTTTTATTACCTCAGGTCTCTCAGCCTATCAGCACATTTATTACCTCAGGTCTCTCAGCCTATCAGCTCTTTTATTACCTCAGGTCTCTCAGCCTATCAGCACTTTTATTACCTCAGGTCTCAGACTATCAGCACTTTTATTACCTCAGGTCTCTCAGCCTATCAGCACTTTTATTACCTCAGGTCTCAGCCTATCAGCACTTTTATTACCTCAGGTCTCTGCCTATCAGCACTTTTATTACCTCAGGTCTCTCAGCCTATCAGCACTTTTATTACCTCAGGTCTCTCAGCCTATCAGCTCTTTTATTACCTCAGGTCTCTCAGCCTATCAGCACTTTTATTACCTCAGGTCTCAGACTATCAGCACTTTTATTACCTCAGGTCTCTCAGCCTATCAGCACTTTTATTACCTCAGGTCTCAGCCTACCAGCACTTTTATTACCTCAGGTCTCTGCCTATCAGCACTTTTATTACCTCAGGTCTCTCAGCCTATCAGCTCTTTTATTACCTCAGGTCTCTCTGCCTATCAGCTCTTTTATTACCTCAGGTCTCTCAGCCTATCAGCGCATTTATTACCTCAGGTCTCAGCCTATCAGCGCATTTATTACCTCAGGTCTCAGCCTATCAGCACTTTTATTACCTCAGGTCTCTCAGCCTATCAGTACTTTTATTACCTCAGGTCTCAGCCTATCAGCACTTTTATGGATGCCCCAGGGGGAGGGAATCGATCAGCCTGCCTGGGAAGCTTATCGATCGACGTGGGTTTTGGTCCACTTTAAGGAGCGCTCCAGCTTACAAAACAGACCTCGTACTAAAATAAAAGGGAACTCTTTACACTCGCTTTTCATACAGAGGCATTAATGCGGAACAAAACCCTAGGCGGCCCCCCCGAGTGTAAAGGACTCCAACCCTCACCTCCCACGGTGGTGTAACCATGGCAGCAGCATCCCTGTACCCCTCACCTCCCTCGGTGGTGTAACCATGGCAGCAGCATCCCTGTACCCCTCACCTCCCACGGTGGTGTAACCATGGCAGCAGCATCCCTGTACCCCTTACCTCCCACGGTGGTGTAACCATGGCAGCAGCATCCCTGTACCCCTCACCTCCCACGGTGGTGTAACCATGGCAGCAGCATCCCTGTACCCCTCACCTCCCACGGTGGTGTAACCATGGCAGCAGCATCCCTGTACCCCTCACCTCCCACGGTGGTGTAACCATGGCAGCAGCATCCCTGTACCACTCACCTCCCACGGTGGTGTAACCATGGCAGCGGCATCCCTGTACCCCTCACCTCCCACGGTGGTGACACCATGGCAGCAGTATCCCTGTACCCCTCACCTCCCACGGTGGTGGGCAGCAGCATCCCTGTACCACTCACCTCCCACGGTGGTGACACCATGGCAGCAGTATCCCTGTACGCCTCACCTCCCATGGTGGTGTAACCATGGCAGCAGCATCCCTGTACGCCTCACCTTCCACAGTGGTGTAACCATGGCAGCAGCATCCCTGTACACCTCACCTCCCACGGTGGTGTAACCATGGCAGCAGCATCCCTGTGCTGAGGTGCACTTCCGCCCGTCAGTACTCCCCAATCTAAAAGAGAACTGCGGCTGGCACGCATCATCCGGCAGCTTTGAGATCGGCCAATCAGCGATCTCAGATTTGCCTGATTTGATTAACTATGTATATAATACATGCAGAATTCCATGTTTGGGGCTTATCTAGACATTGTATGCTTGCACACACATGTTTCCTCCACATTTAATGCATCCTGGCCCAGGGTGTAGTTGGAGGGTTAGGTGTCTTTTATTACCTCAGGTCTCTCAGCCTATCAGTTCTTTTATTACCTCAGGTCTCTCAGCCTATCAGCACTTTTATTACCTCAGGTCTCAGCCTATCAGCACTTTTATTACCTCAGGTCTCAGCCTATCAGCACTTTTATTACCTCAGGTCTCTCAGCCTATCAGCACTTTTATTACCTCAGGTCTCAGCCTATCAGCACTTTTATTACCTCAGGTCTCTGCCTATCAGCACTTTTATTACCTCAGGTCTCTCAGCCTATCAGCACTTTTATTACCTCAGGTCTCTCAGCCTATCAGCTCTTTTATTACCTCAGGTCTCTCAGCCTATCAGCACTTTTATTTCCTCAGGTCTCAGGCTATCAGCACTTTTATTACCTCAGGTCTCTCAGCCTATCAGCACTTTTATTACCTCAGGTCTCTCAGCCTATCAGCTCTTTTATTACCTCAGGTCTCTCAGCCTATCAGCACTTTTATTACCTCAGGTCTCAGGCTATCAGCACTTTTATTATCTCAGGTCTCTCAGCCTATCAGCACTTTTATTACCTCAGGTCTCAGCCTATCAGCACTTTTATTACCTCAGGTCTCTCAGCCTATCAGCACTTTTATTACCTCAGGTCTCAGCCTATCAGCACTTTTATTACCTCAGGTCTCAGCCTATCAGCACTTTTATTACCTCAGGTCTCTGCCTATCAGCACTTTTATTACCTCAGGTCTCTCAGCCTATCAGCACTTTTATTACCTCAGGTCTCTCAGCCTATCAGCTCTTTTATTACCTCAGGTCTCTCAGCCTATCAGCACTTTTATTACCTCAGGTCTCTCAGCCTATCAGCACTTTTATTACCTCAGGTCTCAGCCTATCAGCACTTTTATTACCTCAGGTCTCTCAGCCTATCAGCACTTTTATTACCTCAGGTCTCAGCCTATCAGCACTTTTATTACCTCAGGTCTCAGCCTATCAGCACTTTTATTACCTCAGGTCTCTGCCTATCAGCACTTTTATTACCTCAGGTCTCTCAGCCTATCAGCACTTTTATTACCTCAGGTCTCTCAGCCTATCAGCTCTTTTATTACCTCAGGTCTCAGCCTATCAGCATTTTTATTACCTCAGGTCTCTCAGCCTATCAGCACTTTTATTACCTCAGGTCTCAGCCTATCAGCACTTTTATTACCTCAGGTCTCAGCCTATCAGCGCTTTTATTACCTCAGGTCTCTCAGCCTATCAGCGCATTTATTACCTCAGGTCTCTCAGCCTATCAGCACTTTTATGGATGCCCCAGGGGGAGGGAATCGATCAGCCTGCCTGGGAAGCTTATCGATCGACGTGGGTTTTGGTCCACTTTAAGGAGCGCTCCAGCTTTCAAAACAGACCTCGTACTAAAATAAAAGGGAACTCTTTACACTCGCTTTTCATACAGAGGCACTAATGCGCACCAAAACCCTAGGCGGCCCCCCCAAGTGTAAAGGACTCCAACCCTCACCTCCCATGGTGGTGTAACCATGGCAGCAGCATCCCTGTACCCCTCACCTCCCACGGTGGTGTAACCATGGCAGCAGCATCCCTGTACACCTCACCTCCCACGGTGGTGTAACCATGGCAGCAGCATCCCTGTACCCCTCACCTCCCACGGTGGTGTAACCATGGCAGCAGCATCCCTGTACCCCTCACCTCCCACGGTGGTGTAACCATGGCAGCAGCATCCCTGTACCCCTCACCTCCCACGGTGGTGTAACCATGGCAGCAGCATCCCTGTACACCTCACCTCCCACGGTGGTGTAACCATGGCAGCAGCATCCCTGTACCCCTCACCTCCCACGGTGGTGTAACCATGGCAGCAGCATCCCTGTACCCCTCACCTCCCACGGTGGTGTAACCATGGCAGCAGCATCCCTGTACCACTCACCTCCCACGGTGGTGAAACCATGGCAGCAGCATCCCTGTACGCCTCACCTTCCACGGTGGTGTAACCACGGCAGCAGCATCCCTGTACGCCTCACCTCCCACAGTGGTGTAACCATGGCAGCAGCATCCCTGTACCCCTCACCTCCCACGGTGGTGGGCAGCAGCATCCCTGTACCACTCACCTCCCACGGTGGTGACACCATGGCAGCAGCATCCCTGTACGCCTCACCTCCCACAGTGGTGTAACCATGGCAGCAGCATCCCTGTACACCTCACCTCCCACGGTGGTGTAACCATGGCAGCAGCATCCCTGTACACCTCACCTCCCACGGTGGTGTAACCATGGCAGCAGCATCTCTGTACACCTCACCTCCCACGGTGGTGTAACCATGGCAGCAGCATCCCTGTACGCCTCACCTCCCACGGTGGTGTAACCATGGCAGCAGCATCCCTGTACCCCTCACCTCCCACGGTGGTGTAACCATGGCAGCAGCATCCCTGTACCCCTCACCTCCCACGGTGGTGTAACCATGGCAGCAGCATCCCTGTACCCCTCACCTCCCACGGTGGTGTAACCATGGCAGCAGCATCCCTGTGCTGAGGTGCACTTCCGCCCGTCAGTACTCCCCAATCTAAAAGAGAACTGCGGCTGGCACGCATCATCCGGCAGCTTTGAGATCGGCCAATCAGCGATCTCAGATTTGCCTGATATGATTAACTATGTATATAATACATGCAGAATTCCATGTTTGGGGCTTATCTAGACATTGTATGCTTGCACACACATGTTTCCTCCACATTTAATGCATCCTGGCCCAGGGTGTAGTTGGGGGGTTAGATGTCTGGGGAGCAGTTAGGGGGTTAGGTGTCTGGGGAGCAGTTGGAGGGTTAGATGTCTGGGGAGCAGTTGGGGGGTTAGGTGTCTGGGGAGCAGTTGGAGGGTTAGGTGTCTGGGGAGCAGTTGGAGGGTTAGGTGTCTGGGGAGCAGTTGGAGGGTTAGGTGTCTGGGGAGCAGTTGGGGGGTTAGGTGTCTGGGGAGCAGTTGGAGGGTTAGGTGTCTGGGGAGCAGTTGGAGGGTTAGGTGTCTGGGGAGCAGTTGGAGGGTTAGGTGTCTGGGGAGCAGTTGGGGGGTTAGGTGTCTGGGGAGCAGTTGGAGGGTTAGGTGTCTGGGGAGCAGTTGGAGGGTTAGGTGTCTGGGGAGCAGTTGGGGGGTTAGGTGTCTGGGGAGCAGTTGGAGGGTTAGGTGTCTGGGGAGCAGTTAGGTGTCTGGGGAGCAGTTGGAGGGTTAGGTGTCTGGGGAGCAGTTGGGGGGTTAGGTGTCTGGGGAGCAGTTGGAGGGTTAGGTGTCTGGGGAGCAGTTGGAGGGTTAGGTGTCTGGGGAGCAGTTGGAGGGTTAGGTGTCTGGGGAGCAGTTGGAGGGTTAGGTGTCTGGGGAGCAGTTGGGGGGTTAGGTGTCTGGGGAGCAGTTGGGGGGTTAGGTGTCTGGCGAGGAGTTGGAGGGTTAGGTGTCTGGGGAGCAGTTGGAGGGTTAGGTGTCTGGGGAGCAGTTGGAGGGTTAGGTGTCTGGGGAGCAGTTGGGGGGTTAGGTGTCTGGGGAGCAGTTGGGGGGTTAGGTGTCTGGGGAGCCGTTGGAGGGTTAGGTGTCTGGGGAGCCGTTGGAGGGTTAGGTGTCTGGGGAGCAGTTGGAGGCAGTTAGGTGTCTGGGGAGCAGTTGGGGGGTTAGGTGTCTGGGGAGCAGTTGGAGGGTTAGGTGTCTGGGGAGCAGTTGGAGGGTTAGGTGTCTGGGGAGCAGTTGGGGGGTTAGGTGTCTGGGGAGCAGTTGGAGGGTTAGGTGTCTGGGGAGCAGTTGGAGGTTTAGGTGTCTGGGGAGCAGTTGGAGGGTTAGGTGTCTGGGGAGCAGTTGGAGGGTTAGGTGTCTGGGGAGCAGTTGGAGGGTTAGGTGTCTGGGGAGCAGTTGGGGGGTTAGGTGTCTGGGGAGCAGTTGGAGGGTTAGGTGTCTGGGGAGCAGTTGGAGGGTTAGGTGTCTGGGGAGCAGTTGGAGGCAGTTAGGTGTCTGGGGAGCAGTTGGAGGGTTAGGTGTCTGGGGAGCAGTTGGAGGGTTAGGTGTCTGGGGAGCAGTTGGGGGGTTAGGTGCCTCGGGAGCAGTTGGGGGGTTAGGTGTCTGGGGAGCAGTTGGAGGGTTAGGTGTCTGGGGAGTAGTTGGAGGGTTAGGTGTCTGGGGAGCAGTTGGGGGGTTAGGTGTCTGGGGAGCAGTTGGAGGGTTAGGTGTCTGGGGAGCAGTTGGAGGGTTAGGTGTCTGGGGAGCAGTTGGAGGGTTAGGTGTCTGGGGACCAGTTGGAGGGTTAGGTGTCTGGGGAGCAGTTGGAGGGTTAGGTGTCTGGGGAGCAGTTGGAGGGTTAGGTGTCTGGGGAGCAGTTGGGGGGTTAGGTGTCTGGGGAGCAGTTGGGGGGTTAGGTGTCTGGGGAGCAGTTGGAGGGTTTGATGTCTGGGGAGCAGTTGGAGGGTTAGGTGTCTGGGGACCAGTTGGAGGGTTAGGTGTCTGGGGAGCAGTTGGAGGGTTAGGTGTCCGGGGAGCAGTTGGAGGGTTAGGTGTCTGGGGAGCAGTTGGAGGGTTAGGTGTCTGGGGAGCAGTTGGGGGGTTAGGTGTCTGGGGAGCAGTTGGAGGGTTAGGTGTCTGGGGAGCAGTTGGAGGGTTAGGTGGTTAGGTGTCTGGGGAGCAGTTGGGGGGTTAGGTGTCTGGGGAGCAGTTGGAGGGTTAGGTGTCTGGGGACCAGTTGGAGGGTTAGGTGTCTGGGGAGCAGTTGGAGGGTTAGGTGTCTGGGGAGCAGTTGGAGGGTTAGGTGTCTGGGGAGCAGTTGGAGGGTTAGGTGTCTGGGGAGCAGTTGGAGGGTTAGGTGTCTGGGGAGCAGTTGGAGGGTTAGGTGTCCGGGGAGCAGTTGGAGGGTTAGGTGTCCGGGGAGCAGTTGGAGTCACATGATCCAGTTGGGATAACGCTTGTATATGGCCCTGCCCCCCGCGGCGTTGGTGCTCACCTTGGGGTCGTGCTCGTAGTAATGCTGCTGGGTGCGGATCCATCGGCCCACCAGGTGGTCCCGCACGGTGTGGGCCAGGGCGAAGTAATAGTCCCTGGGGTTGGCCACGTTTCGGTCCTTGACCAGGGTGAAGTGCAGGTGGCGGTTGAAGTTCTTCTTGAGCTCGGAGACGTTCTCGGGTCCGGCCAGACCCCGGACGCTGATCTGCTTCCTCTTCTCCTGGTCGGTGAGGGGGCGAGACATCGCTGCGGTAGAATTTGGGGGTGAGCTGGAAAATTTGGGGAAGGAGCCGAAGTTAGTGCGAGTTCCCTGATGGACTGCGAAGCTCCGACTAACTGGCAGAAGAGTTACACCCGGTGTTGCCCCTCCTATGTAACTGAAGGCAGGACGGGGGGGGGGGTATTACATGAAAGGTCAGGGTCGGTCAAAATGTCCTCAGAAGACTAGACCAGGCTTCTCCGGCAGGTCGCGCAAAGGGTTAATATGGCCGCTGCGGGTCATATTTAGTCAGGTTACTCCGGAGGGGGGTTTAAATATAGCGCTGACCTTAACCAACTGGGATATATGTATTACAGTGCGGAGAGCTGCTGGGAAAAGAGCAAAGTGTATCCTCGCCCCCGTCACCGGGAGAGCTGCCCTCACTTATTGCTTCCTAATTAGAGCCAATGATATGGCAGAAGCCTGTCCTCCATATTCTAAGCATACAGTACGTCCTGCTCCATATATAATACTTACATGTGGGTAATCCTCCTCCAGATGGCGCTGTGCACTGCAGACATGCAAAAACAGGCTCCTCCTGGCCCCTCATATACCCGGGGACCTCCCACAAATCCCCAGATTTCTCTGCAGTGCTGACTGCGAAGACATGAAGTATCACGCTCTCGCAGGTGAGCGGGGCTATTACAGCCTGCGGCCCTGTTGGACTATTCCCACCCGTCCTTATTGTGATGTGTCTCCCAGCCTGGGCTGCGCTGGTCGGGTGAAGGTAGGTGGCACCATGCGTGCTTACGGAGCCACCCTCCACCGCAGTCCCCCACCAAAGGGTAGGCAGTATAGGCTGATGGTGAGCCTTAGGGGATGCCCCTCCCGCATCATTGTCGCATGCCCCGTGTAGCGGTGGGCCCTATGTAACGGGTCGCCTTCCTCCCTCGTTCCCCCCTTAGCCAGGGGGAAAGAAATGGGGGGGGGGTGGTGTGTTATGGCGGCCCCGGCGTACCTTATTACACGCTTATGGCTTTAGTATTGTGTTTTACCGGGATCGGGTGTCAGAGCCGCGTTTTCATGTTATTTTGTATTGACAGCCGCCGCGTCTTTACTATATTGTTGCATTGCATGGACGGCGGGGGCTTCGCGGACGCTGCAGCGTCTCTTTCTTCCTTAGCCTGTAGTGGCTCTTCTGAGGTAATCCACTCGATCAATTCCTTTCAGGCGTTACTGCCCTGCTGTCCATATTGGCTACGCGTTTTGAGCTTCGCGCTCTCTGGGGGGGGCGTGGTTCTGGCTTGGCACGTTCCGCGTCGCGGTCAGCTCTGGCCCGCCCTTCGAGGTTCGCTTGGCGCCATTTCTTACTCACACGCGCGTGGTGAAGACTGTCCTCCCTCTCTGTCTGTGAGTGCCCTCACGGGCGACTTTCCATTAGCTTCTATACTCCCTTGCGCATGGCTCTGACATCCTTGTTCCCCTTATGTCTTTCAGACCGTGGATTTCGGTGGCTTCTCCCGGCCCGGTGTAGCTCCCGGTTGTGACCATTAAATTTACTCCCACTTCCCCGCGGGGTATTGGGGCATCCAGGGTAGCTTACAGCGTCAATCCCTCCTGGCCTATTGTGCCGATTAAATCACCATATGGAGGCATCTCAGGATAATGTGACCGGGGTTCCTTCGGGACAAGCCCGTCTGTGTGTAGCTTGTGGGGTCTTACCTAGCAGCAGTGACAATGCACGGCTCTGTGTTCCTTGTGCACAGCAGACGCTAATGGTACTTCCCGCCCCTTCTGGGGCTGGGTCTGCACCTCGCCTCACTTCACCTACTCCCCCAAGCCTGAGTCTAACCCCCAATACTAGCGGGGATTCTCATCCTGATTTGGCCACTAGACTGGCCAGTGTTGAAAACTTGCTTGCTAATTCCTTAGCGCGTAAAGCCACCGCCAAGAGGCTGCATTTGAACCCTGACTCGGCTCTCTTCCCTATAGAATCTGATGAATTGTTGCATTCTTATGGCCATACCCCCTCAGACGAAGGGAAACTGTTCTCTGACTCAGGGTCATATGATGATGAGTCCAGGGGTCAGGAAGAGTCTGGTTCCGAGCATTGGTCCTCGGATGATGTTGATAGGCTGCTGGTTCAGATCTTTGAGGTATTGTCCCTCTCTCCCCCTGCTACGGCTCCCCGGCAAAGGGGTGATCTTTTTCATACTGCTAAAGCTCGTTTGGAATTTCCCGCGCAAACCCATTTCAATAACCTCGTGCTTAAACAATGGGAACATCCCAGCAGACTTCATGGGGTCCCTAAGAACGTGGATAGGAAATATCCCTTCCCTGCTGACTTGGTTAAGTGCTGGTCATCGCCACCCGAGGTCGATGCTCCTATTCTAGGGTTGTCCAACACCTCTATTATGCACTCCCCCGACACTACTACGCTGCGGGACTCTGAGGACCGGCGTGTTGACCGATTGGCATGCCATGCCTTTGCATTTGGGGGAGCGACTCTGCGCCCAGTTTGTGCCTTAGCCATTACGGCAGTGGCGCTCAGGACTGTGGTTAGGAGTGCTCTCGATGGCACTGATGAGTTGCCTTCTGATACTGTCAATGCACTGTCCAGCTGTGATGCGTTTGTGAACTTTATCCTGTCTGCATCGGACGATGCTATTAAGATGTGTGCCAGGTCATCTGCTCTGGTGGTAGCTATACGCCACGCGGTCTGGTTGCGCCAGTGGGCCGCCGACAATGCCGCCAAGAAAGCCCTTACGGGACTTCCATTTAAGGGGCTGCGCCTGTTTGGGGACCGTTTAGACCTCTTCGCTAAGGGAGGCAAGTTACCCCAGCGCAGGCGACAGATTCGGCCCTTTCTCAGCCAAGGCTCCCTATCGACCCCCTACCGGGGGGCTAAACAATGCAGAGGGGTGTCCTTCGCGGGATCCCGCGCAGATTCCTGGCACAGGAACAGAGGACGCCGCCCCGGTTCCTCCTGGGGACCCAAGTCCAAAGCCCCTCCCAAGACCCCCCAGGCATGAAGGGGCGCCCTTGCCCGTCAGGGTGGGGGGACATCTGCAGCACTTCGAGCATGTCTGGCAGCGCCACGTCTCAGACCGGTGGATTCAGGAGTTAGTGTCCTCCGGCTACAAGATAGAATTTGCTGTACGCCCCCCACCAGATTCGTTGGGTCCCGGATTCCACAGGACCCTGCCTCAGCTCAGGTCTTGTTGCTGGCCATGCAGGGCCTCCTGGATCTAGGGGTCATTTGCAAGGTCCCCTTAGGAGACAGGGGCACGGGGTTCTACTCCAACCTTTTCACAGTACTCAAGAAGGATGGGTCAGTCAGGCCCATTCTGGATTTAAAAATCCTCAACAAATTTGTCAAAAACAAACACTTTCGCATGGAAACTCTGCGCTCGGCCATCGGCTCTCTGCGCCCAGGGGACTTTACGACGTCCGTCGACATAAAGGATGCTTACCTGCACGTCCCGGTGTTTCCAGGACACCAAAGATTTCTCAGATTTGCACTGAAAGATCAGCATTACCAATTTGTGGCCTTGCCATTCGGCCTCACTTCAACTCCCAGGGTGTTCACCAAGGTGCTGGCAGGGGTGATGTCCCTGTTAAGGCTAAAGGGCATACGCGTGCTGCCCTACCTGGACGAAATACTCATCACCTCTCGGTCTCTGCGGCAGGCAGAATTGGACACTCGGCTGGTAGTGTCCACCCTGGAGTCGTTCGGCTGGGTGATCAATTACCCCAAGTCCTCTCTGTCCCCATCCTCTGTGACTCCATTCCTGGGTATGATTCTGGATACAGTTCAGTCAAGGATATTCCTTCCTCAACAGAAGGTGGAAGCTCTGACAGCGCAGGTGAGGTTCCTGCTCTCGAGCCCACAGTTCTCCATCCGGCAGGGAATGCAGCTGGTGGGCCTGATGGTGGCGAGCTTCGAGGCGGTGCCCTTTGCCCAGTTCCATTTGAGAACTCTGCAGCTTCACCTTCTGTCAGTATGGGACAAGGACCCAGCGTCCTTGGACGGGGTCTGTGTGCTTCCCTCCTCGGTCAGACAGTCCCTTGCGTGGTGGCTGGACCACAGGAACTTGATAGGGGGCAGGTCCTTTCTAGTCCCTTCCTGGGAGACGGTCACAATGGATGCCAGTCTGTCAGGTTGAGGGGGATTCTGGAAGTCCCTGCGTTTCCAGGGGAGGTGGGGCCCTCAGGAGGCCCATCTACCCATCAACATTCTGGAATTGAGAGCAGTCAGGTTGGTACTGGAGCGGTTGACCCAACATCTGAGGGGTCTGTCGGTCCAGGTACGCTCGGACAACAGAACGGCGGTTGCCTACATCAACCATCAGGGAGGGACCCGGAGCAAGGGTGCTCTCCAGGAGGTGTCTCAGATTCTGACATGGGCAGAGGCCAATGTCCAATGCATTTCGGCTGTGTACATCCCGGGGCGGAGAATCTGCTAGCGGACACCCTGAGCAGGGGGACGTCCCGTCAGGGGGAGTGGTCCCTCTGCAACAGGGTATTCCAGTCCCTGTGTCACCGTTGGGGTCTACCGGATGTGGATCTGTTTGCGTCGGGTGAAGGTAGGCAGCACCATGCGTGCTTAACGGAGCCATGCTCCACCGCAATCCCCCACCAAAGGGTAGGCGGTTTAGGCTGATGGTGAGCCTTTATGGGATGCCCCTCCCGCATTATGTCCCATGCCCCGGTAGCGGTGGGTCCTGTACAGAGGGCCGCCATCCTCCCTCATTCTCCCTGTAGCCTTCGGGGGGGAAAGTAGGGGGGGTGTGGGTGAGTGCGTATAGTGATTTGCGTATGACTAGATATGTGGTGTCAGCCGCCGCGCTGACTTGTCTTTTTTACTATTACAATTGCCGCCGCACGCGTCTTTTCCTTCATTTGGATGTTCCGCGCCTGGCGGCGGCGTTACCTCAGACGCTTCTGCGTTCTCATTGGCTGCTTGTCTGTGGGCTTCGCGCTCTTCGGGGAGGGGCGGGGCCTGGCTTGGCGCGCTTTGCGTCACGGCCCGCTCTGGCCCACCCTTCGAGGTTCGCTCGGCGCCATTTTGTCAAGGCCACGCGCGTGTGACGGTTCTACCTACCGCGGTCTGTAAGTGCCCCCGCGGGCGGCTTTATGCTCATTCTATACTGTATATGGTTTTGACGCCCCTTCTTCTCATTGTGTCTTTCAGACGGGTGAAGCCAGTGGCTTCCCCGGCCCGGTGTAATTGATAGTTGGGCCTTGTATAATTACTCCCACTTCCCTAGCGGGTCATAGGGGCATCCAGGGTTGCTTTACAGTGTCAATCCCTACTGGCCTATTGTGCCTATTAATCAGCATATGGAGGCATCCCAGGATAATGTGACCGGGGCTCCTTCGGGACAAGCCCGGCTGTGTGCAGCTTATGGGGTCTCGCCTATCAGCGGTGACAACGCACAGGTCTGTGTTCCTTGCGCACAGCAGGCGCTAACGTTGCAACCCGCCCCTCCTGTGGCTGGGCCTGCACCTCGCCTCACTTCACCTACTCCCCCAAGCCTGAGTCTAACCCCCAATACAAGCGGGGATTCTCAACCTGATGTGTCTGCTAGACTGGCCAGTGTTGAAAAATTGATTGCTAGTACTTTAGCGCGTAAGGCCACCGCTAAAAAAGCGTCACTTAACCCCTGATGCCACTCTTTTCCCTATGGAGTCTGATGAGTTTTTGCATCTATGTGGCTACACCCCCTCGGACGAAGGGGAGCTGTTCTCTGATTCAGGGTCATCTGACGAGAGACCCAGGGGTCATGACGATTCTGGCTCTGACCCCTGGGCCCCGGATGATACTGACAGACTGCTGGTTCAGATTTTCGAGGTTCTGTCCATCTCTCCCCCTGTTGCGGCCCCCAGGCAAAAGGTTGAGCTTTTTCATACTGCTAAGGTTCGTTTGGAATTTCCAGAGCAAACCCATTTCAATAACCTTGTACTTAAGGAGTGGGAACGTCCCAGTAGACTTCCCGGTATACCTAAGAGTTGGGACAGAAAGTATCCCTTTCCTGCTGATATGGTCAAGTGCTGGTCTTCGCCCCCCGAGGTGGATGCTCCTATTCTAGGGCTGTCTAACACCTCTATTATGCACTCCCCTGACACTACTACGCTGCGGGATGCCAAGGACCGGCGCATTGACCAATTGGCGTGCCATGCCTTTGCATTTGTGGGGACGGCGCTGCCCGATTTGCGCCTCGGCCATTACATCTGTGGCACTCAGGACCCTGATCAGAAGTGTACTTGACGGTGTTTCTGATGAATTGCCACCTGAAACGTTTAATGCTCTGTCTAACTGTGATGTGTTTGTAAACTTTATCCTATCTGCCTTGGATGATGCCATTAGGATGTGTGCCAGAACTTCTGCCTTGGTGGTAGCTATACGCCGCACGGTTTGGCTGCGCCAGTGGGCTGCTGACAATGCTGCTAAGAGGGCCCTTACTGGGCTTCCATTTAAGGGGCTACGCCTGTTTGGGGACCGCCTAGACCTTTTTGCTAAAGGAGGTAAGTTACCCCAGCGCAGGAGGCAGTCTCGGCCCTTTCGGGGCCAGGGCTCCCTTTCACTCCCCTACCGTGGTGCTAAGCAGGGAAAAGGGGTGTCCTTCGCGGGGGCTCGTGCAGATTCCTGGCACAGGAGCAGAGGACGATGTCCTGGCTCCTCCTGGGGGGCTAAGCCCAAATCCTCTCCCAAGACCCCTCAGGCATGACGGGGCACCCTCGCCCGTCAGGGTGGGGGGACGTCTACAGCACTTTGCGCACGTCTGGAGGCATCACGTCTCAGACCAGTGGATTCAGGAGGTAGTGTCCTCTGGTTACAAGATAGTTTGCTGTGCGGCCCCCCCCAAGATTCATCAGGTCCCAGATCCCCCAGGACCCTGTCTCAGCTCAGGTTTTGATGCAGGCCGTGCAAGGCCTTCTGGGTATGGGGGTCATTTGCAGGGTCCCCTTAAGAGAAAGAGGCATGGGGTTCTATTCCAACCTTTTCACAGTTCCCAAAAAAGATGGGTCAGTCAGGCCCATTCTGGATTTAAAGATCCTCAACAAATTTGTCAAGAACAGGCGCTTTCGTATGGAAACTCTGCGCTCGGCCATCAGCTCCCTGCGCCCAGGGGATTTCATGACGTCTGTGGACATCAAAGATGCTTACCTTCACGTCCCGGTGTTCTCAGGACACCAAAGGTTTCTCAGATTCGCGTTGGAAGATCAGCATTACCAATTTGTGGCCTTGCCATTTGGTCTCACTTCAGCTCCCAGAGTGTTCACCACGGTGCTGGCGGGAGTGATGTCTCTGTTGAGGTCAAGGGGCACACGCGTGCTGCCCTACCTGGACGACACACCACCTCTCGGTCTCTACGGCAGAGTTGGACACTCAGCTGGTGGTGTCCACCTTGGAGTCCTTCGGCTGGGTGATCAATCACCCCAAGTCCTCTCTGTCCCCTTCCTCGGTGACTCCGTTCCTGGGGATGATTCTGGATACGGTTCAGTCAAGGATATTCCTTCCTCAACAGAAGGTGGAAGCTCTAACTGCGCAGGCGAAGTTCCTGCTATCGTGCCCGCAGCCCTCCCTCAGGCAGGGAATGCAGCTGGTGGGCCTGATGGTGGCGTGCTTCGAGGCGGTGCCCTTTGCTCAGTTCCATTTGAGGCCTCTACAACTTCACCTTCTGTCAGTATGGGACAAGGACCCAACGTCCTTGGACGGGGTCTGTGTGCTCCCCCCCTTGGTCAGGCGGTCCCTTTCGTGGTGGCTGGATCCCAGGAACTTGCTGGAGGGCAGGTCCTTTCTGGCCCCCTCCTGGGAGACGGTCACCACGGATGCCAGTCTGTCAGGTTGGGGGGGGATTCTGGAAGTCCCTGCGGTTCCAGGGGAGGTGGGGCCCTCAGGAGGCCCACTTGCCTATCAACATTCTGGAACTACGGGCGATCAGGTTGGTACTGGAACAGTTGACCAATCACCTAAGGGGTCTGGCTGTGCAGGTGCGCTCAGACAACAGGACGGCGGTTGCCTACATCAACCATCAGGGAGGGACCCGGAGCAGGGGACCCTACCGGAGGTGTTGCTGGTTCTGACATGGGTGGAGGCCAATGTTCAATGCATTTCGGCTGTGTACATCCCGGGGGCAGAGAATCTACTGGCAGACACTCTGAGCAGGGGGACGTCCCGTCAGGGAGAGTGGTCCCTCTGCAACAGGGTGTTCCAGTCCCTGTGTCACCGTTGGGGCCTGCCGGAGGTGGATCTGTTTGCATCCCGTCACAATCACAAGCTCCCGGCCTTTGTCTCCCTGTCTCAGGATCCTCTGGCCTTGGCCACGGATGCTCTTAGCAATGTCATGGCAGGAATTTCGGCTCTTGTATGTCTTTCCTCCATTCCCCCTGCTGAGCAGGGTTCTGCGCAAGATTGCTCTGGAAAGGGTGCCAGTGATTCTGGTGGCCCCCAGGTGGCCAAGAAGAGTGTGGTTCGCAGATGTGGTGCAGATGGCAGTAGATCAGTACGTTCTGTCAGGAGTGCCAGATCTGCTCACTCACTCATCCCAATTTACAAACTCTGGCTTTGACGGCCTGGCTGCTGAAACCTCCATCTTGATGGAGAAAGGCTTGTCTGCCTCGGTGGTTGAGACCATGGTGAAGGCTAGGAAGAAAACTTCTTCTTCCATCTATTATAGGGTGTGGCGTACCTATATTGATTGGTGTGAGTCTAGGTCTCTTCCCTGTTGGGTGTTCTCAGTCCCCAGGGTTCTGGAGTTTTTACAGCATGGGTTGGAGTCGGGTCTACAACTCAGTACTCTGAAGGGTCAGGCTTCTGCCCTGTCTGTCTTCTTTCAGAAGTCCTTTGCTCAGCATTCTTTGGTTAAGACCTTCTTTCAGGGGATTACTCATGTGCGTCCCCCACATAAACCTATGGTCCCTGTTTGGGATTTGAACTTGGTCTTGTCTGCCTTGCAGGGTGCTCCCTTTGAGCCTATTCAGGATGCTGCTCTGGCTGTTCTTACCCTCAAGGTTGTGTTTCTGGTGGCTATTACTTCGGTCAGGCGTGTGTCTGAGTTGGCGGCGTTGTCTATTCAGCCCCCATACTACGAGAGACACCAGGACAAGGTGGTGTTCCGCTTTAAGCCAGATTTTCTGCCAAAGGTAGTGTCTGCTTTTCATTTGAATCAAGATATTGTTCTTCCTTCTTTGTGCCCTAATCCTAGCAACGCTAAGGAAAGGGTTCTGCATTCCTTGGATGTGGTCAGGTGTCTGAAGTATTACCTGGTAGTCACTGCGGCCTTCAGGAAAACTGATGCTCTTTTTGTGGTCCCTTCTGGTCCTAGGAAGGGTTTGGCTCCTGCCACGTCTACTATCAGCAAATGGATCCGTCAGGCTGTGATTCAGGCCTACTCTGTTAAGGGGAAGAATCCTCCCTTCCGCCTTACTGCCCATTCTACTCGTGCTATTGGGGCCTCTTGGGCTTTTCAGCACCAGGCTTCTGTTGAACAAGTTTGTAAGGCCGCTACTTGGTCTTCTGTTCATACCTTTTCAAAGTTTTACAAGGTTGATGTTCGGGCCTCAGTTGATGCTGCTTTTGGCCGCAAGGTTTTGCAGGCGGTTGTAGTTTAAGCTATGTGCCGTTGCCTTGTTGTCGGGGATCCCACCCTACTTTATGGACACTGCTATTGGATGTCCCACGTGTAAGTATTATATCTGGAGCAGGACGTAGAATTCTGTGATTACTCACCTGTAGAATTGGTATTATAAGTATACAGTACGTCCTGCTCCACCCCACCCTGGTTTTGCATTATTCTGGATCCCCTGTATGGTGATTGTTATCATTGTTATAGTTACCAGTTTTGGTGGTTAATTCTCCCGGCTTCTCGTTCACTGCTTTTCAATGCTGGGGATTTGTGGGAGGTCCTGGGTATTTGAGGGGCCGGGAGGAGCCTGTTTTACATGTCTCTGCAGTACAGCGCCATCTGGCGGAGGATAACCCAAGTGTAAGTATTATATCTGGAGCAGGACGTACTGTATACTTATAATACCAATTCTACAGGTGAGTAATTCACAGAATTGTATTTTCTGGCAGTCCCACAGAGCGCGAGAGGAAGCCACCTGGCATTAGAACTATCCCTATCTGACTTGGGATGCCTGGCTATGTGAAGCCCCATTGATCACCCTAAAGACTTACCTTTCTGGCAGTCCCACAGCTCATAACCCGGCTCTCATCCAGTCAGTGCTGTGCCGTGTAATGCACCAAGGACGGAGCAGACTGCAGGAGCCTGGGGACAGCTTCAGGCCACACTCATGGGCCAGTTCTTTCATTTTGGAGTCTGGCTGGTGGGGCATCGCCGCCTCTTTCTCGCCACCACCACACCCCTCCGTCCTGCTTCGGCGGTGAGCGTGGATTCTCTGCCTTGGTCCCAGCCTTGCTTCCTGCTTTCGGGGATCGGGTTCCACACCACTTCTATGGTCGCCCCGCTGCTGCTTCAGTGGCAAGTGAGGATCTCCACCTCAGTCCCAGCCTTGCTTCCTGCCTCCGGGGATCGGGTTCCTCACTGCTTCTATGGTCGCCTGGCTGCTGCTTCAGTGGCAAGTGAGGATCTCCACCTCAGTCCCAGCCTTGCTTCCTGCCTTCGGGGATCGGGTTCCCCACTGCTGCTTCAGTGGCAAGTGAGGATCTCCACCTCAGTCCCAGCCTTGCTTCCTGCCTCTGGGGATCAGGTTCCACACTGCTTCTATGGTCGCCTGGCTGCTGCTTCAGTGGCAAGTGAGGATCTCCACCTCAGTCCCAGCCTTGCTTCCTGCCTCCGGGGATCGGGTTCCACACTGCTTCTATGGTCGCCCTGCTGCTGCTTCAGTGGCAAGTGAGGATCTCCACCTCAGTCCCAGCCTTGCTTCCTGTCTTCAGGGATCGGGTTCCACACCGCTTCTATGGTCGCCCCGCTGCTGCTTCAGTGGCAAGTGAGGGTCTCCACCTCAGTCCCAGCCTTGCTTCCTGTCTTCAGGGATCGGGTTCCACACCGCTTCTATGGTCGCCCCGCTGCTGCTTCAGTGGCAAGTGAGGATCTCCACCTCAGTCCCAGCCTTGCTTCCTGCCTCCGGGGATCGGGTTCCTCACTGCTTCTATGGTCGCCTGGCTGCTGCTTCAGTGGCAAGTGAGGATCTCCACCTCAGTCCCAGCCTTGCTTCCTGCCTTCGGGGATCGGGTTCCCCACTGCTGCTTCAGTGGCAAGTGAGGATCTCCACCTCAGTCCCAGCCTTGCTTCCTGCCTCTGGGGATCAGGTTCCACACTGCTTCTATGGTCGCCTGGCTGCTGCTTCAGTGGCAAGTGAGGATCTCCACCTCAGTCCCAGCCTTGCTTCCTGCCTCCGGGGATCGGGTTCCACACTGCTTCTATGGTCGCCCTGCTGCTGCTTCAGTGGCAAGTGAGGATCTCCACCTCAGTCCCAGCCTTGCTTCCTGCCTTCGGGGATCGGATTCCACACCGCTTCGTTGGTCGCCCCGCTGCTGCTTCAGTGGCAAGTGAGGATCTCCACCTCGGTCCCAGCCTTGCTTCCTGCCTCTGGGGATCGGGTTCCACACCTCTTCTATGATCACCCCGCTGCTGCTTCAGTGGCAAGTGAGGATCTCCACCTCAGTCCCAGCCTTGGTTCCTGCCTTCGGGGATCGGGTTCCTCACTGCTTCTATGGTCGCCCTGCTGCTGCTTCAGTGGCAAGTGAGGATCTCCACCTCAGTCCCAGCCTTGCCTCCTGCCTTCAGGGATTGGGTTCCACACTGCTTCTATGATCACCCCGCTGCTGCTTCAGTGGCAAGTGAGGATCTCCACCTCAGTCCCAGCCTTGGTTCCTGCCTTCGGGGATCGGGTTCCACACCGCTTCTATGGTCGCCCTGCTGCTGCTTCAGTGGCAAGTGAGGATCTCCACCTCAGTCCCAGCCTTGCTTCCTGCCTTCGGGGATCAGGATCCACACTGCTTCTATGATCGCCCTGCTGCTGCTTCAGTGGCAAGTGAGGATCTCCACCTCAGTCCCAGCCTTGCTTCCTGCCTCCGGGGATCAGGTTCCACACCGCTTCTATGGTCACCCTGCTGCTGCTTCAGTGGCAAGTGAGGATCTCCACCTCAGTCCCAGCCTTGCTTCCTGCCTCCGGGGATCGGGTTCCACACTGCTTCTATGGTCGCCTGGCTGCTGCTTCAGTGGCAAGTGAGGATCTCCGCCTCAGTCCCAGCCTTGCTTCCTGCCTCCGGGGATCGGGTTCCCCACTGCTGCTTCAGTGGCAAGTGAGGATCTCCACCTCAGTCCCAGCCTTGCTTCCTGCCTCCAGGATCGGGATCCACACTGCTTCTTTGGTCGCCCCGCTGTTGCTTCGGCAGAAAGCGAGGATCTCCACCTCACTCCCAGCCTTGCTTCCTGCCTCCGGGGATCGGGTTCCACACCGCCGCTTCTATGGTCGCTCTGCTGCTGCTTCAGTGGCAAGTGAGGATCTCCACCTCAGTCCCAGTCTTGCTTCCTGCCTTCGGGGATCGGGTTCCACACTGCTTCTGGGGTCAGTAGACGGCTGTGGTGTCCTGTTAAGGCAGCACTCCAACCCCGGGCATCCTGGAATGCGAGTGCATTCATTTACTTTATTATTAATTGATAAAGATCTGCTTATCCATCTTCTGTCAGATGGCCATTGCCAAGAATATATGGTCGCCCCGCTGCTGCTTCAGTGGCAAGTGAGGATCTCCGCCTCAGTCCCAGCCTTGCTTCCTGCCTCCGGGGATCGGGTTCCACACTGCTTCTATGGTCGCCTGGCTGCTGCTTCAGTGGCAAGTGAGGGTCTCCACCTCAGTCCCAGCCTTGCTTCCTGCCTTCGGGGATCGGGTTCCACACCGCTTCTATGGTCGCTCTGCTGCTGCTTCAGTGGCAAGTGAGGATCTCCACCTCAGTCCCAGCCTTGCTTCCTGCCTTCGGGGATCGGGTTCCACACCGCTTCTATGGTCGCCCTGCTGCTGCTTCAGTGGCAAGTGAGGATCTCCACCTCAGTCCCAGCCTTGCTTCCTGCCTCCGGGGATCGGGTTCCACACTGCTTCTATGGTCGCCTGGCTGCTGCTTCAGTGGCAAGTGAGAATCTCCGCCTCAGTCCCAGCCTTGCTTCCTGCCTTCGGGGATCGGGTTCCACACTGCTTCTTTGGTCGCCCTGCTGCTGCTTCAGTGGCAAGTGAGGATCTCCACCTCAGTCCCAGCCTTGCTTCCTGCCTCCGGGATCGGGTTCCACACCGCTTCTATGGTCGCCCTGCTGCTGCTTCAGTGGCAAGTGAGGATCTCCACCTCAGTCCCAGCCTTGCTTCCTGCCTCCGGGATCGGGTTCCACACCGCTTCTATGGTCGCCCTGCTGCTGCTTCAGTGGCAAGTGAGGATCTCTACCTCAGTCCCAGCTCTGCTTCCTGCCTTCGGGGATCGGGTTCCACACCGCTTCTTTGGTCGCCCTGCTGCTGCTTCAGTGGCAAGTGAGGATCTCCACCTCAGTCCCAGCCTTGCTTCCTGCCTCCGGGATCGGGTTCCACACTGCTTCTAAGGTCGCCCCGCTGCTGCTTCAGTGGCAAGTGAGGATCTCCACCTCAGTCCCAGCCTTGCTTCCTGTCTTCAGGGATCTGGTTCCACACCGCTTCTATGGTCGCTCTGCTGCTGCTTCAGTGGCAAGTGAGGATCTCCACCTCAGTCCCAGCCTTGCTTCCTGCCTTTGGGGATCGGGTTCTACAACGCTTCTATGATCGCCCCGCTGCTGCTTCAGTGGCAAGTGAGGGTCTCCACCTCAGTCCCAGCCTTGCTTCCTGTCTTCAGGGATCGGGTTCCACACCGCTTCTATGGTCGCCCCGCTGCTGCTTCAGTGGCAAGTGAGGATCTCCACCTCAGTCCCAGCCTTGCTTCTTGTCTTCAGGGATTGGGTTCCACACCGCTTCTATGGTCGCCCTGCTGCTGCTTCAGTGGCAAGTGAGGATCTCCACCTCAGTCCCAGCCTTGCCTCCTGCCTTCGGGGATCGGGTTCCACACCGCTTCTATGGTCGCCTGGCTGCTGCTTCAGTGGCAAGTGAGGATCTCCACCTCAGTCCCAGCTCTGCTTCCTGCCTTCGGGGATCGGGTTCCACACCGCTTCTATGGTCGCCCTGCTGCTGCTTCAGTGGCAAGTGAGGATCTCCACCTCAGTCCCAGCTCTGCTTCCTGCCTTCGGGGATCGGGTTCCACACCGCTTCTATGGTCGCTCTGCTGCTGCTTCAGTGGCAAGTGAGGATCTCCACCTCGGTCCCAGCCTTGCTTCCTGCCTCCGGGATCGGGTTCCACACCGCTTCTATGGTCGCCCTGCTGCTGCTTCAGTGGCAAGTGAGGATCTCCACCTCAGTCCCAGCTCTGCTTCCTGCCTTCGGGGATCGGGTTCCACACCGCTTCTTTGGTCGCCCTGCTGCTGCTTCAGTGGCAAGTGAGGATCTCCACCTCAGTCCCAGCCTTGCTTCCGGCCTCCGGGATCGGGTTCCACACTGCTTCTAAGGTCGCCCCGCTGCTGCTTCAGTGGCAAGTGAGGATCTCCACCTCAGTCCCAGCCTTGCTTCCTGTCTTCAGGGATCTGGTTCCACACAGCTTCTATGGTCGCTCTGCTGCTGCTTCAGTGGCAAGTGAGGATCTCCACCTCAGTCCCAGCCTTGCTTCCTGCCTTTGGGGATCGGGTTCTACAACGCTTCTATGATCGCCCCGCTGCTGCTTCAGTGGCAAGTGAGGGTCTCCACCTCAGTCCCAGCCTTGCTTCCTGTCTTCAGGGATCGGGTTCCACACCGCTTCTATGGTCGCCCCGCTGCTGCTTCAGTGGCAAGTGAGGATCTCCACCTCAGTCCCAGCCTTGCTTCTTGTCTTCAGGGATTGGGTTCCACACCGCTTCTATGGTCGCCCTGCTGCTGCTTCAGTGGCAAGTGAGGATCTCCACCTCAGTCCCAGCCTTGCCTCCTGCCTTCGGGGATCGGGTTCCACACCGCTTCTATGGTCGCCTGGCTGCTGCTTCAGTGGCAAGTGAGGATCTCCACCTCAGTCCCAGCTCTGCTTCCTGCCTTCGGGGATCGGGTTCCACACCGCTTCTATGGTCGCCCTGCTGCTGCTTCAGTGGCAAGTGAGGATCTCCACCTCAGTCCCAGCTCTGCTTCCTGCCTTCGGGGATCGGGTTCCACACCGCTTCTATGGTCGCTCTGCTGCTGCTTCAGTGGCAAGTGAGGATCTCCACCTCGGTCCCAGCCTTGCCTCCTGCCTTCGGGGATCGGGTTCCACACCGCTTCTATGGTCGCCCTGCGGCTGCTTCAGTGGCAAGTGAGGATCTCCACCTCGGTCCCAGCCTTGCCTCCTGCCTTCGGGGATCGGGTTCCACACCGCTTCTATGGTCGCCCTGCGGCTGCTTCAGTGGCAAGTGAGGATCTCCACCTCGGTCCCAGCCTTGCCTCCTGCCTTCGGGGATCGGGTTCCACACTGCTTCTATGGTCGCCCTGCTGCTGCTTCAGTGGCAAGTGAGGATCTCCACCTCAGTCCCAGCCTTGCCTCCTGCCTTCGGGGATCGGGTTCCACACCGCTTCTATGGTCGCCTGGCTGCTGCTTCAGTGGCAAGTGAGGATCTCCACCTCAGTCCCAGCTCTGCTTCCTGCCTTCGGGGATCGGGTTCCACACCGCTTCTATGGTCGCCCTGCTGCTGCTTCAGTGGCAAGTGAGGATCTCCACCTCAGTCCCAGCTCTGCTTCCTGCCTTCGGGGATCGGGTTCCACACCGCTTCTATGGTCGCTCTGCTGCTGCTTCAGTGGCAAGTGAGGATCTCCACCTCGGTCCCAGCCTTGCTTCCTGCCTCCGGGATCGGGTTCCACACCGCTTCTATGGTCGCCCTGCTGCTGCTTCAGTGGCAAGTGAGGATCTCCACCTCAGTCCCAGCTCTGCTTCCTGCCTTCGGGGATCGGGTTCCACACCGCTTCTTTGGTCGCCCTGCTGCTGCTTCAGTGGCAAGTGAGGATCTCCACCTCAGTCCCAGCCTTGCTTCCTGCCTCCGGGATCGGGTTCCACACTGCTTCTAAGGTCGCCCTGCTGCTGCTTCAGTGGCAAGTGAGGATCTCCACCTCAGTCCCAGCCTTGCTTCCTGTCTCTGGGGTCAGTAGACGGCTGCGGTGTCCTGTTAAGGCAGCACTCCAACCCCGGCCTCCTGGAATGCGAGTGCATTCATTTACTTTATTATTAATTGATAAAGATCTGCTCATCCATCTTCTGTCACATGACCATTGTCTGCCCACCGCCGCGCAAACCTATATTACCCTGCAGCGCGCCCCCTGCCAGCCCTGGATATTATTCTATATGGGAACTTAGTATTGTCACCCTGCAGCGCGCCCCCTGCCAGCCCTGGATATTATTCTATATGGGAACTTAGTATTGTCACCCTGCAGCGCGCCCCCTGCCAGCCCTGGATATTATTCTATATGGGAACTTAGTATTGTCACCCTGCAGCGCGCCCCCTGCCAGCCCTGGATATTATTCTATATGGGAACTTAGTATTGTCACCCTGCAGCGCGCCCCCTGCCAGCCCTGGATATTATTCTATATGGGAACTTAGTATTGTCACCCTGCAGCGCGCCCCCTGCCAGCCCTGGATATTATTCTATATGGGAACTTAGTATTGTCACCCTGCAGCGCGCCCCCTGCCAGCCCTGGATATTATTCTATATGGGAACTTAGTATTGTCACCCTGCAGTGCGCCCCCTGCCAGCCCTGGATATTATTCTATATGGGAACTTAGTATTGTCACCCTGCAGCGCGCCCCCTGCCAGCCCTGGATATTATTCTATATGGGAACTTAGTATTGTCACCCTGCAGCGCGCCCCCTGCCAGCCCTGGATATTATTCTATATGGGAACTTAGTATTGTCACCCTGCAGCGCGCCCCCTGCCAGCCCTGGATATTATTCTATATGGGAACTTAGTATTGTCACCCTGCAGCGCGCCCCCTGCCAGCCCTGGATATTATTCTATATGGGAACTTAGTATTGTCACCCTGCAGCGCGCCCCCTGCCAGCCCTGGATATTATTCTATATGGGAACTTAGTATTGTCACCCTGCAGCGCGCCCCCTGCCAGCCCTGGATATTATTCTATATGGGAACTTAGTATTGTCACCCTGCAGCGCGCCCCCTGCCAGCCCTGGATACTATTCTATATGGGAACTTAGTATTGTCACCCTGCAGCGCGCCCCCTGCCAGCCCTGGATATTATTCTATATGGGAACTTAGTATTGTCACCCTGCAGCGCGCCCCCTGCCAGCCCTGGATATTATTCTATATGGGAACTTAGTATTGTCACCCTGCAGCGCGCCCCCTGCCAGCCCTGGATACTATTCTATATGGGAACTTAGTATTGTCACCCTGCAGCGCGCCCCCTGCCAGCCCTGGATATTATTCTATATGGGAACTTAGTATTGTCACCCTGCAGCGCGCCCCCTGCCAGCCCTGGATATTATTCTATATGGGAACTTAGTATTGTCACCCTGCAGCGCGCCCCCTGCCAGCCCTGGATATTATTCTATATGGGAACTTAGTATTGTCACCCTGCAGCGCCCCCTGCCAGCCCTGGATATTATTCTATACGGGAACTTAGTATTGTCACCCTGCAGTGCGCCCCCTGCCAGCCCTGGATATTATTCTATACGGGAACTTAGTATTGTCACCCTGCAGTGCGCCCCCTGCCAGCCCTGGATATTATTCTATATGGGAACTTAGTATTGTCACCCTGCAGCGCGCCCCCTGCCAGCCCTGGATACTATTCTATATGGGAACTTAGTATTGTCACCCTGCAGCGCGCCCCCTGCCAGCCCTGGATATTATTCTATATGGGAACTTAGTATTGTCACCCTGCAGCGCGCCCCCTGCCAGCCCTGGATATTATTCTATATGGGAACTTAGTATTGTCACCCTGCAGCGCGCCCCCTGCCAGCCCTGGATATTATTCTATATGGGAACTTAGTATTGTCACCCTGCAGCGCGCCCCCTGCCAGCCCTGGATATTATTCTATATGGGAACTTAGTATTGTCACCCTGCAGCGCGCCCCCTGCCAGCCCTGGATATTATTCTATACGGGAACTTAGTATTGTCACCCTGCAGTGCGCCCCCTGCCAGCCCTGGATATTATTCTATATGGGAACTTAGTATTGTCACCCTGCAGCGCCCCCTGCCAGCCCTGGATATTATTCTATATGGGAACTTAGTATTGTCACCCTGCAGCACCCCCTGCCAGCCCTGGATAGATGCTTCTCTGAGCTTATTGACTCTTAATCCGGACCTTCTCCCTGAATAAGAGCCTATCTTATATGTTTCCCACACCCTGTACATACAGATTGCTCACATTAATCCGGACCTTCACCCTGAATAAGAGCCTATCTTATATGTTTCCCACACCCTGTACATACAGATTGCTCACATTAATCCGGACCTTCTCCCTGAATAAGAGCCTATCTTATATGTTTCCCACACCCTGTACATACAGATTGCTCACATTAATCCGGACCTTCACCCTGAATAAGAGCCTATCTTATATGTTTCCCACACCCTGTACATACAGATTGCTCACATTAATCCGGACCTTCACCCTGAATAAGAGCCTATCTTATATGTTTCCCCACACTCTGTACATACAGATTGCTCACATTAATCTGGACCCTCACCCTGAATAAGAGCCTATCTTATATGTTTCCCACACCCTGTACATACAGATTGCTCACATTAATCCGGACCTTCACCCTGAATAAGAGCCTATCTTATATGTTTCCCACACCCTGTACATACAGATTGCTCACATTAATCCGGACCTTCACCCTGAATAAGAGCCTATCTTATATGTTTCCCACACCCTGTACATACAGATTGCTCACATTAATCCGGACCTTCACCCTGAATAAGAGCCTATCTTATATGTTTCCCACACCCTGTACATACAGATTGCCCACATTAATCCAGACCCTCACCCTGAATAAGAGCCTATCTTATATGTTTCCCACACCCTGTACATACAGATTGCTCACATTAATCCGGACCTTCACCCTGAATAAGAGCCTATCTTATATGTTTCCCCACACTCTGTACATACAGATTGCTCACGTTAATCCGGACCCTCACCCTGAATAAGAGCCTATCTTATATATTTCCCACACCCTGTACATACAGATTGCCCACATTAATCCGGACCCTCACCCTGAATAAGAGCCTATCTTATATGTTTCCCACACCCTGTACATACAGATTGCTCACATTAATCCGGACCCTCACCCTGAATAAGAGCCTATCTTATATGTTTCCCACACCCTGTACATACAGATTGCTCACATTAATCCGGACCCTCACCCTGAATAAGAGCCTATCTTATATGTTTCCCACACCCTGTACATACAGATTGCTCACGTTAATCCGGACCGTCACCCTGAATAAGAGCCTATCTTATATGTTTCCCACACCCTGTACATACAGATTGCCCACATTAATCCGGACCCTCACCCTGAATAAGAGCCTATCTTATATGTTTCCCACACCCTGTACATACAGATTGCCCACATTAATCCGGACCTTCACCCTGAATAAGAGCCTATCTTATATGTTCCCCCCCAGTACATACAGATTGCCCACATTAATCCGGACCTTCACCCTGAATAAGAGCCTATCTTATATGTTTCCCACACCCTGTACATACAGATTGCTCACATTAATCCGGACCCTCACCCTGAATAAGAGCCTATCTTATATGTTTCCCCCCTGTACATACAGATTGCTCACATTAATCCGGACCCTCACCCTGAATAAGAGCCTATCTTATATGTTTCCCACACCCTGTACATACAGATTGCTCACATTAATCCGGACCCTCACCCTGAATAAGAGCCTATCTTATATGTTTCCCACACCCTGTACATACAGATTGCTCACATTAATCCGGACCTTCACCCTGAATAAGAGCCTCTTATATGTTTCCCACACCCTCTGTACATACAGATTGCTCACATTAATCCGGACCTTCACCCTGAGTAAGAGCCTAACTTGTATGTTTTCCCCCCTGTGCATACAGATTGCTCATATTAATCCGGACCCTCACCCTGAATAAGAGCCTATCTTGTATGTTTCCCCCCTGTACATACAGATTGCCCACATTAATCCGGACCCTCACCCTGAATAAGAGCCTATCTTGTATGTTTCCCCCCTGTACATACAGATTGCCCACATTAATCTGGACCCTCACCCTGAATAAGAGCCTATCTTGTATGTTTCCCTCCTGTACATACAGATTGCCCGCATTAATCCGGACCCTCACCCTGAATAAGAGCCTATCTTGTATGTTTCCCTCCTGTACATACAGATTGCCCACATTAATCTGGACCCTCACCCTGAATAAGAGCCTATCTTGTATGTTTCCCCCCTGTACATACAGATTGCCCACATTAATCCGGACCCTCACCCTGAATAAGAGCCTTTCTTGTATGTTTCCCCCCTGTACATACAGATTGCCCACATTAATGTGGACCCTCACCCTGAATAAGAGCCTATCTTGTATGTTTCCCCCCTGTACATACAGATTGCCCACATTAATCCGGACCCTCACCCTGAATAAGAGCCTTTCTTGTATGTTTCCCCCCTGTACATACAGATTGCCCACATTAATCTGGACCCTCACCCTGAATAAGAGCCTATCTTGTATGTTTCCCCCTGTACATACAGATTGCCCACATTAATCTGGACCCTCACCCTGAATAAGAGCCTATCTTGTATGTTTCCCCCTGTACATACAGATTGCCCACATTAATCTGGACCCTCACCCTGAATAAGAGCCTATCTTGTATGTTTCCCCCTGTACATACAGATTGCTCACATTTCCCCCCTCTCCTTGCCTGCTTCTGAGTCAAGATAGCGGCGCCCGTATCCTAGAGTCCTGAACAGAGTTGCAGCCCAGTGGGGGAAAGTATAATAAGTAAGTGACTAAAAACTTAAAATGTATTAATTTTAGATGCTGGGGAATGGTTTTTTAAGGGTTTGGGCTTTTCAGTAAATCCTGGTGAAGGTCCGGTTTAAGGTCATTTTTCTAGTAGCTATTACTTCGATATGTTGGGTTTCTGAATTCGCCGCTTTATGTGTTGAAGCTCCTTATTTCGAGTTACATAGAGATAAGGCGGTCTTCCAGTTTTAAGTGGACCAACATTGGTCCACTTCCGCGGGGCACCTTGATCGGGGATGCCCCGCTGCGTGAAACCCCCCCGATCGCCCTAAAAAACTCACCTCACCCCGCTCCTACGCGAGCGCTCGTCCAATCAGAGCGCTCAGAGCTGCTGTGGTATGCATGGACAAGCGACGGACAACCACAGCGGCTCTGAGCAAGCTGGAGGCCGCATCTCGCGCTCCCTCTAACAGGGAGTGCGCCTGCGCTGGCCGTTTGTGACCCTGCTAGAAAGAAGCCCGAGATGCGGCTCGCGCATGCGCCATTGGAACGGGGATAAGGTAAGGTTTCTGGGCATCCTGCAGGGTTTCACACAGCGGGGCATCCCGATTTCGGAGGGATCTGATCGGCCCGGGAATCTATAAGATCTCCCCTGGGTGTTGGTCCACTTTAAGCCGGATTTCTTTCCCAAGGTGGTTTCTCCTTTTCATCTTAATGAGGAGGTGGTTTTACCATCTTTATGTCCGGTTCCTGCTAATCCCAAGGAAAGGCTCCTTCATTCTTTGGACGTATTATATCTCTGCTACAAAGCCTTTTCATAAATCAGACTTCTTATTCGTTATTGCTGAGGGTCTTCCGCCAGCTAAGTCTACCATCAGTCAGGGCCTAGGCTTCCAAGGTAAAGGAGCCTCCATTTTCGGGTTACAGCTCATTCCCCTGGGGCCATTGGTGCCTCCTGGGCTTTTCAGCTTCAGGTATGTAAAGCCACTACTTGGGCTTCGGTTCACACATTTACCAAATTCTATAAGGTAGACGTCATGGACTTGGTGGATGCCGCTTTTAGTAGAAAGGTTTTACATACAGTAGTTGGGTAAGTTGTTTTTGGCTCTTCTTTATGCTTCGGGGACGTCCCGTTCATTTCTGGAGCTGACGGCCTGGAGAGGATTGTGAGAGAAAACACAATTCTGTGATACTCTTCTACATCCATTCCAGGCCGTCAGACCCTCCCGTTCTATTCCTTAGATGCTGTCACGCTCGGGGTAACTCCAGCCCTTTTAATAAGCTCACAACCCCCAATCTCCGCAGCCAGCTTCACCTGTAGGAGCCCCCGCTTGCCGGGACGCAAGATACGCCTACCCGGGATCGGTTGCCCCCAGGACTTAATGGCTCAAAGGATGCTAGCTTATATGTGGGAGGACTGGAGAACCAATAACTGGAACGTGAGTGACGGAAGTCCAGAGACAGGCCAGAGGTCGACAGCGGGAAGACAGAGATCGTGGCGGTACAAAGGATTAGGCAACTCGTGGTCAAGGTTCAAAGCGGAGGTCAGCAACATGAGTTCGGATCGAGAATAGTCAGTTCAGGCGGTGGTTGGCAACAGGAGTTCGGATCGAGAATAGTCGGTTCAGGCGGTGGTCGGCAACAGGAGTTCGGATCGAGAATAGTCGGTTCAGGCGGTGGTCGGCAACAGGAGTTCGGATCGAGAATAGTCGGTTCAGGCGGTGGTCGGCAACAGGGTCAATAACAAATACACAGAGGTCAATACTAGATACAAGGCGCTATGACAGGCACTGAGCATCTGATGGCATGAACCCTTTATAGGAAGCTAGAATGATTGAGACTGAGGAATAGAGTGTGTGATTGGTGCAACTGGGAACTAGGAATCCATTGGGAGATAGCCCAAGCCCATCTATGGGCTCATTGGCCCAGACCAGGAAGGGGGCGTAAGCCCTACTGAAGACTAGGGCTCATTGGCCCTTTAAACTAGTCCTCCGGCGGGCGCGCACAGAACAGCGCCGCCGGAGGGAATAAGACACACGTGCTCGCGCGTCGACTGGAGCCGGAGCTGAGAGCGGGGGGCGTGGCCGAGCTGGGCACCGCTTAAGCCACCCCCGCCTGAGCAGATGCCGAACGGCCAGGACCTCGGGCCGGGAGCCGCGCCGCTCGCCGCCCGGGGACGACGCGGGAACAGGGACACGGTGAGTGAGAGCTGACAGATGCCTAGTCCTGGTGTATCTGTATATATGTAAATAGTGTGTTCAGCATGAGAAGAAAAGTAAAGAAAAAGGGGATATTGAGAAAGGAAAGTAAGCAGAGAAAAGTGAGGATTAACCTTTTTTCTCCTATAGATCTTGGCTGCCTGAGCTCCCGGCCAGTGGTTCTACTGCTTTACAATTACTGACTAGTGTTGGGGCAGCCGGGAGGAGCCACACCTTTCTATCTTGCAGTCCATGCCCTCCGGGCATTCGTTTCTGGAGCTGATGGCCTGGAATGGATGTAAAAGAAAAAGCAATTCTACAGGTGAGTATGTTTGTGGGATGCCCCAGGTGTGTCCGTCGCCCGCGTCCCTTCCTCCATAGGGTAACAGTCATGTTGCTGGAGCAGCGGCTCCATTCTCTGCCGGTGACCGACTGACTATTCCAATTATTTGCCTCCTCAGAGGTCACTGGAGTGTAAAGTGAGACCGGCAGGCGACGGGGGCGAGTCCTGAAATTTCCAGACAGCTGAAGGCGGTGGGAAGCCAAGAGAGACCCGAGACTTGTGCTGTGCACTGATACACTGATACATAACTGGGGAAATGTATCACTAAAGCTGGAAAATATATAAATCTATATAATAGAGGAAGAGGAGGAAAATGCTTTATAACCTGGAACAGTGCTGCAGGGACGTGACAGCTGCTGCGGGCGACACTATAAATACCAAACTGGAGGAGGAAAGTAAAAAAACTCTGAGTGACAAGTAAAGCTGCTCCCGGGGAAAGGTCAGAGGTGATGCCCGGGACAAAAACAGGTGCCAACTCCCCCCCCCCCACTGTGCACCCCCCCCCCCCTGCCCTGCACCCCCCGCCATGTTATCACTTATCACCCCGGACCCGTAATGTCAGCACCAGAGCAGTGAGACTATTCTCATCCTCGCTATAGACTTTAAAGTAGATTTAAACCCAGTGTCGTACCTCCCAATTGTCCCTGATTTGGAGGGACTGTCCCTCTTTTGAATCCATGTCCCCCTGTCCCTCGCTGTTCTCATTTGTCCCTCTTTGAGGTGTAACATGCAGATCTGCAGCAATAAATGATTCATTTGCCTATTCAAAGTGTTTCTATTGTTGTAACTGTTACAATGTATCTCCTATCCATCCCTCAATGAGGGGGCGTGGCTTCATCCATCCCTCCATGAGGGGGAGTGGCTTCATCCGTCCCTCAATGAGGGGGCGTGGCTTCATCATCCATCCCTCAATAAGGGGCATGGCTTCATCCATCCCTAAATGAGGGGCTTGGCTTCATCAACCATCCCTCAATGAGGGGTTGTGGCGTCACCCATCCTTTGATGAGGGGGCGTGGCTTCATCTATCCCTCAATGAGGGGGCGTGACTTCATCTATCCCTCAATGAGAGAGCGTGGCTTCATCTATCCCTCAATGAGAGAGCGTGGCTTCATCTATCCCTCAATGAGGGGGCGTGGCTTCATCTATCCCTCAATGAGGGGGCGTGGCTTCATCTATCCCTCAATGAGAGAGCGTGGCTTCATCTATCCCTCAATGAGAGAGTGTGGCTTCATCTATCCCTCAATGAGAGGGTGTGGCTTCATCTATCCCTCAATGAAAGAGCGTGGCTTCATCCATCCCTCAATGAGAGAGCGTGGCTTCATCTATCCCTCAATGAAAGAGCGTGGCTTCATCCATCCCTCAATGAGAGAGCGTGGCTTCATCTATCCCTCAATGAGAGAGCGTGGCTTCATCTATCCCTCAATGAGAGAGCGTGGCTTCATCTATCCCTCAATGAGAGAGTGTGGCTTCATCTATCCCTCAATGAGAGAGTGTGGCTTCATCTATCCCTCAATGAGAGAGCGTGGCTTCATCTATCCCTCAATGAGGGGGCGTGGCTTCATCTATCCCTCAATGAGGGGCGTGGCTTCATCTATCCCTCAATGAGGGGGCATGGCTTCATCCATCCCTCAATGAGGGGGCGTGGCTTCATCTATCCCTCAATGAGGGGGCGTGGCTTCATCTATCCCTCAATGAGGGGGCGTGGCTTCATCTATCCCTCAATGAGAGAGCGTGGCTTCATCTATCCCTCAATGAGAGAGTGTGGCTTCATCTATCCCTCAATGAGAGAGCGTGGCTTCATCTATCCCTCAATGAGGGGGTGTGGCTTCATCTATCCCTCAATGAGAGAGCGTGGCTTCATCCATCCCTCAATGAGAGAGTGTGGCTTCATCTATCCTTCAATGAGGGGGCGTGGCTTCATCTATCCCTCAATGAGAGAGCGTGGCTTCATCTATCCCTCAATGAGGGGGCGTGGCTTCATCTATCCCTCAATGAGAGAGTGTGGCTACATCCATCCCTCAATGAGGGGGCGTGGCTTCATCTATCACTCAATGAGAGAGCGTGGCTTCATCTATCCCTCAATGAGGGGGCGTGACTTCATCTATCCCTCAATGAGAGAGCGTGGCTTCATCTATCCCTCAATGAGGGGGCGTGGCTTCATCTATCCCTCAATGAGGGGGCGTGGCTTCATCTATCCCTCAATGAGAGAGCGTGGCTTCATCTATCCCTCAATGAGAGAGCGTGGCTTCATCTATCCCTCAATGAGAGAGCGTGGCTTCATCTATCCCTCAATGAGAGGGCGTGGCTTCATCCATCCCTCAATGAGGGGGCGTGGCTTCATCTATCCCTCAATGAGAGAGCGTGGCTTCATCTATCCCTCAATGAGGGGGCGTGGCTTCATCTATCCCTCAATGAGGGGGCGTGGCATCATCTATCCCTCAATGAGTGGGCGTGGCTTCATCTATCCCTCAATGAGGGGCGTGGCTTCATCTATCCCTCAATGAGGGGGCATGGCTTCATCCATCCCTCAATGAGGGGGCGTGGCTTCATCTATCCCTCAATGAGGGGGCGTGGCTTCATCTATCCCTCAATGAGGGGGCGTGGCTTCATCTATCCCTCAATGAGAGAGCGTGGCTTCATCTATCCCTCAATGAGAGAGTGTGGCTTCATCTATCCCTCAATGAGAGAGCGTGGCTTCATCTATCCCTCAATGAGAGAGCGTGGCTTCATCTATCCCTCAATGAGGGGGTGTGGCTTCATCTATCCCTCAATGAGAGAGCGTGGCTTCATCCATCCCTCAATGAGAGAGTGTGGCTTCATCTATCCTTCAATGAGGGGGCGTGGCTTCATCTATCCCTCAATGAGAGAGCGTGGCTTCATCTATCCCTCAATGAGGGGGCGTGGCTTCATCTATCCCTCAATGAGAGAGTGTGGCTACATCCATCCCTCAATGAGGGGGCGTGGCTTCATCTATCACTCAATGAGAGAGCGTGGCTTCATCTATCCCTCAATGAGGGGGCGTGACTTCATCTATCCCTCAATGAGAGAGCGTGGCTTCATCTATCCCTCAATGAGGGGGCGTGGCTTCATCTATCCCTCAATGAGGGGGCGTGGCTTCATCTATCCCTCAATGAGAGAGCGTGGCTTCATCTATCCCTCAATGAGAGAGCGTGGCTTCATCTATCCCTCAATGAGAGAGCGTGGCTTCATCTATCCCTCAATGAGAGAGCGTGGCTTCATCTATCCCTCAATGAGAGGGCGTGGCTTCATCCATCCCTCAATGAGGGGGCGTGGCTTCATCTATCCCTCAATGAGAGAGCGTGGCTTCATCCATCCCTCAATGAGAGAGCGTGGCTTCATCTATCCCTCAATGAAAGAGCGTGGCTTCATCCATCCCTCAATGAGAGAGCGCGGCTTCATCTATCCCTCAATGAGAGAGCGTGGCTTCATCTATCCCTCAATGAGAGAGCGTGGCTTCATCTATCCCTCAATGAGAGAGTGTGGCTTCATCTATCCCTCAATGAAAGAGCGTGGCTTCATCCATCCCTCAATGAGAGAGCGTGGCTTCATCTATCCCTCAATGAGAGAGCGTGGCTTCATCTATCCCTCAATGAGAGAGCGTGGCTTCATCTATCCCTCAATGAATGAGTGTGGCTTCATCTATCCCTCAATGAGAGAGCGTGGCTTCATCTATCCCTCAATGAGGGGGCGTGGCTTCATCTATCCCTCAATGAGAGAGCGTGGCTTCATCTATCCCTCGATGAGGGGGCGTGGCTTCATCTATCCCTCAATGAGAGAGTGTGGCTTCATCCATCCCTCAATGAGGGGGCGTGGCTTCATCTATCCCTCAATGAGAGAGTGTGGCTTCATCTATCCCTCAATGAGAGAGCGTGGCTTCATCTATCCCTCAATGAGGGGGCGTGGCTTCATCTATCCCTCAATGAGGGGGCGTGGCATCATCTATCCCTCAATGAGTGGGCGTGGCTTCATCTATCCCTCAATGAGGGGGCGTGGCTTCATCTATCCCTCAATGAGGGGGCATGGCTTCATCCATCCCTCAATGAGGGGGCGTGGCTTCATCTATCCCTCAATGAGGGGGCGTGGCTTCATCTATCCCTCAATGAGGGGGCGTGGCTTCATCTATCCCTCAATGAGAGAGCGTGGCTTCATCTATCCCTCAATGAGAGAGTGTGGCTTCATCTATCCCTCAATGAGAGAGCGTGGCTTCATCTATCCCTCAATGAGGGGGTGTGGCTTCATCTATCCCTCAATGAGAGTGCGTGGCTTCATCCATCCCTCAATGAGAGAGTGTGGCTTCATCTATCCTTCAATGAGGGGGCGTGGCTTCATCTATCCCTTAATGAGAGAGCGTGGCTTCATCTATCCCTCAATGAGGGGGCGTGGCTTCATCTATCCCTCAATGAGAGAGTGTGGCTACATCCATCCCTCAATGAGGGGGCGTGGCTTCATCTATCACTCAATGAGAGAGCGTGGCTTCATCTATCCCTCAATGAGGGGGCGTGACTTCATCTATCCCTCAATAAGAGAGCGTGGCTTCATCTATCCCTCAATGAGGGGGCGTGGCTTCATCTATCCCTCAATGAGGGGGCGTGGCTTCATCTATCCCTCAATGAGAGAGCGTGGCTTCATCTATCCCTCAATGAGAGAGCGTGGCTTCATCTATCCCTCAATGAGAGAGCGTGGCTTCATCTATCCCTCAATGAGAGAGCGTGGCTTCATCTATCCCTCAATGAGAGGGCGTGGCTTCATCCATCCCTCAATGAGGGGGCGTGGCTTCATCTATCCCTCAATGAGAGAGCGTGGCTTCATCTATCCCTCAATGAGAGAGGGTGGCTTCATCCATCCCTCAATGAGAGAGCGTGGCTTCATCTATCCCTCAATGAGAGAGCGTGGCTTCATCTATCCCTCAAAGAGAGAGCGTGGCTTTATCTATCCCTCAATGAGAGAGTGTGGCTTCATCTATCCCTCAATGAGAGAGCGTGGCTTCATCTATCCCTCAATGAGGGGGCGTGGCTTCATCTATCCCTCAATGAGGGGGCGTGGCTTCATCTATCCCTCAATGAGAGAGCGTGGCTTCATCTATCCCTCAATGAGAGAGTGTGGCTTCATCTATCCCTCAATGAGAGGGTGTGGCTTCATCTATCCCTCAATGAAAGAGCGTGGCTTCATCCATCCCTCAATGAGAGAGCGTGGCTTCATCTATCCCTCAATGAAAGAGCGTGGCTTCATCCATCCCTCAATGAGAGAGCGTGGCTTCATCTATCCCTCAATGAGAGAGCGTGGCTTCATCTATCCCTCAATGAGAGAGCGTGGCTTCATCTATCCCTCAATGAGAGAGTGTGGCTTCATCTATCCCTCAATGAGGGGCGTGGCTTCATCTATCCCTCAATGAGGGGGCATGGCTTCATCCATCCCTCAATGAGGGGGCGTGGCTTCATCTATCCCTCAATGAGGGGGCGTGGCTTCATCTATCCCTCAATGAGGGGGCGTGGCTTCATCTATCCCTCAATGAGAGAGCGTGGCTTCATCTATCCCTCAATGAGAGAGTGTGGCTTCATCTATCCCTCAATGAGAGAGCGTGGCTTCATCTATCCCTCAATGAGGGGGTGTGGCTTCATCTATCCCTCAATGAGAGAGCGTGGCTTCATCCATCCCTCAATGAGAGAGTGTGGCTTCATCTATCCTTCAATGAGGGGGCGTGGCTTCATCTATCCCTCAATGAGAGAGCGTGGCTTCATCTATCCCTCAATGAGGGGGCGTGGCTTCATCTATCCCTCAATGAGAGAGTGTGGCTACATCCATCCCTCAATGAGGGGGCGTGGCTTCATCTATCACTCAATGAGAGAGCGTGGCTTCATCTATCCCTCAATGAGGGGGCGTGACTTCATCTATCCCTCAATGAGAGAGCGTGGCTTCATCTATCCCTCAATGAGGGGGCGTGGCTTCATCTATCCCTCAATGAGGGGGCGTGGCTTCATCTATCCCTCAATGAGAGAGCGTGGCTTCATCTATCCCTCAATGAGAGAGCGTGGCTTCATCTATCCCTCAATGAGAGAGCGTGGCTTCATCTATCCCTCAATGAGAGGGCGTGGCTTCATCCATCCCTCAATGAGGGGGCGTGGCTTCATCTATCCCTCAATGAGAGAGCGTGGCTTCATCTATCCCTCAATGAGGGGGCGTGGCTTCATCTATCCCTCAATGAGGGGGCGTGGCATCATCTATCCCTCAATGAGTGGGCGTGGCTTCATCTATCCCTCAATGAGGGGGCGTGGCTTCATCTATCCCTCAATGAGGGGGCATGGCTTCATCCATCCCTCAATGAGGGGGCGTGGCTTCATCTATCCCTCAATGAGGGGGCGTGGCTTCATCTATCCCTCAATGAGGGGGCGTGGCTTCATCTATCCCTCAATGAGAGAGCGTGGCTTCATCTATCCCTCAATGAGAGAGTGTGGCTTCATCTATCCCTCAATGAGAGAGCGTGGCTCCATCTATCCCTCAATGAGGGGGTGTGGCTTCATCTATCCCTCAATGAGAGAGCGTGGCTTCATCCATCCCTCAATGAGAGAGTGTGGCTTCATCTATCCTTCAATGAGGGGGCGTGGCTTCATCTATCCCTCAATGAGAGAGCGTGGCTTCATCTATCCCTCAATGAGGGGGCGTGGCTTCATCTATCCCTCAATGAGAGAGTGTGGCTACATCCATCCCTCAATGAGGGGGCGTGGCTTCATCTATCACTCAATGAGAGAGCGTGGCTTCATCTATCCCTCAATGAGGGGGCGTGACTTCATCTATCCCTCAATGAGAAAGCGTGGCTTCATCTATCCCTCAATGAGGGGGCGTGGCTTCATCTATCCCTCAATGAGGGGGCGTGGCTTCATCTATCCCTCAATGAGAGAGCGTGGCTTCATCTATCCCTCAATGAGAGAGCGTGGCTTCATCTATCCCTCAATGAGAGAGCGTGGCTTCATCTATCCCTCAATGAGAGAGCGTGGCTTCATCTATCCCTCAATGAGAGGGCGTGGCTTCATCCATCCCTCAATGAGGGGGCGTGGCTTCATCTATCCCTCAATGAGAGAGCGTGGCTTCATCCATCCCTCAATGAGAGAGCGTGGCTTCATCTATCCCTCAATGAAAGAGCGTGGCTTCATCCATCCCTCAATGAGAGAGCGTGGCTTCATCTATCCCTCAATGAGAGAGCGTGGCTTCATCTATCCCTCAATGAGAGAGCGTGGCTTCATCTATCCCTCAATGAGAGAGCGTGGCTTCATCTATCCCTCAATGAGAGAGTGTGACTTCATCTATCCCTCAATGAGAGAGCGTGGCTTCATCTATCCCTCAATGAGAGAGTGTGGCTTCATCTATCCCTCAATGAAAGAGCGTGGCTTCATCCATCCCTCAATGAGAGAGCGTGGCTTCATCTATCCCTCAATGAGAGAGCGTGGCTTCATCTATCCCTCAATGAGAGAGCGTGGCTTCATCTATCCCTCAATGAGAGAGCGTGGCTTCATCTATCCCTCAATGAGAGAGCGTGGCTTCATCTATCCCTCAATGAGAGGGCGTGGCTTCATCCATCCCTCAATGAGGGGGCGTGGCTTCATCTATCCCTCAATGAGAGAGCGTGGCTTCATCTATCCCTCAATGAGGGGGCGTGGCTTCATCTATCCCTCAATGAGGGGGCGTGGCATCATCTATCCCTCAATGAGTGGGCGTGGCTTCATCTATCCCTCAATGAGGGGGCGTGGCTTCATCTATCCCTCAATGAGGGGGCATGGCTTCATCCATCCCTCAATGAGGGGGCGTGGCTTCATCTATCCCTCAATGAGGGGGCGTGGCTTCATCTATCCCTCAATGAGGGGGCGTGGCTTCATCTATCCCTCAATGAGAGAGCGTGGCTTCATCTATCCCTCAATGAGAGAGTGTGGCTTCATCTATCCCTCAATGTGAGAGCGTGGCTCCATCTATCCCTCAATGAGGGGGTGTGGCTTCATCTATCCCTCAATGAGAGAGCGTGGCTTCATCCATCCCTCAATGAGAGAGTGTGGCTTCATCTATCCTTCAATGAGGGGGCGTGGCTTCATCTATCCCTCAATGAGAGAGCGTGGCTTCATCTATCCCTCAATGAGGGGGCGTGGCTTCATCTATCCCTCAATGAGAGAGTGTGGCTACATCCATCCCTCAATGAGGGGGCGTGGCTTCATCTATCACTCAATGAGAGAGCGTGGCTTCATCTATCCCTCAATGAGGGGGCGTGACTTCATCTATCCCTCAATGAGAAAGCGTGGCTTCATCTATCCCTCAATGAGGGGGCGTGGCTTCATCTATCCCTCAATGAGGGGGCGTGGCTTCATCTATCCCTCAATGAGAGAGCGTGGCTTCATCTATCCCTCAATGAGAGAGCGTGGCTTCATCTATCCCTCAATGAGAGAGCGTGGCTTCATCTATCCCTCAATGAGAGAGCGTGGCTTCATCTATCCCTCAATGAGAGGGCGTGGCTTCATCCATCCCTCAATGAGGGGGCGTGGCTTCATCTATCCCTCAATGAGAGAGCGTGGCTTCATCCATCCCTCAATGAGAGAGCGTGGCTTCATCTATCCCTCAATGAAAGAGCGTGGCTTCATCCATCCCTCAATGAGAGAGCGTGGCTTCATCTATCCCTCAATGAGAGAGCGTGGCTTCATCTATCCCTCAATGAGAGAGCGTGGCTTCATCTATCCCTCAATGAGAGAGTGTGGCTTCATCTATCCCTCAATGAGGGGGCGTGGCTTCATCCATCCCTCAATGAGAGAGCGTGGCTTCATCTATCCCTCAATGAGAGAGCGTGGCTTCATCTATCCCTCAATGAGAGAGCGTGGCTTCATCTATCCCTCAATGAGAGAGTGTGGCTTCATCTATCCCTCAATGAGAGAGCGTGGCTTCATCTATCCCTCAATGAGGGGGCGTGGCTTCATCTATCCCTCAATGAGAGAGCGTGGCTTCATCTATCCCTCGATGAGGGGGCGTGGCTTCATCTATCCCTCAATGAGAGAGTGTGGCTTCATCCATCCCTCAATGAGGGGGCGTGGCTTCATCTATCCCTCAATGAGAGAGTGTGGCTTCATCTATCCCTCAATGAGAGAGCGTGGCTTCATCTATCCCTCAATGAGGGGGCGTGGCTTCATCTATCCCTCAATGAGGGGGCGTGGCATCATCTATCCCTCAATGAGTGGGCGTGGCTTCATCTATCCCTCAATGAGGGGGCGTGGCTTCATCTATCCCTCAATGAGGGGGCATGGCTTCATCCATCCCTCAATGAGGGGGCGTGGCTTCATCTATCCCTCAATGAGGGGGCGTGGCTTCATCTATCCCTCAATGAGGGGGCGTGGCTTCATCTATCCCTCAATGAGAGAGCGTGGCTTCATCTATCCCTCAATGAGAGAGTGTGGCTTCATCTATCCCTCAATGAGAGAGCGTGGCTTCATCTATCCCTCAATGAGGGGGTGTGGCTTCATCTATCCCTCAATGAGAGTGCGTGGCTTCATCCATCCCTCAATGAGAGAGTGTGGCTTCATCTATCCTTCAATGAGGGGGCGTGGCTTCATCTATCCCTTAATGAGAGAGCGTGGCTTCATCTATCCCTCAATGAGGGGGCGTGGCTTCATCTATCCCTCAATGAGAGAGTGTGGCTACATCCATCCCTCAATGAGGGGGCGTGGCTTCATCTATCACTCAATGAGAGAGCGTGGCTTCATCTATCCCTCAATGAGGGGGCGTGACTTCATCTATCCCTCAATGAGAGAGCGTGGCTTCATCTATCCCTCAATGAGGGGGCGTGGCTTCATCTATCCCTCAATGAGGGGGCGTGGCTTCATCTATCCCTCAATGAGAGAGCGTGGCTTCATCTATCCCTCAATGAGAGAGCGTGGCTTCATCTATCCCTCAATGAGAGAGCGTGGCTTCATCTATCCCTCAATGAGAGAGCGTGGCTTCATCTATCCCTCAATGAGAGGGCGTGGCTTCATCCATCCCTCAATGAGGGGGCGTGGCTTCATCTATCCCTCAATGAGAGAGCGTGGCTTCATCTATCCCTCAATGAGAGAGGGTGGCTTCATCCATCCCTCAATGAGAGAGCGTGGCTTCATCTATCCCTCAAAGAGAGAGCGTGGCTTTATCTATCCCTCAATGAGAGAGTGTGGCTTCATCTATCCCTCAATGAGGGGGCGTGGCTTCATCTATCCCTCAATGAGAGAGCGTGGCTTCATCTATCCCTCAATGAGAGAGCGTGGCTTCATCCATCCCTCAGAGAGGGGGCGTGGCTTCATCTATCCCTCAATGAGAGAGCGTGGCTTCATCTATCCCTCAATGAGAGAGCGTGGCTTTATCTATCCCTCAATGAGAGAGTGTGGCTTCATCCATCCCTCAATGAGAGAGCGTGGCTTCATCTATCCCTCAATGAGAGAGCGTAGCTTCATCTATCCCTCAATGAGAGAGTGTGGCTTCATCTATCCCTCAATGAGGGGGCGTGGCTTCATCTATCCCTCAATGAGAGAGCGTGGCTTCATCTATCCCTCAATGAGAGAGCGTGGCTTCATCCATCCCTCAATGAGAGAGCGTGGCTTCATCTATCCCTCAATGAGAGAGCGTGGCTTCATCTATCCCTCAATGAGAGAGCGTGGCTTCATCTATCCCTCAATGAGAGAGTGTGGCTTCATCTATCCCTCAATGAGAGAGCGTGGCTTCATCTATCCCTCAATGAAAGAGCGTGGCTTCATCCATCCCTCAATGAGAGAGCGTGGCTTCATCTATCCCTCAATGAGAGAGCGTGGCTTCATCTATCCCTCAATGAGAGAGCGTGGCTTCATCTATCCCTCAATGAGAGAGTGTGGCTTCATCTATCCCTCAATGAGAGAGTGTGGCTTCATCTATCCCTCAATGAGAGAGCGTGGCTTCATCTATCCCTCAATGAGGGGGCGTGGCTTCATCTATCCCTCAATGAGGGGGCGTGGCATCATCTATCCCTCAATGAGTGGGCGTGGCTTCATCTATCCCTCAATGAGGGGGCGTGGCTTCATCTATCCCTCAATGAGGGGGCATGGCTTCATCCATCCCTCAATGAGGGGGCGTGGCTTCATCTATCCCTCAATGAGGGGGCGTGGCTTCATCTATCCCTCAATGAGGGGGCGTGGCTTCATCTATCCCTCAATGAGAGAGCGTGGCTTCATCTATCCCTCAATGAGAGAGTGTGGCTTCATCTATCCCTCAATGAGAGAGCGTGGCTTCATCCATCCCTCAATGAGAGAGTGTGGCTTCATCTATCCCTCAATGAGAGAGCGTGGCTTCATCCATCCCTCAATGAGAGAGTGTGGCTTCATCTATCCTTCAATGAGGGGGCGTGGCTTCATCTATCCCTCAATGAGAGAGCGTGGCTTCATCTATCCCTCAATGAGGGGGCGTGGCTTCATCTATCCCTCAATGAGAGAGTGTGGCTACATCCATCCCTCAATGAGGGGGCGTGGCTTCATCTATCACTCAATGAGAGAGCGTGGCTTCATCTATCCCTCAATGAGGGGGCGTGACTTCATCTATCCCTCAATGAGAGAGCGTGGCTTCATCTATCCCTCAATGAGGGGGCGTGGCTTCATCTATCCCTCAATGAGGGGGCGTGGCTTCATCTATCCCTCAATGAGAGAGCGTGGCTTCATCTATCCCTCAATGAGAGAGCGTGGCTTCATCTATCCCTCAATGAGAGAGCGTGGCTTCATCTATCCCTCAATGAGAGAGCGTGGCTTCATCTATCCCTCAATGAGAGGGCGTGGCTTCATCCATCCCTCAATGAGGGGGCGTGGCTTCATCTATCCCTCAATGAGAGAGCGTGGCTTCATCTATCCCTCAATGAGAGAGGGTGGCTTCATCCATCCCTCAATGAGAGAGCGTGGCTTCATCTATCCCTCAATGAGAGAGCGTGGCTTTATCTATCCCTCAATGAGAGAGTGTGGCTTCATCTATCCCTCAATGAGGGGGCGTGGCTTCATCTATCCCTCAATGGGAGAGCGTGGCTTCATCTATCCCTCAATGAGAGAGCGTGGCTTCATCCATCCCTCAGAGAGGGGGCGTGGCTTCATCTATCCCTCAATGAGAGAGCGTGGCTTCATCTATCCCTCAATGAGAGAGCGTGGCTTTATCTATCCCTCAATGAGAGAGTGTGGCTTCATCCATCCCTCAATGAGAGAGCGTGGCTTCATCTATCCCTCAATGAGAGAGCGTAGCTTCATCTATCCCTCAATGAGAGAGTGTGGCTTCATCTATCCCTCAATGAGGGGGCGTGGCTTCATCTATCCCTCAATGAGAGAGCGTGGCTTCATCTATCCCTCAATGAGAGAGCGTGGCTTCATCTATCCCTCAATGAGAGAGCGTAGCTTCATCTATCCCTCAATGAGAGAGTGTGGCTTCATCTATCCCTCAATGAGGGGGCGTGGCTTCATCTATCCCTCAATGAGAGAGCGTGGCTTCATCTATCCCTCAATGAGAGAGCGTGGCTTCATCTATCCCTCAATGAGAGAGCGTGGCTTCATCCATCCCTCAATAAGAGAGCGTGGCTTCATCTATCCCTCAATGAGAGAGCGTGGCTTCATCTATCCCTCAATGAGAGAGCGTGGCTTCATCTATCCCTCAATGAGGGGGCGTGGCTTCATTCATCCCTCAATGAGAGAGTGTGGCTTCATCTATCCCTCAATGAGAGAGTGTGGCTTCATCTATCCCTCAATGAGAGAGTGTGGCTTCATCTATCCCTCAATGAGGGGGCGTGGCTTCATCTATCCCTCAATGAGAGAGTGTGGCTTCATCTATCCCTCAATGAGGGGGCGTGGCTTCATCTATCCCTCAATGAGAGAGTGTGGCTTCATCTATCCCTCAATGAGAGAGTGTGGCTTCATCTATCCCTCAATGAGAGAGCGTGGCTTTATCTATCCCTCAATGAGAGAGTGTGGCTTCATCTATCCCTCAATGAGGGGGCGTGGCTTCATCTATCCCTCAATGAGAGAGTGTGGCTTCATCTATCCCTCAATGAGAGAGTGTGGCTTCATCTATCCCTCAATGAGGGGGCGTGGCTTCATCTATCCCTCAATGAGAGAGCGTGGCTTCATCTATCCCTCAATGAGAGAGCGTGGCTTCATCTATCCCTCAATGAGAGAGCGTGGCTTCATCCATCCCTCAATGAGAGAGCGTGGCTTCATCTATCCCTCAATGAGAGAGCGTGGCTTCATCTATCCCTCAATGAGAGAGCGTGGCTTAATCTATCCCTCAATGAGGGGGCGTGGCTTCATTCATCCCTCAATGAGAGAGTGTGGCTTCATCTATCCCTCAATGAGAGAGTGTGGCTTCATCTATCCCTCAATGAGGGGGCGTGGCTTCATCTATCCCTCAATGAGAGAGTGTGGCTTCATCTATCCCTCAATGAGGGGGCGTGGCTTCATCTATCCCTCAATGAGAGAGTGTGGCTTCATCTATCCCTCAATGAGAGAGTGTGGCTTCATCTATCCCTCAATGAGAGAGCGTGGCTTTATCTATCCCTCAATGAGAGAGTGTGGCTTCATCTATCCCTCAATGAGGGGGCGTGGCTTCATCTATCCCTCAATGAGAGAGTGTGGCTTCATCTATCCCTCAATGAGGGGGCGTGGCTTCATCTATCCCTCAATGAGGGGGCGTGGCTTCATCTATCCCTCAATGAGAGAGCGTGGCTTCATCTATCCCTCAATGAGAGAGCGTGGCTTCATCTATCCCTCAATGAGAGAGCGTGGCTTCATCCATCCCTCAATGAGAGAGCGTGGCTTCATCTATCCCTCAATGAGAGAGCGTGGCTTCATCTATCCCTCAATGAGAGAGCGTGGCTTCATCTATCCCTCAATGAGGGGGCGTGGCTTCATTCATCCCTCAATGAGAGAGTGTGGCTTCATCTATCCCTCAATGAGAGAGTGTGGCTTCATCTATCCCTCAATGAGGGGGCGTGGCTTCATCTATCCCTCAATGAGAGAGCGTGGCTTCATCTATCCCTCAATGAGGGGGCGTGGCTTCATTTATCCCTCAATGAGGGGGCGTGGCTTCATCTATTCCTCAATGAGAGAGTGTGGCTTCATCTATCCCTCAATGAGGGGGCGTGGCTTCATCTATCCCTCAATGAGAGAGCGTGGCTTCATCTACCCCTCAATGAGAGAGCGTGGCTTCATCTATCCCTCAATGAGAGAGCGTGACTTCATCTATCCCTCAATGAGGGGGTGTGGCTTCATCTATCCCTCAATGAGAGAGCGTGGCTTCATCTATCCCTCAATGAGAGAGTGTGGCTTCATCTATCCCTCAATGAGAGAGCGTGGCTTCATCTATCCCTCAATGAGGGGGCGTGGCTTCATCTATCCCTCAATGAGGGGGCGTGGCTTCATCTATCCCTCAATGAGAGAGTGTGGCTTCATCTATCCCTCAATGAGAGAGCGTGGCTTCATCTATCCCTCAATGAGGGGGTGTGGCTTCATCTATCCCTCAATGAGAGAGCGTGGCTTCATCTATCCTTCAATGAGGGGGCGTGGCTTCATCTATCCCTCAATGAGAGAGCGTGGCTTCATCTATCCCTCAATGAGGGGGCGTGGCTTCATCTATCCCTCAATGAGAGAGTGTGGCTACATCCATCCCTCAATGAGGGGGCATGGCTTCATCTATCCCTCAATGAGAGAGCGTGGCTTCATCTATCCCTCAATGAGGGGGCTTGGCTTCATCTATCCCTCAATGAGAGAGCGTGGCTTCATCTATCCCTCAATGAGGGGGCGTGGCTTCATCTATCCCTCAATGAGAGAGTGTGGCTTCATCCATCCCTCAATGAGGGGGCGTGGCTTCATCTATCCCTCAATTTGAGAGCGTGGCTTCATCTATCCCTCAATGAGAGAGTGTGGCTTCATCTATCCCTCAATGAGAGAGCGTGGCTTCATCTATCCCTCAATGAGAGAGTGTGGCTTCATCTACCCCTCAATGAAAGAGTGTGGCTTCATCTACCCCTCAATGAGAGAGCGTGGCTTCATCTATCCCTCAGTGAGAGAGTGTGGCTTCATCCATCCCTCAGTGAGAGAGTGGCTTCATCTATCCCTTAATTAAAGAGTCTGGCTTCATCTATCCCTCAATGAGAGAGTGTGGCTTCATCTATCCCTCAATGAGAGAGCGTGGCTTCATCTATCCCTCAATGAGGGGGCATGGCTTCATCTATCCCTCAATGAGAGAGCGTGGCTTCATCTATCCCTCAATGAGAGAGCGTGGCTTCATCTATCCCTCAATGAGAGAGCGTGGCTTCATCTATCCCTCAATGAGAGAGCGTGGCTTCATCTATTCCTCAATGAGAGAGCGTGGCTTCATCTATCCCTCAATGAGAGAGCGTGGCTTCATCCATCCCTCAATGAGAGAGCGTGGCTTCATCTATCCCTCAATGAGAGAGCGTGGCTTCATCTATCCCTTAATGAGAGAGCGTGGCTTCATCTATTCCTCAATGAGAGAGCGTGGCTTCATCTATCCCTCAATGAGAGAGTGTGGCTTCATCTATCCCTCAATGAGAGAGCGTGGCTTCATCTATCCCTCAATGAGAGAGCGTAGCTTCATCTATTCCTCAATGAGAGAGCGTGGCTTCATCTATCCCTCAATGAGAGAGCGTGGCTTCATCCATCCCTCAATGAGAGAGCGTGGCTTCATCTATCCCTCAATGAGAGAGCGTGGCTTCATCTATCCCTCAATGAGAGAGCGTGGCTTCATCTATTCCTCAATGAGAGAGCGTGGCTTCATCTATCCCTCAATGAGAGAGCGTGGCTTCATCTATCCCTCAATGAGAGAGCGTGGCTTCATCTATCCCTCAATGAGAGAGCGTGGCTTCATCTATCCCTCAATGAGAGAGTGTGGCTTCATCTACCCCTCAATGAGAGAGCGTGGCTTCATCTATCCCTCAGTGAGAGAGTGTGGCTTCATCCATCCCTCAGTGAGAGAGCGTGGCTTCATCTATCCCTTAATTAAAGAGTGTGGCTTCATCTATCCCTCAATGAGAGAGCGTGGCTTCATCTATCCCTCAATGAGAGAGCGTGGCTTCATCTATCCCTCAATGAGGGGGCATGGCTTCATCTATCCCTCAATGAGAGAGCGTGGCTTCATCTATCCCTCAATGAGAGAGTGTGGCTTCATCCATCCCTCAATGAGAGAGCGTGGCTTCATCTATCCCTCAATGAGAGAGCGTGGCTTCATCTATCCCTCAATGAGAGAGCGTGACTTCATCTATCCCTCAATGAGAGAGCGTGGCTTCATCTATCCCTCAATGAGAGAGCGTGGCTTCATCTATCCCTCAATGAGGGGGCGTGGCTTCATCTATCCCTCAATGAGGGGGCGTGGCTTCATCTATCCCTCAATGAGAGAGCGTGGCTTCATCTATCCCTCAATGAGAGAGTGTGGCTTCATCTATCCCTCAATGAGAGGGTGTGGCTTCATCTATCCCTCAATGAAAGAGCGTGGCTTCATCCATCCCTCAATGAGAGAGCGTGGCTTCATCTATCCCTCAATGAAAGAGCGTGGCTTCATCCATCCCTCAATGAGAGAGCGTGGCTTCATCTATCCCTCAATGAGAGAGCGTGGCTTCATCTATCCCTCAATGAGAGAGCGTGGCTTCATCTATCCCTCAATGAGAGAGTGTGGCTTCATCTATCCCTCAATGAGAGAGTGTGGCTTCATCTATCCCTCAATGAGAGAGCGTGGCTTCATCTATCCCTCAATGAGGGGGCGTGGCTTCATCTATCCCTCAATGAGGGGGCGTGGCATCATCTATCCCTCAATGAGTGGGCGTGGCTTCATCTATCCCTCAATGAGGGGCGTGGCTTCATCTATCCCTCAATGAGGGGGCATGGCTTCATCCATCCCTCAATGAGGGGGCGTGGCTTCATCTATCCCTCAATGAGGGGGCGTGGCTTCATCTATCCCTCAATGAGGGGGCGTGGCTTCATCTATCCCTCAATGAGAGAGCGTGGCTTCATCTATCCCTCAATGAGAGAGTGTGGCTTCATCTATCCCTCAATGAGAGAGCGTGGCTTCATCTATCCCTCAATGAGGGGGTGTGGCTTCATCTATCCCTCAATGAGAGAGCGTGGCTTCATCCATCCCTCAATGAGAGAGTGTGGCTTCATCTATCCTTCAATGAGGGGGCGTGGCTTCATCTATCCCTCAATGAGAGAGCGTGGCTTCATCTATCCCTCAATGAGGGGGCGTGGCTTCATCTATCCCTCAATGAGAGAGTGTGGCTACATCCATCCCTCAATGAGGGGGCGTGGCTTCATCTATCACTCAATGAGAGAGCGTGGCTTCATCTATCCCTCAATGAGGGGGCGTGACTTCATCTATCCCTCAATGAGAGAGCGTGGCTTCATCTATCCCTCAATGAGGGGGCGTGGCTTCATCTATCCCTCAATGAGGGGGCGTGGCTTCATCTATCCCTCAATGAGAGAGCGTGGCTTCATCTATCCCTCAATGAGAGAGCGTGGCTTCATCTATCCCTCAATGAGAGAGCGTGGCTTCATCTATCCCTCAATGAGAGGGCGTGGCTTCATCCATCCCTCAATGAGGGGGCGTGGCTTCATCTATCCCTCAATGAGAGAGCGTGGCTTCATCTATCCCTCAATGAGGGGGCGTGGCTTCATCTATCCCTCAATGAGGGGGCGTGGCATCATCTATCCCTCAATGAGTGGGCGTGGCTTCATCTATCCCTCAATGAGGGGGCGTGGCTTCATCTATCCCTCAATGAGGGGGCATGGCTTCATCCATCCCTCAATGAGGGGGCGTGGCTTCATCTATCCCTCAATGAGGGGGCGTGGCTTCATCTATCCCTCAATGAGGGGGCGTGGCTTCATCTATCCCTCAATGAGAGAGCGTGGCTTCATCTATCCCTCAATGAGAGAGTGTGGCTTCATCTATCCCTCAATGAGAGAGCGTGGCTTCATCTATCCCTCAATGAGGGGGTGTGGCTTCATCTATCCCTCAATGAGAGAGCGTGGCTTCATCCATCCCTCAATGAGAGAGTGTGGCTTCATCTATCCTTCAATGAGGGGGCGTGGCTTCATCTATCCCTCAATGAGAGAGCGTGGCTTCATCTATCCCTCAATGAGGGGGCGTGGCTTCATCTATCCCTCAATGAGAGAGTGTGGCTACATCCATCCCTCAATGAGGGGGCGTGGCTTCATCTATCACTCAATGAGAGAGCGTGGCTTCATCTATCCCTCAATGAGGGGGCGTGACTTCATCTATCCCTCAATGAGAGAGTGTGGCTTCATCTATCCCTCAATGAGAGGGTGTGGCTTCATCTATCCCTCAATGAAAGAGCGTGGCTTCATCCATCCCTCAATGAGAGAGCGTGGCTTCATCTATCCCTCAATGAAAGAGCGTGGCTTCATCCATCCCTCAATGAGAGAGCGTGGCTTCATCTATCCCTCAATGAGAGAGCGTGGCTTCATCTATCCCTCAATGAGAGAGCGTGGCTTCATCTATCCCTCAATGAGAGAGTGTGGCTTCATCTATCCCTCAATGAGAGAGTGTGGTTTCATCTATCCCTCAATGAGAGAGCGTGGCTTCATCTATCCCTCAATGAGGGGGCGTGGCTTCATCTATCCCTCAATGAGGGGGCGTGGCATCATCTATCCCTCAATGAGTGGGCGTGGCTTCATCTATCCCTCAATGAGGGGCGTGGCTTCATCTATCCCTCAATGAGGGGGCATGGCTTCATCCATCCCTCAATGAGGGGGCGTGGCTTCATCTATCCCTCAATGAGGGGGCGTGGCTTCATCTATCCCTCAATGAGGGGGCGTGGCTTCATCTATCCCTCAATGAGAGAGCGTGGCTTCATCTATCCCTCAATGAGAGAGTGTGGCTTCATCTATCCCTCAATGAGAGAGCGTGGCTTCATCTATCCCTCAATGAGGGGGTGTGGCTTCATCTATCCCTCAATGAGAGAGCGTGGCTTCATCCATCCCTCAATGAGAGAGTGTGGCTTCATCTATCCTTCAATGAGGGGGCGTGGCTTCATCTATCCCTCAATGAGAGAGCGTGGCTTCATCTATCCCTCAATGAGGGGGCGTGGCTTCATCTATCCCTCAATGAGAGAGTGTGGCTACATCCATCCCTCAATGAGGGGGCGTGGCTTCATCTATCACTCAATGAGAGAGCGTGGCTTCATCTATCCCTCAATGAGGGGGCGTGACTTCATCTATCCCTCAATGAGAGAGCGTGGCTTCATCTATCCCTCAATGAGGGGGCGTGGCTTCATCTATCCCTCAATGAGGGGGCGTGGCTTCATCTATCCCTCAATGAGAGAGCGTGGCTTCATCTATCCCTCAATGAGAGAGCGTGGCTTCATCTATCCCTCAATGAGAGAGCGTGGCTTCATCTATCCCTCAATGAGAGGGCGTGGCTTCATCCATCCCTCAATGAGGGGGCGTGGCTTCATCTATCCCTCAATGAGAGAGCGTGGCTTCATCTATCCCTCAATGAGGGGGCGTGGCTTCATCTATCCCTCAATGAGGGGGCGTGGCATCATCTATCCCTCAATGAGTGGGCGTGGCTTCATCTATCCCTCAATGAGGGGGCGTGGCTTCATCTATCCCTCAATGAGGGGGCATGGCTTCATCCATCCCTCAATGAGGGGGCGTGGCTTCATCTATCCCTCAATGAGGGGGCGTGGCTTCATCTATCCCTCAATGAGGGGGCGTGGCTTCATCTATCCCTCAATGAGAGAGCGTGGCTTCATCTATCCCTCAATGAGAGAGTGTGGCTTCATCTATCCCTCAATGAGAGAGCGTGGCTTCATCTATCCCTCAATGAGGGGGTGTGGCTTCATCTATCCCTCAATGAGAGAGCGTGGCTTCATCCATCCCTCAATGAGAGAGTGTGGCTTCATCTATCCTTCAATGAGGGGGCGTGGCTTCATCTATCCCTCAATGAGAGAGCGTGGCTTCATCTATCCCTCAATGAGGGGGCGTGGCTTCATCTATCCCTCAATGAGAGAGTGTGGCTACATCCATCCCTCAATGAGGGGGCGTGGCTTCATCTATCACTCAATGAGAGAGCGTGGCTTCATCTATCCCTCAATGAGGGGGCGTGACTTCATCTATCCCTCAATGAGAGAGCGTGGCTTCATCTATCCCTCAATGAGGGGGCGTGGCTTCATCTATCCCTCAATGAGGGGGCGTGGCTTCATCTATCCCTCAATGAGAGGGCGTGGCTTCATCCATCCCTCAATGAGGGGGCGTGGCTTCATCTATCCCTCAATGAGAGAGCGTGGCTTCATCCATCCCTCAATGAGAGAGCGTGGCTTCATCTATCCCTCAATGAAAGAGCGTGGCTTCATCCATCCCTCAATGAGAGAGCGTGGCTTCATCTATCCCTCAATGAGAGAGCGTGGCTTCATCTATCCCTCAATGAGAGAGCGTGGCTTCATCTATCCCTCAATGAGAGAGTGTGGCTTCATCTATCCCTCAATGAAAGAGCGTGGCTTCATCCATCCCTCAATGAGAGAGCGTGGCTTCATCTATCCCTCAATGAGAGAGCGTGGCTTCATCTATCCCTCAATGAGAGAGCGTGGCTTCATCTATCCCTCAATGAGAGAGTGTGGCTTCATCTATCCCTCAATGAGAGAGCGTGGCTTCATCTATCCCTCAATGAGGGGGCGTGGCTTCATCTATACCTCAATGAGAGAGCGTGGCTTCATCTATCCCTCGATGAGGGGGCGTGGCTTCATCTATCCCTCAATGAGAGAGTGTGGCTTCATCCATCCCTCAATGAGGGGGCGTGGCTTCATCTATCCCTCAATGAGAGAGTGTGGCTTCATCTATCCCTCAATGAGAGAGCGTGGCTTCATCTATCCCTCAATGAGGGGGCGTGGCTTCATCTATCCCTCAATGAGGGGGCGTGGCATCATCTATCCCTCAATGAGTGGGCGTGGCTTCATCTATCCCTCAATGAGGGGGCGTGGCTTCATCTATCCCTCAATGAGGGGGCATGGCTTCATCCATCCCTCAATGAGGGGGCGTGGCTTCATCTATCCCTCAATGAGGGGGCGTGGCTTCATCTATCCCTCAATGAGGGGGCGTGGCTTCATCTATCCCTCAATGAGAGAGCGTGGCTTCATCTATCCCTCAATGAGAGAGTGTGGCTTCATCTATCCCTCAATGAGAGAGTGTGGCTACATCCATCCCTCAATGAGGGGGCGTGGCTTCATCTATCACTCAATGAGAGAGCGTGGCTTCATCTATCCCTCAATGAGGGGGCGTGACTTCATCTATCCCTCAATGAGAGAGCGTGGCTTCATCTATCCCTCAATGAGGGGGCGTGGCTTCATCTATCCCTCAATGAGGGGGCGTGGCTTCATCTATCCCTCAATGAGAGAGCGTGGCTTCATCTATCCCTCAATGAGAGAGCGTGGCTTCATCTATCCCTCAATGAGAGAGCGTGGCTTCATCTATCCCTCAATGAGAGAGCGTGGCTTCATCTATCCCTCAATGAGAGGGCGTGGCTTCATCCATCCCTCAATGAGGGGGCGTGGCTTCATCTATCCCTCAATGAGAGAGCGTGGCTTCATCTATCCCTCAATGAGAGAGGGTGGCTTCATCCATCCCTCAATGAGAGAGCGTGGCTTCATCTATCCCTCAAAGAGAGAGCGTGGCTTTATCTATCCCTCAATGAGAGAGTGTGGCTTCATCTATCCCTCAATGAGGGGGCGTGGCTTCATCTATCCCTCAATGAGAGAGCGTGGCTTCATCTATCCCTCAATGAGAGAGCGTGGCTTCATCCATCCCTCAGAGAGGGGGCGTGGCTTCATCTATCCCTCAATGAGAGAGCGTGGCTTCATCTATCCCTCAATGAGAGAGCGTGGCTTTATCTATCCCTCAATGAGAGAGTGTGGCTTCATCCATCCCTCAATGAGAGAGCGTGGCTTCATCTATCCCTCAATGAGAGAGCGTAGCTTCATCTATCCCTCAATGAGAGAGTGTGGCTTCATCTATCCCTCAATGAGGGGGCGTGGCTTCATCTATCCCTCAATGAGAGAGCGTGGCTTCATCTATCCCTCAATGAGAGAGCGTGGCTTCATCCATCCCTCAATGAGAGAGCGTGGCTTCATCTATCCCTCAATGAGAGAGCGTGGCTTCATCTATCCCTCAATGAGAGAGCGTGGCTTCATCTATCCCTCAATGAGAGAGCGTGGCTTCATCTATCCCTCAATGAGAGAGCGTGGCTTCATCTATCCCTCAATGAGAGAGCGTGGCTTCATCTATCCCTCAATGAGAGAGCGTGGCTTCATCTATCCCTCAATGAGAGAGTGTGGCTTCATCTATCCCTCAATGAGAGAGCGTGGCTTCATCTATCCCTCAATGAAAGAGCGTGGCTTCATCCATCCCTCAATGAGAGAGCGTGGCTTCATCTATCCCTCAATGAGAGAGCGTGGCTTCATCTATCCCTCAATGAGAGAGCGTGGCTTCATCTATCCCTCAATGAGAGAGTGTGGCTTCATCTATCCCTCAATGAGAGAGTGTGGCTTCATCTATCCCTCAATGAGAGAGCGTGGCTTCATCTATCCCTCAATGAGGGGGCGTGGCTTCATCTATCCCTCAATGAGGGGGCGTGGCATCATCTATCCCTCAATGAGTGGGCGTGGCTTCATCTATCCCTCAATGAGGGGGCGTGGCTTCATCTATCCCTCAATGAGGGGGCATGGCTTCATCCATCCCTCAATGAGGGGGCGTGGCTTCATCTATCCCTCAATGAGGGGGCGTGGCTTCATCTATCCCTCAATGAGGGGGCGTGGCTTCATCTATCCCTCAATGAGAGAGCGTGGCTTCATCTATCCCTCAATGAGAGAGTGTGGCTTCATCTATCCCTCAATGAGAGAGCGTGGCTTCATCCATCCCTCAATGAGAGAGTGTGGCTTCATCTATCCCTCAATGAGAGAGCGTGGCTTCATCCATCCCTCAATGAGAGAGTGTGGCTTCATCTATCCTTCAATGAGGGGGCGTGGCTTCATCTATCCCTCAATGAGAGAGCGTGGCTTCATCTATCCCTCAATGAGGGGGCGTGGCTTCATCTATCCCTCAATGAGAGAGTGTGGCTACATCCATCCCTCAATGAGGGGGCGTGGCTTCATCTATCACTCAATGAGAGAGCGTGGCTTCATCTATCCCTCAATGAGGGGGCGTGACTTCATCTATCCCTCAATGAGAGAGCGTGGCTTCATCTATCCCTCAATGAGGGGGCGTGGCTTCATCTATCCCTCAATGAGGGGGCGTGGCTTCATCTATCCCTCAATGAGAGAGCGTGGCTTCATCTATCCCTCAATGAGAGAGCGTGGCTTCATCTATCCCTCAATGAGAGAGCGTGGCTTCATCTATCCCTCAATGAGAGAGCGTGGCTTCATCTATCCCTCAATGAGAGGGCGTGGCTTCATCCATCCCTCAATGAGGGGGCGTGGCTTCATCTATCCCTCAATGAGAGAGCGTGGCTTCATCTATCCCTCAATGAGAGAGGGTGGCTTCATCCATCCCTCAATGAGAGAGCGTGGCTTCATCTATCCCTCAATGAGAGAGCGTGGCTTTATCTATCCCTCAATGAGAGAGTGTGGCTTCATCTATCCCTCAATGAGGGGGCGTGGCTTCATCTATCCCTCAATGGGAGAGCGTGGCTTCATCTATCCCTCAATGAGAGAGCGTGGCTTCATCCATCCCTCAGAGAGGGGGCGTGGCTTCATCTATCCCTCAATGAGAGAGCGTGGCTTCATCTATCCCTCAATGAGAGAGCGTGGCTTTATCTATCCCTCAATGAGAGAGTGTGGCTTCATCCATCCCTCAATGAGAGAGCGTGGCTTCATCTATCCCTCAATGAGAGAGCGTAGCTTCATCTATCCCTCAATGAGAGAGTGTGGCTTCATCTATCCCTCAATGAGGGGGCGTGGCTTCATCTATCCCTCAATGAGAGAGCGTGGCTTCATCTATCCCTCAATGAGAGAGCGTGGCTTCATCTATCCCTCAATGAGAGAGCGTAGCTTCATCTATCCCTCAATGAGAGAGTGTGGCTTCATCTATCCCTCAATGAGGGGGCGTGGCTTCATCTATCCCTCAATGAGAGAGCGTGGCTTCATCTATCCCTCAATGAGAGAGCGTGGCTTCATCTATCCCTCAATGAGAGAGCGTGGCTTCATCCATCCCTCAATAAGAGAGCGTGGCTTCATCTATCCCTCAATGAGAGAGCGTGGCTTCATCTATCCCTCAATGAGAGAGCGTGGCTTCATCTATCCCTCAATGAGGGGGCGTGGCTTCATTCATCCCTCAATGAGAGAGTGTGGCTTCATCTATCCCTCAATGAGAGAGTGTGGCTTCATCTATCCCTCAATGAGGGGGCGTGGCTTCATCTATCCCTCAATGAGAGAGTGTGGCTTCATCTATCCCTCAATGAGGGGGCGTGGCTTCATCTATCCCTCAATGAGAGAGTGTGGCTTCATCTATCCCTCAATGAGAGAGTGTGGCTTCATCTATCCCTCAATGAGAGAGCGTGGCTTTATCTATCCCTCAATGAGAGAGTGTGGCTTCATCTATCCCTCAATGAGGGGGCGTGGCTTCATCTATCCCTCAATGAGAGAGTGTGGCTTCATCTATCCCTCAATGAGAGAGTGTGGCTTCATCTATCCCTCAATGAGGGGGCGTGGCTTCATCTATCCCTCAATGAGAGAGCGTGGCTTCATCTATCCCTCAATGAGAGAGCGTGGCTTCATCTATCCCTCAATGAGAGAGCGTGGCTTCATCCATCCCTCAATGAGAGAGCGTGGCTTCATCTATCCCTCAATGAGAGAGCGTGGCTTCATCTATCCCTCAATGAGAGAGCGTGGCTTCATCTATCCCTCAATGAGGGGGCGTGGCTTCATTCATCCCTCAATGAGAGAGTGTGGCTTCATCTATCCCTCAATGAGAGAGTGTGGCTTCATCTATCCCTCAATGAGGGGGCGTGGCTTCATCTATCCCTCAATGAGAGAGTGTGGCTTCATCTATCCCTCAATGAGGGGGCGTGGCTTCATCTATCCCTCAATGAGAGAGTGTGGCTTCATCTATCCCTCAATGAGAGAGTGTGGCTTCATCTATCCCTCAATGAGAGAGCGTGGCTTTATCTATCCCTCAATGAGAGAGTGTGGCTTCATCTATCCCTCAATGAGGGGGCGTGGCTTCATCTATCCCTCAATGAGAGAGTGTGGCTTCATCTATCCCTCAATGAGAGAGTGTGGCTTCATCTATCCCTCAATGAGGGGGCGTGGCTTCATCTATCCCTCAATGAGAGAGCGTGGCTTCATCTATCCCTCAATGAGAGAGCGTGGCTTCATCTATCCCTCAATGAGAGAGCGTGGCTTCATCCATCCCTCAATGAGAGAGCGTGGCTTCATCTATCCCTCAATGAGAGAGCGTGGCTTCATCTATCCCTCAATGAGAGAGCGTGGCTTCATCTATCCCTCAATGAGGGGGCGTGGCTTCATTCATCCCTCAATGAGAGAGTGTGGCTTCATCTATCCCTCAATGAGAGAGTGTGGCTTCATCTATCCCTCAATGAGGGGGCGTGGCTTCATCTATCCCTCAATGAGAGAGCGTGGCTTCATCTATCCCTCAATGAGGGGGCGTGGCTTCATTTATCCCTCAATGAGGGGGCGTGGCTTCATCTATTCCTCAATGAGAGAGTGTGGCTTCATCTATCCCTCAATGAGGGGGCGTGGCTTCATCTATCCCTCAATGAGAGAGCGTGGCTTCATCTACCCCTCAATGAGAGAGCGTGGCTTCATCTATCCCTCAATGAGAGAGCGTGACTTCATCTATCCCTCAATGAGGGGGTGTGGCTTCATCTATCCCTCAATGAGAGAGCGTGGCTTCATCTATCCCTCAATGAGAGAGTGTGGCTTCATCTATCCCTCAATGAGAGAGCGTGGCTTCATCTATCCCTCAATGAGGGGGCGTGGCTTCATCTATCCCTCAATGAGGGGGCGTGGCTTCATCTATCCCTCAATGAGAGAGTGTGGCTTCATCTATCCCTCAATGAGAGAGCGTGGCTTCATCTATCCCTCAATGAGGGGGTGTGGCTTCATCTATCCCTCAATGAGAGAGCGTGGCTTCATCTATCCTTCAATGAGGGGGCGTGGCTTCATCTATCCCTCAATGAGAGAGCGTGGCTTCATCTATCCCTCAATGAGGGGGCGTGACTTCATCTATCCCTCAATGAGAGAGTGTGGCTACATCCATCCCTCAATGAGGGGGCATGGCTTCATCTATCCCTCAATGAGAGAGCGTGGCTTCATCTATCCCTCAATGAGGGGGCGTGGCTTCATCTATCCCTCAATGAGAGAGCGTGGCTTCATCTATCCCTCAATGAGGGGGCGTGGCTTCATCTATCCCTCAATGAGAGAGTGTGGCTTCATCCATCCCTCAATGAGGGGGCGTGGCTTCATCTATCCCTCAATGAGAGAGCGTGGCTTCATCTATCCCTCAATGAGAGAGTGTGGCTTCATCTATCCCTCAATGAGAGAGCGTGGCTTCATCTATCCCTCAATGAGAGAGTGTGGCTTCATCTACCCCTCAATGAGAGAGTGTGGCTTCATCTACCCCTCAATGAGAGAGCGTGGCTTCATCTATCCCTCAGTGAGAGAGTGTGGCTTCATCCATCCCTCAGTGAGAGAGTGGCTTCATCTATCCCTTAATTAAAGAGTCTGGCTTCATCTATCCCTCAATGAGAGAGTGTGGCTTCATCTATCCCTCAATGAGAGAGCGTGGCTTCATCTATCCCTCAATGAGGGGGCATGGCTTCATCTATCCCTCAATGAGAGAGCGTGGCTTCATCTATCCCTCAATGAGAGAGTGTGGCTTCATCCATCCCTCAATGAGAGAGCGTGGCTTCATCTATCCCTCAATGAGAGAGCGTGGCTTCATCTATCCCTCAATGAGAGAGCGTGGCTTCATCTATTCCTCAATGAGAGAGCGTGGCTTCATCTATCCCTCAATGAGAGAGCGTGGCTTCATCCATCCCTCGATGAGAGAGCGTGGCTTCATCTATCCCTCAATGAGAGAGCGTGGCTTCATCTATCCCTTAATGAGAGAGCGTGGCTTCATCTATTCCTCAATGAGAGAGCGTGGCTTCATCTATCCCTCAATGAGAGAGTGTGGCTTCATCTATCCCTCAATGAGAGAGCGTGGCTTCATCTATCCCTCAATGAGAGAGCGTAGCTTCATCTATTCCTCAATGAGAGAGCGTGGCTTCATCTATCCCTCAATGAGAGAGCGTGGCTTCATCCATCCCTCAATGAGAGAGCGTGGCTTCATCTATCCCTCAATGAGAGAGCGTGGCTTCATCTATCCCTCAATGAGAGAGCGTGGCTTCATCTATTCCTCAATGAGAGAGCGTGGCTTCATCTATCCCTCAATGAGAGAGCGTGGCTTCATCTATCCCTCAATGAGAGAGCGTGGCTTCATCTATCCCTCAATGAGAGAGCGTGGCTTCATCTATCCCTCAATGAGAGAGTGTGGCTTCATCTACCCCTCAATGAGAGAGCGTGGCTTCATCTATCCCTCAGTGAGAGAGTGTGGCTTCATCCATCCCTCAGTGAGAGAGCGTGGCTTCATCTATCCCTTAATTAAAGAGTGTGGCTTCATCTATCCCTCAATGAGAGTGCGTGGCTTCATCTATCCCTCAATGAGAGAGCGTGGCTTCATCTATCCCTCAATGAGGGGGCATGGCTTCATCTATCCCTCAATGAGAGAGCGTGGCTTCATCTATCCCTCAATGAGAGAGTGTGGCTTCATCCATCCCTCAATGAGAGAGCGTGGCTTCATCTATCCCTCAATGAGAGAGCGTGGCTTCATCTATCCCTCAATGAGAGAGCGTGGCTTCATCTATTCCTCAATGAGAGAGCATGGCTTCATCTATCCCTCAATGAGAGAGCGTGGCTTCATCTATCCCTCAATGAGAGAGCGTGGCTTCATCCATCCCTCAATGAGAGAGCGTGGCTTCATCTATCCCTCAATGAGAGAGCGTGGCTTCATCTATCCCTCAATGAGAGAGCGTGGCTTCATCTATCCCTCAATGAGAGAGCGTGGCTTCATCTATCCCTCAATGAGAGAGCGTGGCTTCATCTATCCCTCAATGAGAGAGCATGGCTTCATCTATTCCTCAATGAGAGAGCGTGGCTTCATCTATCCCTCAATGAGAGAGCGTGGCTTCATCCATCCCTCAATGAGAGAGTGTGACTTCATCTATCCCTCAATGAGAGAGCGTGGCTTCATCCATCCCTCAATGAGAGAGCGTGGCTTCATCTATCCCTCAATGAGAGAGCGTGGCTTCATCCATCCCTCAATGAGAGAGCGTGGCTTCATCTATCCCTCAATGAGAGAGCGTGGCTTCATCTATCCCTCAATGAGAGAGCGTGGCTTCATCTATCCCTCAATGAGAGAGCGTGGCTTCATCTATCCCTCAATGAGAGAGCGTGGCTTCATCTATCCCTCAATGAGAGAGTGTGGCTTCATCTATCCCTCAATGAGAGAGTGTGGCTTCATCTGAGAGAGTGTGGCTTCCTCTATCCCTCAATGAGGGGGCGTGGCTTCATCTATCCCTCAATGAGAGAGTGTGGCTTCATCTATCCCTCAATGAGAGAGCGTGGCTTCATCTATCCCTCAATGAGGGGGTGTGGCTTCATCTATCCCTCAATGAGAGAGCGTGGCTTCATCTATCCCTCAATGAGAGAGTGTGGCTTCATCTATCCCTCAATGAGGGGGCGTGGCTTCATCTATCCCTCAATGAGAAAGTGTGGCCTCATCCATCCCTCAATGAGGGGGCGTGGCTTCATCTATCCCTCAATGAGAGAGCGTGGCTTCATCTATCCCTCAATGAGAGAGTGTGGCTTCATCCATCCCTCAATGAGAGAGCGTGGCTTCATCTATCCCTCAATGAGGGGGCGTGACTTCATCTATCCCTCAATGAGAGAGTGTGGTTTCATCTATCCCTCAATGAGAGAGTGTGGCTTCATCCATCCCTCAATGAGAGAGAGCGTGGCTTCATCTATCCCTCAATTAGGGGGCGTGGCTTCATCTATCCCTCAATGAGAGAGTGTGACTTCATCTATCCCTCAATTAGGGGGCGTGGCTTCATCTATCCCTCAATGAGAGAGTGTGACTTCATCTATCCCTTAATTAGAGAGCGTGGCTTCATCTATCCCTCAATGAAAGAGTGTGGCTTCATCTATCCCTCAATGAGAGAGCGTGGCTTCATCTATCCCTCAATGAGAGAGCGTGGCTTCATCCATCCCTCAATGAGAGAGTGTGACTTCATCTATCCCTCAATGAGAGAGCGTGGCTTCATCCATCCCTCAATGAGAGAGCGTGGCTTCATCTATCCCTCAATGAGAGAGCGTGGCTTCATCCATCCCTCAATGAGAGAGCGTGGCTTCATCTATCCCTCAATGAGAGAGCGTGGCTTCATCTATCCCTCAATGAGAGAGCGTGGCTTCATCTATCCCTCAATGAGAGAGCGTGGCTTCATCTATCCCTCAATGAGAGAGCGTGGCTTCATCTATCCCTCAATGAGAGAGTGTGGCTTCATCTATCCCTCAATGAGAGAGTGTGGCTTCATCTGAGAGAGTGTGGCTTCCTCTATCCCTCAATGAGGGGGCGTGGCTTCATCTATCCCTCAATGAGAGAGTGTGGCTTCATCTATCCCTCAATGAGAGAGCGTGGCTTCATCTATCCCTCAATGAGGGGGTGTGGCTTCATCTATCCCTCAATGAGAGAGCGTGGCTTCATCTATCCCTCAATGAGAGAGTGTGGCTTCATCTATCCCTCAATGAGGGGGCGTGGCTTCATCTATCCCTCAATGAGAAAGTGTGGCCTCATCCATCCCTCAATGAGGGGGCGTGGCTTCATCTATCCCTCAATGAGAGAGCGTGGCTTCATCTATCCCTCAATGAGAGAGTGTGGCTTCATCCATCCCTCAATGAGAGAGCGTGGCTTCATCTATCCCTCAATGAGGGGGCGTGACTTCATCTATCCCTCAATGAGAGAGTGTGGTTTCATCTATCCCTCAATGAGAGAGTGTGGCTTCATCCATCCCTCAATGAGAGAGAGCGTGGCTTCATCTATCCCTCAATTAGGGGGCGTGGCTTCATCTATCCCTCAATGAGAGAGTGTGACTTCATCTATCCCTCAATTAGGGGGCGTGGCTTCATCTATCCCTCAATGAGAGAGTGTGACTTCATCTATCCCTTAATTAGAGAGCGTGGCTTCATCTATCCCTCAATGAAAGAGTGTGGCTTCATCTATCCCTCAATGAGAGAGCGTGGCTTCATGTATCCCTCAATGAGGGGGCGTGGCTTCATCTATCCCTCAATGAGAGAGTGTGACTTCATCTATCCCTCAATGAGAGAGTGTGGCTTCATCTATCCCTCAATGAGAGAGCGTGGCTTCATCTATCCCTCAATGAGGGGGCATGGCTTCATCTATCCCTCAATGAGAGAGCGTGGCTTCATCTATCCCTCAATGAGAGAGTGTGGCTTCATCTATCCCTCAATGAGAGAGCGTGACTTCATCTATCCCTCAATGAGAGAGTGTGACTTCATCTATCCCTCAATGAGAGAGTGTGGCTTCATCTATCCCTCAATGAGAGAGCGTGGCTTCATCTATCCCTCAATGAGGGGGCATGGCTTCATCTATCCCTCAATGAGAGAGCGTGGCTTCATCTACCCCTCAATGAGAGAGCGTGGCTTCATCTATCCCTCAATGAGAGAGCGTGACTTCATCTATCCCTCAATGAGGGGGTGTGGCTTCATCTATCCCTCAATGAGAGAGCGTGGCTTCATCTATCCCTCAATGAGAGAGTGTGGCTTCATCTATCCCTCAATGAGAGAGCGTGGCTTCATCTATCCCTCAATGAGGGGGCGTGGCTTCATCTATCCCTCAATGAGGGGGCGTGGCTTCATCTATCCCTCAATGAGAGAGTGTGGCTTCATCTATCCCTCAATGAGAGAGCGTGGCTTCATCTATCCCTCAATGAGGGGGTGTGGCTTCATCTATCCCTCAATGAGAGAGCGTGGCTTCATCTATCCTTCAATGAGGGGGCGTGGCTTCATCTATCCCTCAATGAGAGAGCGTGGCTTCATCTATCCCTCAATGAGGGGGCGTGACTTCATCTATCCCTCAATGAGAGAGTGTGGCTACATCCATCCCTCAATGAGGGGGCATGGCTTCATCTATCCCTCAATGAGAGAGCGTGGCTTCATCTATCCCTCAATGAGGGGGCGTGGCTTCATCTATCCCTCAATGAGAGAGCGTGGCTTCATCTATCCCTCAATGAGGGGGCGTGGCTTCATCTATCCCTCAATGAGAGAGTGTGGCTTCATCCATCCCTCAATGAGGGGGCGTGGCTTCATCTATCCCTCAATGAGAGAGCGTGGCTTCATCTATCCCTCAATGAGAGAGTGTGGCTTCATCTATCCCTCAATGAGAGAGCGTGGCTTCATCTATCCCTCAATGAGAGAGTGTGGCTTCATCTACCCCTCAATGAGAGAGTGTGGCTTCATCTACCCCTCAATGAGAGAGCGTGGCTTCATCTATCCCTCAGTGAGAGAGTGTGGCTTCATCCATCCCTCAGTGAGAGAGTGGCTTCATCTATCCCTTAATTAAAGAGTCTGGCTTCATCTATCCCTCAATGAGAGAGTGTGGCTTCATCTATCCCTCAATGAGAGAGCGTGGCTTCATCTATCCCTCAATGAGGGGGCATGGCTTCATCTATCCCTCAATGAGAGAGCGTGGCTTCATCTATCCCTCAATGAGAGAGTGTGGCTTCATCCATCCCTCAATGAGAGAGCGTGGCTTCATCTATCCCTCAATGAGAGAGCGTGGCTTCATCTATCCCTCAATGAGAGAGCGTGGCTTCATCTATTCCTCAATGAGAGAGCGTGGCTTCATCTATCCCTCAATGAGAGAGCGTGGCTTCATCCATCCCTCGATGAGAGAGCGTGGCTTCATCTATCCCTCAATGAGAGAGCGTGGCTTCATCTATCCCTTAATGAGAGAGCGTGGCTTCATCTATTCCTCAATGAGAGAGCGTGGCTTCATCTATCCCTCAATGAGAGAGTGTGGCTTCATCTATCCCTCAATGAGAGAGCGTGGCTTCATCTATCCCTCAATGAGAGAGCGTAGCTTCATCTATTCCTCAATGAGAGAGCGTGGCTTCATCTATCCCTCAATGAGAGAGCGTGGCTTCATCCATCCCTCAATGAGAGAGCGTGGCTTCATCTATCCCTCAATGAGAGAGCGTGGCTTCATCTATCCCTCAATGAGAGAGCGTGGCTTCATCTATTCCTCAATGAGAGAGCGTGGCTTCATCTATCCCTCAATGAGAGAGCGTGGCTTCATCTATCCCTCAATGAGAGAGCGTGGCTTCATCTATCCCTCAATGAGAGAGCGTGGCTTCATCTATCCCTCAATGAGAGAGTGTGGCTTCATCTACCCCTCAATGAGAGAGCGTGGCTTCATCTATCCCTCAGTGAGAGAGTGTGGCTTCATCCATCCCTCAGTGAGAGAGCGTGGCTTCATCTATCCCTTAATTAAAGAGTGTGGCTTCATCTATCCCTCAATGAGAGTGCGTGGCTTCATCTATCCCTCAATGAGAGAGCGTGGCTTCATCTATCCCTCAATGAGGGGGCATGGCTTCATCTATCCCTCAATGAGAGAGCGTGGCTTCATCTATCCCTCAATGAGAGAGTGTGGCTTCATCCATCCCTCAATGAGAGAGCGTGGCTTCATCTATCCCTCAATGAGAGAGCGTGGCTTCATCTATCCCTCAATGAGAGAGCGTGGCTTCATCTATTCCTCAATGAGAGAGCATGGCTTCATCTATCCCTCAATGAGAGAGCGTGGCTTCATCTATCCCTCAATGAGAGAGCGTGGCTTCATCCATCCCTCAATGAGAGAGCGTGGCTTCATCTATCCCTCAATGAGAGAGCGTGGCTTCATCTATCCCTCAATGAGAGAGCGTGGCTTCATCTATCCCTCAATGAGAGAGCGTGGCTTCATCTATCCCTCAATGAGAGAGCGTGGCTTCATCTATCCCTCAATGAGAGAGCATGGCTTCATCTATTCCTCAATGAGAGAGCGTGGCTTCATCTATCCCTCAATGAGAGAGCGTGGCTTCATCCATCCCTCAATGAGAGAGTGTGACTTCATCTATCCCTCAATGAGAGAGCGTGGCTTCATCCATCCCTCAATGAGAGAGCGTGGCTTCATCTATCCCTCAATGAGAGAGCGTGGCTTCATCCATCCCTCAATGAGAGAGCGTGGCTTCATCTATCCCTCAATGAGAGAGCGTGGCTTCATCTATCCCTCAATGAGAGAGCGTGGCTTCATCTATCCCTCAATGAGAGAGCGTGGCTTCATCTATCCCTCAATGAGAGAGCGTGGCTTCATCTATCCCTCAATGAGAGAGTGTGGCTTCATCTATCCCTCAATGAGAGAGTGTGGCTTCATCTGAGAGAGTGTGGCTTCCTCTATCCCTCAATGAGGGGGCGTGGCTTCATCTATCCCTCAATGAGAGAGTGTGGCTTCATCTATCCCTCAATGAGAGAGCGTGGCTTCATCTATCCCTCAATGAGGGGGTGTGGCTTCATCTATCCCTCAATGAGAGAGCGTGGCTTCATCTATCCCTCAATGAGAGAGTGTGGCTTCATCTATCCCTCAATGAGGGGGCGTGGCTTCATCTATCCCTCAATGAGAAAGTGTGGCCTCATCCATCCCTCAATGAGGGGGCGTGGCTTCATCTATCCCTCAATGAGAGAGCGTGGCTTCATCTATCCCTCAATGAGAGAGTGTGGCTTCATCCATCCCTCAATGAGAGAGCGTGGCTTCATCTATCCCTCAATGAGGGGGCGTGACTTCATCTATCCCTCAATGAGAGAGTGTGGTTTCATCTATCCCTCAATGAGAGAGTGTGGCTTCATCCATCCCTCAATGAGAGAGAGCGTGGCTTCATCTATCCCTCAATTAGGGGGCGTGGCTTCATCTATCCCTCAATGAGAGAGTGTGACTTCATCTATCCCTCAATTAGGGGGCGTGGCTTCATCTATCCCTCAATGAGAGAGTGTGACTTCATCTATCCCTTAATTAGAGAGCGTGGCTTCATCTATCCCTCAATGAAAGAGTGTGGCTTCATCTATCCCTCAATGAGAGAGCGTGGCTTCATCTATCCCTCAATGAGAGAGCGTGGCTTCATCCATCCCTCAATGAGAGAGTGTGACTTCATCTATCCCTCAATGAGAGAGCGTGGCTTCATCCATCCCTCAATGAGAGAGCGTGGCTTCATCTATCCCTCAATGAGAGAGCGTGGCTTCATCCATCCCTCAATGAGAGAGCGTGGCTTCATCTATCCCTCAATGAGAGAGCGTGGCTTCATCTATCCCTCAATGAGAGAGCGTGGCTTCATCTATCCCTCAATGAGAGAGCGTGGCTTCATCTATCCCTCAATGAGAGAGCGTGGCTTCATCTATCCCTCAATGAGAGAGTGTGGCTTCATCTATCCCTCAATGAGAGAGTGTGGCTTCATCTGAGAGAGTGTGGCTTCCTCTATCCCTCAATGAGGGGGCGTGGCTTCATCTATCCCTCAATGAGAGAGTGTGGCTTCATCTATCCCTCAATGAGAGAGCGTGGCTTCATCTATCCCTCAATGAGGGGGTGTGGCTTCATCTATCCCTCAATGAGAGAGCGTGGCTTCATCTATCCCTCAATGAGAGAGTGTGGCTTCATCTATCCCTCAATGAGGGGGCGTGGCTTCATCTATCCCTCAATGAGAAAGTGTGGCCTCATCCATCCCTCAATGAGGGGGCGTGGCTTCATCTATCCCTCAATGAGAGAGCGTGGCTTCATCTATCCCTCAATGAGAGAGTGTGGCTTCATCCATCCCTCAATGAGAGAGCGTGGCTTCATCTATCCCTCAATGAGGGGGCGTGACTTCATCTATCCCTCAATGAGAGAGTGTGGTTTCATCTATCCCTCAATGAGAGAGTGTGGCTTCATCCATCCCTCAATGAGAGAGAGCGTGGCTTCATCTATCCCTCAATTAGGGGGCGTGGCTTCATCTATCCCTCAATGAGAGAGTGTGACTTCATCTATCCCTCAATTAGGGGGCGTGGCTTCATCTATCCCTCAATGAGAGAGTGTGACTTCATCTATCCCTTAATTAGAGAGCGTGGCTTCATCTATCCCTCAATGAAAGAGTGTGGCTTCATCTATCCCTCAATGAGAGAGCGTGGCTTCATGTATCCCTCAATGAGGGGGCGTGGCTTCATCTATCCCTCAATGAGAGAGTGTGACTTCATCTATCCCTCAATGAGAGAGTGTGGCTTCATCTATCCCTCAATGAGAGAGCGTGGCTTCATCTATCCCTCAATGAGGGGGCATGGCTTCATCTATCCCTCAATGAGAGAGCGTGGCTTCATCTATCCCTCAATGAGAGAGTGTGGCTTCATCCATCCCTCAATGAGAGAGCGTGGCTTCATCTATCCCTCAATGAGAGAGCGTGGCTTCATCTATCCCTCAATGAGAGAGCGTGGCTTCATGTATTCCTCAATGAGAGAGCGTGGCTTCATCTATCCCTCAATGAGAGAGCGTGGCTTCATCCATCCCTCAATGAGAGAGCGTGGCTTCATCTATCCCTCAATGAGAGAGCGTGGCTTCATCTATCCCTTAATGAGAGAGCGTGGCTTCATCTATTCCTCAATGAGAGAGCGTGGCTTCATCTATCCCTCAATGAGAGAGTGTGGCTTCATCTATCCCTCAATGAGAGAGCGTGGCTTCATCTATCCCTCAATGAGAGAGCGTAGCTTCATCTATTCCTCAATGAGAGAGCGTGGCTTCATCTATCCCTCAATGAGAGAGCGTGGCTTCATCCATCCCTCAATGAGAGAGCGTGGCTTCATCTATCCCTCAATGAGAGAGCGTGGCTTCATCTATCCCTCAATGAGAGAGCGTGGCTTCATCTATTCCTCAATGAGAGAGCGTGGCTTCATCTATCCCTCAATGAGAGAGCGTGGCTTCATCTATCCCTCAATGAGAGAGCGTGGCTTCATCTATCCCTCAATGAGAGAGCGTGGCTTCATCTATCCCTCAATGAGAGAGTGTGGCTTCATCTACCCCTCAATGAGAGAGCGTGGCTTCATCTATCCCTCAGTGAGAGAGTGTGGCTTCATCCATCCCTCAGTGAGAGAGCGTGGCTTCATCTATCCCTTAATTAAAGAGTGTGGCTTCATCTATCCCTCAATGAGAGAGCGTGGCTTCATCTATCCCTCAATGAGAGAGAGTGGCTTCATCTATCCCTCAATGAGGGGGCATGGCTTCATCTATCCCTCAATGAGAGAGCGTGGCTTCATCTATCCCTCAATGAGAGAGTGTGGCTTCATCCATCCCTCAATGAGAGAGCGTGGCTTCATCTATCCCTCAATGAGAGAGCGTGGCTTCATCTATCCCTCAATGAGAGAGCGTGGCTTCATCTATTCCTCAATGAGAGAGCATGGCTTCATCTATCCCTCAATGAGAGAGCGTGGCTTCATCTATCCCTCAATGAGAGAGCGTGGCTTCATCCATCCCTCAATGAGAGAGCGTGGCTTCATCTATCCCTCAATGAGAGAGCGTGGCTTCATCTATCCCTCAATGAGAGAGCGTGGCTTCATCTATCCCTCAATGAGAGAGCGTGGCTTCATCTATCCCTCAATGAGAGAGCGTGGCTTCATCTATCCCTCAATGAGAGAGCATGGCTTCATCTATTCCTCAATGAGAGAGCGTGGCTTCATCTATCCCTCAATGAGAGAGCGTGGCTTCATCCATCCCTCAATGAGAGAGTGTGACTTCATCTATCCCTCAATGAGAGAGCGTGGCTTCATCCATCCCTCAATGAGAGAGCGTGGCTTCATCTATCCCTCAATGAGAGAGCGTGGCTTCATCCATCCCTCAATGAGAGAGCGTGGCTTCATCTATCCCTCAATGAGAGAGCGTGGCTTCATCTATCCCTCAATGAGAGAGCGTGGCTTCATCTATCCCTCAATGAGAGAGCGTGGCTTCATCTATCCCTCAATGAGAGAGCGTGGCTTCATCTATCCCTCAATGAGAGAGTGTGGCTTCATCTATCCCTCAATGAGAGAGTGTGGCTTCATCTGAGAGAGTGTGGCTTCCTCTATCCCTCAATGAGGGGGCGTGGCTTCATCTATCCCTCAATGAGAGAGTGTGGCTTCATCTATCCCTCAATGAGAGAGCGTGGCTTCATCTATCCCTCAATGAGGGGGTGTGGCTTCATCTATCCCTCAATGAGAGAGCGTGGCTTCATCTATCCCTCAATGAGAGAGTGTGGCTTCATCTATCCCTCAATGAGGGGGCGTGGCTTCATCTATCCCTCAATGAGAAAGTGTGGCCTCATCCATCCCTCAATGAGGGGGCGTGGCTTCATCTATCCCTCAATGAGAGAGCGTGGCTTCATCTATCCCTCAATGAGAGAGTGTGGCTTCATCCATCCCTCAATGAGAGAGCGTGGCTTCATCTATCCCTCAATGAGGGGGCGTGACTTCATCTATCCCTCAATGAGAGAGTGTGGTTTCATCTATCCCTCAATGAGAGAGTGTGGCTTCATCCATCCCTCAATGAGAGAGAGCGTGGCTTCATCTATCCCTCAATTAGGGGGCGTGGCTTCATCTATCCCTCAATGAGAGAGTGTGACTTCATCTATCCCTCAATTAGGGGGCGTGGCTTCATCTATCCCTCAATGAGAGAGTGTGACTTCATCTATCCCTTAATTAGAGAGCGTGGCTTCATCTATCCCTCAATGAAAGAGTGTGGCTTCATCTATCCCTCAATGAGAGAGCGTGGCTTCATCTATCCCTCAATGAGGGGGCGTGGCTTCATCTATCCCTCAATGAGAGAGTGTGACTTCATCTATCCCTCAATGAGAGAGGGTGGCTTCATCTATCCCTCAATGAGAGAGCGTGGCTTCATCCATCCCTCAATGAGAGAGTGTGACTTCATCTATCCCTCAATGAGAGAGCGTGGCTTCATCCATCCCTCAATGAGAGAGCGTGGCTTCATCTATCCCTCAATGAGGAGGCGTGGCTTCATCTATCCCTCAATGAGAGAGCGTGGCTTCATCTATCCCTCAATGAGAGAGGGTGGCTTCATCTATCCCTCAATGAGAGAGTGTGGCTTCATCTATCCCTCAATGAGGAGGCGTGGCTTCATCTATCCCTCAATGAGAGAGTGTGGCTTCATCTATGCCTCAATGAGGGGGCGTGGCTTCATCTATCCCTCAATGAGAGGGCGTGGCTCCATCCCTCAATGAGAGAGTGTGGCTTCATCTATCCCTCAATGAGAGAGTGTGGCTTCATCTATCCCTCAATGAGGGGGCGTGGCTTCATCTATCCCTCAATGAGAGAGTGTGGCTTCATCTATCCCTCAATGAGAGAGTGTGGCTTCATCTATCCCTCAATGAGAGAGTGTGGCTTCATCGATCCCTCAATGAGAGAGCGTGGCTTCATCTATCCCTCAATGAAAGAGCGTGGCTTCATCTATCCCTCAATGAGGGGGCGTGGCTTCATCTATCCCTCAATGAGAGAGTGTGGCTTCATCTATCCCTCAATGAAGGAGCGTGGCTTCATCTATCCCTCAATGAGGGGGCGTGGCTTCATCTATCCCTCAATGAGGGGGCGTGGCTTCATCTATCCCTCAATGAGAGAGCGTGGCTTCATCTATCCCTCAATGAGAGAGCGTGGCTTCATCTATCCCTCAATGAGGGGGCGTGGCTTCATCTATCCCTCAATGAGGGGCCATGGCTTCATCTATCCCTCAATGAGAGAGTGTGGCTTCATCTATCCCTCAATGAGAGAGTGTGGCTTCATCTATCCCTCAATGAGGGGGCGTGGCTTCATCTATCCCTCAGTGAGAGGGTGTGGCTTCATCTATCTCTAAATGAGAGAGTGTGGCTTCATCTATCCCTCAATGAGGGGGCGTGGCTTCATCTATCCCTCAATGAGGGGGCGTGGCTTCATCTATCCCTCAATGAGAGAGTGTGGCTTCATCTATCCCTCAATGAGAGAGTGTGGCTTCATCTATCCCTCAATGAGGGGGCGTGGCTTCATCTATCCCTCAATGAGGGGGCTTGGCTTCATCTATCCCTCAATGAGGGGGCATGGCTTCATCCATCCCTCAATGAGAGAGCGCGGCTTCATCCATCCCTCAATGAGAGAGCGCGGCTTCATCTATCCCTCAATGAGGGGGCGTGGCTTCATCTATCCCTCAATGAGAGAGTGTGGCTTCATCTATCCCTCAATGAGAGAGTGTGGCTTCATCTATCCCTCAATGAGGGGGCGTGGCTTCATCTATCCCTCAATGAGGGGGCTTGGCTTCATCTATCCCTCAATGAGGGGGCATGGCTTCATCCATCCCTCAATGAGAGAGCGTGGCTTCATCCATCCCTCAATGAGAGAGCGTGGCTTCATCTATCCCTTAATTAGAGAGTGTGGCTTCATCTATCCCTCAATGAGAGAGCGTGGCTTCATCTATTCCTCAATGAGAGAGCGTGGCTTCATCTATCCCTCAATGAGAGAGTGTGGCTTCATCCATCCCTCAATGAGAGAGCGTGGCTTCATCTATCCCTCAATGAGAGATCGTGGCTTCATCTATCCTTCAATGAGAGAGCGTGGCTTCATCTATTCCTCAATGAGAGAGCGTGGCTTCATCCATCCCTCAATGAGAGAGCGTGGCTTCATCTATCCCTCAATGAGAGAGTGTGGCTTCATCCATCCCTCAATGAGAGAGCGTGGCTTCATCTATTCCTCAATGAGAGAGCGTGGCTTCATCTATCCCTCAATGAGAGAGCGTGGCTTCATCTATTCCTCAATGAGAGAGCGTGGCTTCATCCATCCCTCAATGAGAGAGCGTGGCTTCATCTATTCCTCAATGAGAGAGCGTGGCTTCATCTATTCCTCAATGAGAGAGCGTGGCTTCATCTATCCCTCAATGAGAGAGTGTGGCTTCATCTATCCCTCAATGAGAGAGCGTGGCTTCATCTATCCCTCAATGAAAGAGCGTGGCTTCATCTATCCCTCAATGAGGAGGCGTGGCTTAATCTATCCCTCAATGAGAGAGCGTGGCTTCATCTATCCCTCAATGAGAGAGGGTGGCTTCATCTATCCCTCAATGAGAGAGTGTGGCTTCATCTATCCCTCAATGAGGAGGCGTGGCTTCATCTATCCCTCAATGAGAGAGTGTGGCTTCATCTATCCCTCAATGAGAGAGCGCGGCTTCATCTATCCCTCAATGAGGGGGCGTGGCTTCATCTATCTCTCAATGAGAGAGTGTGGCTTCATCTATCCCTCAATGAGAGAGTGTGGCTTCATCTATCCCTCAATGAGGGGGCGTGGCTTCATCTATCCCTCAATGAGGGGGCTTGGCTTCATCTATCCCTCAATGAGGGGGCATGGCTTCATCCATCCCTCAATGAGAGAGCGTGGCTTCATCCATCCCTCAATGAGAGAGCGTGGCTTCATCTATCCCTTAATTAGAGACTGTGGCTTCATCTATCCCTCAATGAGAGAGCGTGGCTTCATCTATTCCTCAATGAGAGAGCGTGGCTTTATCTATCCCTCAATGAGAGAGTGTGGCTTCATCCATCCCTCAATGAGAGAGCGTGGCTTCATCTATCCCTCAATGAGAGATCGTGGCTTCATCTATCCCTCAATGAGAGAGCGTGGCTTCATCTATTCCTCAATGAGAGAGCGTGGCTTCATCCATCCCTCAATGAGAGAGCGTGGCTTCATCTATCCCTCAATGAGAGAGTGTGGCTTCATCTATCCCTCAATGAGAGAGCGTGGCTTCATCCATCCCTCAATGAGAGAGCGTGGCTTCATCTATCCCTCAATGAGAGAGCGTGGCTTCATCTATCCCTCAATGAGAGAGCGTGGCTTCATCTATTCCTCAATGAGAGAGCGTGGCTTCATCCATCCCTCAATGAGAGAGCGTGGCTTCATCTATCCCTCAATGAGAGAGCGTGGCTTCATCCATCCGTTAATGAGAGAGTGTGGCTTCATCTATCCCTCAATGAGAGAGCGTGGCTTCATCTATTCCTCAATGCGAGAGCGTGGCTTCATCTATCCCTCAATGAGAGAGTGTGGCTTCATCTATCCCTCAATGAGGGGGCGTGGCTTCATCTATCCCTCAATGAGAGAGCGTGGCTTCATCTATCCCTCAATGAGAGAGCGTGGCTTCATCTATCCCTCAATGAGAGAGCGTGGCTTCATCCATCCCTCAATGAGAGAGCGTGGCTTCATCTATCCCTCAATGAGAGAGCGTGGCTTCATCTATCCCTCAATGAGAGAGCGTGGCTTCATCTATCCCTCAATGAGGGGGCGTGGCTTCATTCATCCCTCAATGAGAGAGTGTGGCTTCATCTATCCCTCAATGAGAGAGTGTGGCTTCATCTATCCCTCAATGAGGGGGCGTGGCTTCATCTATCCCTCAATGAGAGAGCGTGGCTTCATCTATCCCTCAATGAGGGGGCGTGGCTTCATTTATCCCTCAATGAGGGGGCGTGGCTTCATCTATTCCTCAATGAGAGAGTGTGGCTTCATCTATCCCTCAATGAGGGGGCGTGGCTTCATCTATCCCTCAATGAGAGAGCGTGGCTTCATCTACCCCTCAATGAGAGAGCGTGGCTTCATCTATCCCTCAATGAGAGAGCGTGACTTCATCTATCCCTCAATGAGGGGGTGTGGCTTCATCTATCCCTCAATGAGAGAGCGTGGCTTCATCTATCCCTCAATGAGAGAGTGTGGCTTCATCTATCCCTCAATGAGAGAGCGTGGCTTCATCTATCCCTCAATGAGGGGGCGTGGCTTCATCTATCCCTCAATGAGGGGGCGTGGCTTCATCTATCCCTCAATGAGAGAGTGTGGCTTCATCTATCCCTCAATGAGAGAGCGTGGCTTCATCTATCCCTCAATGAGGGGGTGTGGCTTCATCTATCCCTCAATGAGAGAGCGTGGCTTCATCTATCCTTCAATGAGGGGGCGTGGCTTCATCTATCCCTCAATGAGAGAGTGTGGCTTCATCTATCCCTCAATGAGGGGGCGTGGCTTCATCTATCCCTCAATGAGAGAGTGTGGCTACATCCATCCCTCAATGAGGGGGCATGGCTTCATCTATCCCTCAATGAGAGAGCGTGGCTTCATCTATCCCTCAATGAGGGGGCGTGGCTTCATCTATCCCTCAATGAGAGAGCGTGGCTTCATCTATCCCTCAATGAGGGGGCGTGGCTTCATCTATCCCTCAATGAGAGAGTGTGGCTTCATCCATCCCTCAATGAGGGGGCGTGGCTTCATCTATCCCTCAATGAGAGAGCGTGGCTTCATCTATCCCTCAATGAGAGAGTGTGGCTTCATCTATCCCTCAATGAGAGAGCGTGGCTTCATCTATCCCTCAATGAGAGAGTGTGGCTTCATCTACCCCTCAATGAGAGAGTGTGGCTTCATCTACCCCTCAATGAGAGAGCGTGGCTTCATCTATCCCTCAGTGAGAGAGTGTGGCTTCATCCATCCCTCAGTGAGAGAGTGGCTTCATCTATCCCTTAATTAAAGAGTCTGGCTTCATCTATCCCTCAATGAGAGAGTGTGGCTTCATCTATCCCTCAATGAAAGAGCGTGGCTTCATCTATCCCTCAATGAGGGGGCATGGCTTCATCTATCCTTCAATGAGAGAGCGTGGCTTCATCTATCCCTCAATGAGAGAGTGTGGCTTCATCCATCCCTCAATGAGAGAGCGTGGCTTCATCTATCCCTCAATGAGAGAGCGTGGCTTCATCTATCCCTCAATGAGAGAGCGTGGCTTCATCTATTCCTCAATGAGAGAGCGTGGCTTCATCTATCCCTCAATGAGAGAGCGTGGCTTCATCCATCCCTCAATGAGAGAGCGTGGCTTCATCTATCCCTCAATGAGAGAGCGTGGCTTCATCTATCCCTTAATGAGAGAGCGTGGCTTCATCTATTCCTCAATGAGAGAGCGTGGCTTCATCTATCCCTCAATGAGAGAGTGTGGCTTCATCTATCCCTCAATGAGAGAGCGTGGCTTCATCTATCCCTCAATGAGAGAGCGTAGCTTCATCTATTCCTCAATGAGAGAGCGTGGCTTCATCTATCCCTCAATGAGAGAGCGTGGCTTCATCCATCCCTCAATGAGAGAGCGTGGCTTCATCTATCCCTCAATGAGAGAGCGTGGCTTCATCTATCCCTCAATGAGAGAGCGTGGCTTCATCTATTCCTCAATGAGAGAGCGTGGCTTCATCTATCCCTCAATGAGAGAGCGTGGCTTCATCTATCCCTCAATGAGAGAGCGTGGCTTCATCTATCCCTCAATGAGAGAGCGTGGCTTCATCTATCCCTCAATGAGAGAGTGTGGCTTCATCTACCCCTCAATGAGAGAACGTGGCTTCATCTATCCCTCAGTGAGAGAGTGTGGCTTCATCCATCCCTCAGTGAGAGAGCGTGGCTTCATCTATCCCTTAATTAAAGAGTGTGGCTTCATCTATCCCTCAATGAGAGAGCGTGGCTTCATCTATCCCTCAATGAGAGAGCGTGGCTTCATCTATCCCTCAATGAGGGGGCATGGCTTCATCTATCCCTCAATGAGAGAGCGTGGCTTCATCTATCCCTCAATGAGAGAGTGTGGCTTCATCCATCCCTCAATGAGAGAGCGTGGCTTCATCTATCCCTCAATGAGAGAGCGTGGCTTCATCTATCCCTCAATGAGAGAGCGTGGCTTCATCTATTCCTCAATGAGAGAGCATGGCTTCATCTATCCCTCAATGAGAGAGCGTGGCTTCATCTATCCCTCAATGAGAGAGCGTGGCTTCATCCATCCCTCAATGAGAGAGCGTGGCTTCATCTATCCCTCAATGAGAGAGCGTGGCTTCATCTATCCCTCAATGAGAGAGCGTGGCTTCATCTATCCCTCAATGAGAGAGCGTGGCTTCATCTATCCCTCAATGAGAGAGCGTGGCTTCATCTATCCCTCAATGAGAGAGCATGGCTTCATCTATTCCTCAATGAGAGAGCGTGGCTTCATCTATCCCTCAATGAGAGAGCGTGGCTTCATCAATCCCTCAATGAGAGAGTGTGACTTCATCTATCCCTCAATGAGAGAGCGTGGCTTCATCCATCCCTCAATGAGAGAGCGTGGCTTCATCTATCCCTCAATGAGAGAGCGTGGCTTCATCCATCCCTCAATGAGAGAGCGTGGCTTCATCTATCCCTCAATGAGAGAGCGTGGCTTCATCTATCCCTCAATGAGAGAGCGTGGCTTCATCTATCCCTCAATGAGAGAGCGTGGCTTCATCTATCCCTCAATGAGAGAGCGTGGCTTCATCTATCCCTCAATGAGAGAGTGTGGCTTCATCTATCCCTCAATGAGAGAGTGTGACTTCATCTGAGAGAGTGTGGCTTCCTCTATCCCTCAATGAGGGGGCGTGGCTTCATCTATCCCTCAATGAGAGAGTGTGGCTTCATCTATCCCTCAATGAGAGAGCGTGGCTTCATCTATCCCTCAATGAGGGGGTGTGGCTTCATCTATCCCTCAATGAGAGAGCGTGGCTTCATCTATCCCTCAATGAGAGAGTGTGGCTTCATCTATCCCTCAATGAGGGGGCGTGGCTTCATCTATCCCTCAATGAGAAAGTGTGGCCTCATCCATCCCTCAATGAGGGGGCGTGGCTTCATCTATCCCTCAATGAGAGAGCGTGGCTTCATCTATCCCTCAATGAGAGAGTGTGGCTTCATCCATCCCTCAATGAGAGAGCGTGGCTTCATCTATCCCTCAATGAGGGGGCGTGACTTCATCTATCCCTCAATGAGAGAGTGTGGTTTCATCTATCCCTCAATGAGAGAGTGTGGCTTCATCCATCCCTCAATGAGAGAGAGCGTGGCTTCATCTATCCCTCAATTAGGGGGCGTGGCTTCATCTATCCCTCAATGAGAGAGTGTGACTTCATCTATCCCTCAATTAGGGGGCGTGGCTTCATCTATCCCTCAATGAGAGAGTGTGACTTCATCTATCCCTTAATTAGAGAGCGTGGCTTCATCTATCCCTCAATGAAAGAGTGTGGCTTCATCTATCCCTCAATGAGAGAGCGTGGCTTCATCTATCCCTCAATGAGGGGGCGTGGCTTCATCTATCCCTCAATGAGAGAGTGTGACTTCATCTATCCCTCAATGAGAGAGTGTGGCTTCATCTATCCCTCAATGAGAGAGCGTGGCTTCATCTATCCCTCAATGAGGGGGCATGGCTTCATCTATCCCTCAATGAGAGAGCGTGGCTTCATCTATCCCTCAATGAGAGAGTGTGGCTTCATCCATCCCTCAATGAGAGAGCGTGGCTTCATCTATCCCTCAATGAGAGAGCGTGGCTTCATCTATCCCTCAATGAGAGAGCGTGGCTTCATCTATTCCTCAATGAGAGAGCGTGGCTTCATCTATCCCTCAATGAGAGAGCGTGGCTTCATCCATCCCTCAATGAGAGAGCGTGGCTTCATCTATCCCTCAATGAGAGAGCGTGGCTTCATCTATCCCTTAATGAGAGAGCGTGGCTTCATCTATTTCTCAATGAGAGAGCGTGGCTTCATCTATCCCTCAATGAGAGAGTGTGGCTTCATCTATCCCTCAATGAGAGAGCGTGGCTTCATCTATCCCTCAATGAGAGAGCGTAGCTTCATCTATTCCTCAATGAGAGAGCGTGGCTTCATCTATCCCTCAATGAGAGCGTGGCTTCATCCATCCCTCAATGAGAGAGCGTGGCTTCATCTATCCCTCAATGAGAGAGCGTGGCTTCATCTATCCCTCAATGAGAGAGCGTGGCTTCATCTATTCCTCAATGAGAGAGCGTGGCTTCATCTATCCCTCAATGAGAGAGCGTGGCTTCATCTATCCCTCAATGAGAGAGCGTGGCTTCATCTATCCCTCAATGAGAGAGCGTGGCTTCATCTATCCCTCAATGAGAGAGTGTGGCTTCATCTACCCCTCAATGAGAGAGCGTGGCTTCATCTATCCCTCAGTGAGAGAGTGTGGCTTCATCCATCCCTCAGTGAGAGAGCGTGGCTTCATCTATCCCTTAATTAAAGAGTGTGGCTTCATCTATCCCTCAATGAGAGAGCGTGGCTTCATCTATCCCTCAATGAGAGAGCGTGGCTTCATCTATCCCTCAATGAGAGAGCGTGGCTTCATCTATCCCTCAATGAGAGAGTGTGGCTTCATCCATCCCTCAATGAGAGAGCGTGGCTTCATCTATCCCTCAATGAGAGAGCGTGGCTTCATCTATCCCTCAATGAGAGAGCGTGGCTTCATCTATTCCTCAATGAGAGAGCATGGCTTCATCTATCCCTCAATGAGAGAGCGTGGCTTCATCTATCCCTCAATGAGAGAGCGTGGCTTCATCCATCCCTCAATGAGAGAGCGTGGCTTCATCTATCCCTCAATGAGAGAGCGTGGCTTCATCTATCCCTCAATGAGAGAGCGTGGCTTCATCTATCCCTCAATGAGAGAGCGTGGCTTCATCTATCCCTCAATGAGAGAGCGTGGCTTCATCTATCCCTCAATGAGAGAGCATGGCTTCATCTATTCCTCAATGAGAGAGCGTGGCTTCATCTATCCCTCAATGAGAGAGCGTGGCTTCATCCATCCCTCAATGAGAGAGTGTGACTTCATCTATCCCTCAATGAGAGAGCGTGGCTTCATCCATCCCTCAATGAGAGAGCGTGGCTTCATCTATCCCTCAATGAGAGAGCGTGGCTTCATCCATCCCTCAATGAGAGAGCGTGGCTTCATCTATCCCTCAATGAGAGAGCGTGGCTTCATCTATCCCTCAATGAGAGAGCGTGGCTTCATCTATCCCTCAATGAGAGAGCGTGGCTTCATCTATCCCTCAATGAGAGAGCGTGGCTTCATCTATCCCTCAATGAGAGAGTGTGGCTTCATCTATCCCTCAATGAGAGAGTGTGGCTTCATCTGAGAGAGTGTGGCTTCCTCTATCCCTCAATGAGGGGGCGTGGCTTCATCTATCCCTCAATGAGAGAGTGTGGCTTCATCTATCCCTCAATGAGAGAGCGTGGCTTCATCTATCCCTCAATGAGGGGGTGTGGCTTCATCTATCCCTCAATGAGAGAGCGTGGCTTCATCTATCCCTCAATGAGAGAGTGTGGCTTCATCTATCCCTCAATGAGGGGGCGTGGCTTCATCTATCCCTCAATGAGAAAGTGTGGCCTCATCCATCCCTCAATGAGGGGGCGTGGCTTCATCTATCCCTCAATGAGAGAGCGTGGCTTCATCTATCCCTCAATGAGAGAGTGTGGCTTCATCCATCCCTCAATGAGAGAGCGTGGCTTCATCTATCCCTCAATGAGGGGGCGTGACTTCATCTATCCCTCAATGAGAGAGTGTGGTTTCATCTATCCCTCAATGAGAGAGTGTGGCTTCATCCATCCCTCAATGAGAGAGAGCGTGGCTTCATCTATCCCTCAATTAGGGGGCGTGGCTTCATCTATCCCTCAATGAGAGAGTGTGACTTCATCTATCCCTCAATTAGGGGGCGTGGCTTCATCTATCCCTCAATGAGAGAGTGTGACTTCATCTATCCCTTAATTAGAGAGCGTGGCTTCATCTATCCCTCAATGAAAGAGTGTGGCTTCATCTATCCCTCAATGAGAGAGCGTGGCTTCATCTATCCCTCAATGAGGGGGCGTGGCTTCATCTATCCCTCAATGAGAGAGTGTGACTTCATCTATCCCTCAATGAGAGAGTGTGACTTCATCTATCCCTCAATGAGAGAGCGTGGCTTCATCTATCCCTCAATGAGAGAGCGTGGCTTCATCTATCCCTCAATGAAAGAGCGTGGCTTCATCTATCCCTCAATGAGGAGGCGTGGCTTCATCTATCCCTCAATGAGAGAGCGTGGCTTCATCTATCCCTCAATGAGAGAGGGTGGCTTCATCTATCCCTCAATGAGAGAGTGTGGCTTCATCTATCCCTCAATGAGGAGGCGTGGCTTCATCTATCCCTCAATGAGAGAGTGTGGCTTCATCTATGCCTCAATGAGGGGGCGTGGCTTCATCTATCCCTCAATGAGAGGGCGTGGCTCCATCCCTCAATGAGAGAGTGTGGCTTCATCTATCCCTCAATGAGAGAGTGTGGCTTCATCTATCCCTCAATGAGGGGGCGTGGCTTCATCTATCCCTCAATGAGAGAGTGTGGCTTCATCTATCCCTCAATGAGAGAGTGTGGCTTCATCTATCCCTCAATGAGAGAGGTGTGGCTTCATCTATCCCTCAATGAGAGAGCGTGGCTTCATCTATCCCTCAATGAAAGAGCGTGGCTTCATCTATCCCTCAATGAGGGGGCGTGGCTTCATCTATCCCTCAATGAGAGAGTGTGGCTTCATCTATCCCTCAATGAAGGAGCGTGGCTTCATCTATCCCTCAATGAGGGGGGCGTGGCTTCATCTATCCCTCAATGAGGGGGCGTGGCTTCATCTATCCCTCAATGAGAGAGCGTGGCTTCATCTATCCCTCAATGAGAGAGCGTGGCTTCATCTATCCCTCAATGAGGGGGGCGTGGCTTCATCTATCCCTCAATGAGGGGCCATGGCTTCATCTATCCCTCAATGAGAGAGTGTGGCTTCATCTATCCCTCAATGAGAGAGTGTGGCTTCATCTATCCCTCAATGAGGGGGCGTGGCTTCATCTATCCCTCAGTGAGAGGGTGTGGCTTCATCTATCTCTAAATGAGAGAGTGTGGCTTCATCTATCCCTCAATGAGGGGGCGTGGCTTCATCTATCCCTCAATGAGGGGGGCGTGGCTTCATCTATCCCTCAATGAGAGAGTGTGGCTTCATCTATCCCTCAATGAGAGAGTGTGGCTTCATCTATCCCTCAATGAGGGGGCGTGGCTTCATCTATCCCTCAATGAGGGGGCTTGGCTTCATCTATCCCTCAATGAGGGGGCATGGCTTCATCCATCCCTCAATGAGAGAGCGCGGCTTCATCCATCCCTCAATGAGAGAGCGCGGCTTCATCTATCCCTCAATGAGGGGGCGTGGCTTCATCTATCCCTCAATGAGAGAGTGTGGCTTCATCTATCCCTCAATGAGAGAGTGTGGCTTCATCTATCCCTCAATGAGGGGGCGTGGCTTCATCTATCCCTCAATGAGGGGGCTTGGCTTCATCTATCCCTCAATGAGGGGGCATGGCTTCATCCATCCCTCAATGAGAAGAGCGTGGCTTCATCCATCCCTCAATGAGAGAGCGTGGCTTCATCTATCCCTTAATTAGAGAGTGTGGCTTCATCTATCCCTCAATGGAGAGAGCGTGGCTTCATCTATTCCTCAATGAGAGAGCGTGGCTTCATCTATCCCTCAATGAGAGAGTGTGGCTTCATCCATCCCTCAATGAGAGAGCGTGGCTTCATCTATCCCTCAATGAGAGATCGTGGCTTCATCTATCCTTCAATGAGAGAGCGTGGCTTCATCTATTCCTCAATGAGAGAGCGTGGCTTCATCCATCCCTCAATGAGAGAGCGTGGCTTCATCTATCCCTCAATGAGAGAGTGTGGCTTCATCCATCCCTCAATGAGAGAGCGTGGCTTCATCTATTCCTCAATGAGAGAGCGTGGCTTCATCTATCCCTCAATGAGAGAGCGTGGCTTTATCTATTCCTCAATGAGAGAGCGTGGCTTCATCCATCCCTCAATGAGAGAGCGTGGCTTCATCTATTCCTCAATGAGAGAGCGTGGCTTCATCTATTCCTCAATGAGAGAGCGTGGCTTCATCTATCCCTCAATGAGAGAGTGTGGCTTCATCTATCCCTCAATGAGAGAGCGTGGCTTCATCTATCCCTCAATGAAAGAGCGTGGCTTCATCTATCCCTCAATGAGGAGGCGTGGCTTAATCTATCCCTCAATGAGAGAGCGTGGCTTCATCTATCCCTCAATGAGAGAGGGTGGCTTCATCTATCCCTCAATGAGAGAGTGTGGCTTCATCTATCCCTCAATGAGGAGGCGTGGCTTCATCTATCCCTCAATGAGAGAGTGTGGCTTCATCTATCCCTCAATGAGAGAGCGCGGCTTCATCTATCCCTCAATGAGGGGGCGTGGCTTCATCTATCTCTCAGTGAGAGAGTGTGGCTTCATCTATCCCTCAATGAGAGAGTGTGGCTTCATCTATCCCTCAATGAGGGGGCGTGGCTTCATCTATCCCTCAATGAGGGGGCTTGGCTTCATCTATCCCTCAATGAGGGGGCATGGCTTCATCCATCCCTCAATGAGAGAGCGTGGCTTCATCCATCCCTCAATGAGAGAGCGTGGCTTCATCTATCCCTTAATTAGAGACTGTGGCTTCATCTATCCCTCAATGAGAGAGCGTGGCTTCATCTATTCCTCAATGAGAGAGCGTGGCTTTATCTATCCCTCAATGAGAGAGTGTGGCTTCATCCATCCCTCAATGAGAGAGCGTGGCTTCATCTATCCCTCAATGAGAGATCGTGGCTTCATCTATCCCTCAATGAGAGAGCGTGGCTTCATCTATTCCTCAATGAGAGAGCGTGGCTTCATCCATCCCTCAATGAGAGAGCGTGGCTTCATCTATCCCTCAATGAGAGAGTGTGGCTTCATCTATCCCTCAATGAGAGAGCGTGGCTTCATCCATCCCTCAATGAGAGAGCGTGGCTTCATCTATCCCTCAATGAGAGAGCGTGGCTTCATCTATCCCTCAATGAGAGAGCGTGGCTTCATCTATTCCTCAATGAGAGAGCGTGGCTTCATCCATCCCTCAATGAGAGAGCGTGGCTTCATCTATCCCTCAATGAGAGAGCGTGGCTTCATCCATCCGTTAATGAGAGAGTGTGGCTTCATCTATCCCTCAATGAGAGAGCGTGGCTTCATCTATTCCTCAATGAGATAGCGTGGCTTCATCTATCCCTCAATGAGAGAGCGTGGCTTCATCTATCCCTCAATGAGGGGGCGTGGCTTCATCTATCCCTCAATGAGGGGGCGTGGCTTCATCTATCCCTCAATGAGGGGGCGTGGCTTCATCTATCCCTCAATGAGGGGGCGTGGCTTCATCTATCCCTCAATGACAGAACGTGGCTTCATCTATCCCTCAATGAGGGGGCGTGGCTTCATCTATCCCTCAATGAGGGAGCATGGCTTCATCTATCCCTCAATGAGAGAGTATGGCTTCATCTATCCCTCAATGAGGGGGTGTGGCTTCATCTATCCCTCGATGCGGGGGCGTGGCTTCATCCATCCGTCAATGAGAGAGTGTGGCTTCATCTATCCCTCAATGAGAGAGAGTGGCTTCATCTATCCCTCAATGAGGGGGCGTGGCTTCATCTATCCCTCAATGAGGGGGCGTGGCTTCATCTATCCCTCAATGAAAGAGCGTGGCTTCATCTATCCCTCAATGAGAGAGTGTGGCTTCATCTATCCCTCAATGAGGGGGCGTGGCTTCATCTATCCCTCAATGAGAGAGTGTGGCTTCATCTATCACTCAATGAGGGGGCGTGGCTTCATTTATCCCTCAATGAGAGAGTGTGGCTTCATCTATCCCTCAATGAGAGAGTGTGGCTTCATCTATCCCTCAATGAGAGAGTGTGGCTTCATCTATCCCTCAATGAAAGAGCGTGGCTTCATCTATCCCTCAATGACAGAGTGTGGCTTCATCTATCCCTCAATGAGGGGGCGTGGCTTCATCTATCCCTCAATGAGAGAGTGTGGCTTCATCTATCCCTCAATGAAAGAGCGTGGCTTCATCTATCCCTCAATGAGAGAGTGTGGCCTCATCTATCCCTCAATAAGAGAGTGTGGCTTCATCTATCCCTCAATGAGGGGGCGTGGCTTCATCTGTCCCTCAATGAGAGAGTGTGGCTTCATCTATCCCTCAATGAGAGAGTGTGGATTCATCTATCCCTCAATGAGAGAGTGTGGCTTCATCTATCCCTCAATGAGAGAGTGTGGCTTCATCTATCCCTCAATGAGAGAGTGTGGCTTCATCTATCCCTCAATGAGAGAGTGTGGCTTCATCTATCCCTCAATGAGAGAGTGTGGCTTCATCTATCCCTCAATGAGAGAGTGTGGCTTCATCTATCCCTCAATGAAAGAGTGTGGCTTCATCTATCCCTCAATGAGGGGGCGTGGCTTCATCTGTCCCTCAATGAGAGAGTGTGGCTTCATCTATCCCTCAATGAGAGAGTGTGGCTTCATCTATCCCTCAATGAGAGAGCGTGGCTTCATCTATCCCTCAATGAGGGGGCGGGGCTTCCTCCATCCCTCGATGAGAGAGTGTGGCTTCATCTATCCCTCAATGAGGGGGCGTGGCTTCATTTATCCCTCAATGAGAGAGTGTGGCTTCATCTATTCCACCATGAGAGAGCGTGGCTGCATCTATCCCTCAATAAGGGGGCGGGGCTTCATCCATCCCTCAATGAGAGGGCGTGGCATCATCCATCCCTCAATGAGAGAGCGTGGCTTCATCTATCCCTCAATGAGAGAGTGCGGCTTCATCTATCCCTCAATGAGGGGGCGTGGCTTCATCTATCCCTCAATGAGAGGGCGTGGCATCATCCATCCCTCAATGAGAGAGCGTGGCTTCATCTATCCCTCAATGAGAGAGTGTGGCTTCATCTATCCCTCAATGAGAGAGTCTGGCTTCATCTATCCCTCAAAGAGGGGGCGTGGCTTCATCTATCCCTCAATGAGGGAGCGTGGCTTCATCTATCCCTCAATGAGAGAGCGTGGCTTCATCTATCCCTCAATGAGAGAGCGTGGCTTCATCTGAGAGAGTGTGGCTTCCTCTATCCCTCAATGAGAGAGCGTGGCTTCATCTGAGAGAGCATGGCTTCATCTATCCCTCAATGAGAGAGCGTGGCTTCATCTATCCCTCAATGAGAGAGCGTGGCTTCATCTGAGAGAGCATGGCTTCATCTATCCCTCAATGAGAGAGCGTGGCTTCATCTATCCCTCAATGAGAGAGCGTGGCTTCATCTATCCCTCAATGAGAGAGCGTGGCTTCATCTGAGAGAGTGTGGCTTCCTCTATCCCTCAATGAGAGAGCGTGGCTTCATCTGAGAGAGCATGGCTTCATCTATCCCTCAATGAGAGAGCGTGGCTTCATCTATCCCTCAATGAGAGAGCGTGGCTTCATCTATCCCTCAATGAGAGAGCGTGGCTTCATCTGAGAGAGTGTGGCTTCCTCTATCCCTCAGTGAGAGAGTGTGGCTTCATCTATCCCTCAATGAGGGGGTGTGGCTTCATCTATCCCTCAATGAGAGAGTGTGGCTTCATCTGAGAGAGTGTGGCTTCCTCTATCCCTCAATGAGGGGGCGTGGCTTCATCTATCCCTCAATGAGAGAGCGTGGCTTCATCTATCCCTCAGTGAGGGGGCGTGGCTTCATCTATCCCTCAATGAGAGAGCGTGGCTTCATCTATCCCTCAATGAGAGAGTGTGGCTTCATCTATCCCTCAATGAGGGGGCGTGGCTTCATCTATCACTCAATGAGGGGGCGTGGCTTCATCTATCCCTCAATGAGAGAGCGTGGCTTCATCTATCCCTCAATGAGGGGGCGTGGCTTCATCTATCCCTCAATGAGAGAGCGTGGCTTCATCTATCCCTCAATGAGGGGGCGTGGCTTCATCTATCCCTCAATGAGAGGGTGTGGCTTCATCTATCCCTCAATGAGAGAACGTGGCTTCATCTATCCCTCAATGAGAGAGCGTGGCTTCATCTATCCCTCAATGAGGGGGCGTGGCTTCATCTATCCCTCAATGAGGGGGCGTGGCTTCATATATCCCTCAATGAGGGGGCGTGGCTTCATCTATCCCTCAATGAGAGAGCGTGGCTTCATCTATCCCTCAATGAGGGGGCGTGGCTTCATCTATCCCTCAATGAGAGAGCGTGGCTTCATCTATCCCTCAATGAGGGGGCGTGGCTTCATCTATCCCTCAATGAGAGGGTGTGGCTTCATCTATCCCTCAATGAGAGAGCGTGGCTTCATCTATCCCTCAATGAGGGGGTGTGGCTGGCGTGGATTCATCTATCCCTCAATGAGGGGGCGTGGCTTCATCTATCCCTCAATGAGAGAGTCTGGCTTCATCTATCCCTCAATGAGGGGGCGTGGCTTCATCTATCCCTCAATGAGAGAACGTGGCTTCATCTATCCCTCAATGAGGGGGCGTGGCTTCATCTATCCCTCAATGAGGGAGCATGGCTTCATCTATCCCTCAATGAGAGAGTCTGGCTTCATCTATCCCTCAATGAGGGGGCGTGGCTTCATCTATCCCTCGAAGCGGGGGCGTGGCTTCATCCATCCGTCAATGAGAGAGTGTGGCTTCATCTATCCCTCAATGAGAGAGTGTGGCTTCATCTATCCCTCAATGAGGGGGCGTGGCTTCATCTATCCCTCAATGAGAGAGTGTGGCTTCATCTATCACTCAATGAGGGGGCGTGGCTTCATCTATCCCTCAATGAGAGAGTGTGGCTTCATCTATCCCTCAATGAGAGAGTGTGGCTTCATCTATCACTCAATGAAGGGGCGTGGCTTCATCTATTCCTCAATGAGAGAGTGTGGCTTCATCTATCCCTCAATGAGAGAGTGTGGCTTCATCTATCCCTCAATGAGAGAGTGTGGCTTCATCTATCCCTCAATGAGGGGGCGTGGCTTCATCTATCCCTCAATGAGAGAGTGTGGCTTCATCTATCCCTCAATGAAAGAGCGTGGCTTCATCTATCCCTCAATGAGGGGGCGTGGCTTCATCTATCCCTCAATGAGAGAGTGTGACTTCATCTATCCCTCAATGAAAGAGCGTGGCTTCATCTATCCCTCAATGAGGGGGCGTGGCTTCATCTATCCCTCAATGAGAGAGTGTGGCTTCATCTATCCCTCAATGAAAGAGCGTGGCTTCATCTATCCCTCAATGAGAGAGTGTGGCTTCATCTATCCCTCAATGAGGGGGCGTGGCTTCATCTGTCCCTCAATGAGAGAGTGTGGCTTCATCTATCCCTCAATGAGAGAGTGTGGCTTCATCTATCCCTCAATGAGAGAGTGTGGCTTCATCTATCCCTCAATGAGGGGGCGGGGCTTCCTCCATCCCTCGATGAGAGAGTGTGGCTTCATCTATCCCTCAATGAGGGGGCGTGGCTTCATCTATCCCTCAATGAGAGAGTGTGGCTTCATCTATTCCTCCATGAGAGAGCGTGGCATCATCTATCCCTCAATGAGGGGGCGGGGCTTCATCCATCCCTCAATGAGAGAGTGCGGCTTCATCTATCCCTCAATGAGGGGGCGCGGCTTCATGTATCCCTCAATGAGAGGGCGTGGCATCATCCATCCCTCAATGAGAAAGCGTGGCTTCATCTATCCCTCAATGAGAGAGTGTGACTTCATCTATCCCTCAAAGAGGGGGCGTGGCTTCATCTATCCCTCAATGAGGGAGCGTGGCTTCATCTATCCCTCAATGAGAGAGCATGGCTTCATCTATCCCTCAATGAGAGAGCGTGGCTTCATCTATCCCTCAATGAGAGAGCGTGGCTTCATCTGAGAGAGTGTCTCTTCCTCTATCCCTCAATGAGAGAGTGTGGCTTCGTCTGAGAGAGTGTGGCTTCCTCTATCCCTCAATGAGAGAGTGTGGCTTCATCTGAGAGAGTGTGGCTTCCTCTATCCCTCAATGAGAGAGTGTGGCTTCATCTGAGAGAGTGTGGCTTCCTCTATCCCTCAATGAGAGAGCGTGGCTTCATCTGAGAGAGCATGGCTTCATCTATCCCTCAATGAGAGAGCGTGGCTTCATCTATCCCTCAATGAGAGAGCGTGGCTTCATCTGAGAGAGTGTGGCTTCCTCTATCCCTCAATGAGAGAGTGTGGCTTCATCTATCCCTCAATGAGAGAGCGTGGCTTCATCTGAGAGAGTGTGGCTTCCTCTATCCCTCAGTGAGAGAGTGTGGCTTCATCTATCCCTCAATGAGGGGGTGTGGCTTCATCTATCCCTCAATGAGAGAGCGTGGCTTCATCTGAGAGAGTGTGGCTTCCTCTATCCCTCAGTGAGAGAGTGTGGCTTCATCTATCCCTCAATGAGGGGGTGTGGCTTCATCTATCCCTCAATGAGAGAGCGTGGCTTCATCTGAGAGAGTGTGGCTTCCTCTATCCCTCAGTGAGAGAGTGTGGCTTCATCTATCCCTCAATGAGGGGGTGTGGCTTCATCTATCCCTCAATGAGAGAGTGTGGCTTCATCTGAGAGAGTGTGGCTTCCTCTATCCCTCAATGAGAGAGTGTGGCTTCATCTATCCCTCAATGAGGGGGCGTGGCTTCATCTATCCCTCAATGAGAGAGTGTGGCTTCATCTATCCCTCAATGAGGGGGCGTGGCTTCATCTATCCCTCAATGAGAGAGCGTGGCTTCCTCTATCCCTCAATGAGAGAGTGTGGCTTCATCTATCCCTCAATGAGGGGGCGTGGCTTCATCTATCCCTCAATGAGAGAGCGTGGCTTCCTCTATCCCTCAGTGAGAATGTGTGGCTTCATCTATCCCTCAATGAGGGAGCGTGGCTTCATCTATCCCTCAATGAGAGAGTGTGGCTTCATCTGAGAGAGTGTGGCTTCCTCTATCCCTCAATGAGAGAGTGTGGCTTCATCTATCCCTCAATGAGGGGGCGTGGCTTCATCTATCCCTCAATGAGAGAGTGTGGCTTCATCTATCCCTCAATGAGGGGGCGTGGCTTCATCTATCCCTCAATGAGAGAGCGTGGCTTCCTCTATCCCTCAATGAGAGAGTGTGGCTTCATCTATCCCTCAATGAGGGGGCTAGGCTTCATTTATCCCTCAATGAGAGAGTGTGGCTTCATCTATCCCTCAATGAGAGAGCGTGGCTTCATCTATCCCTCAATGAGAGAGCGTGGCTTCATCTATCCCTCAATGAGAGAGCGTGGCTTCATCTATCCCTCAATGAGAGAGCGTGGCTTCATCTATCCCTCAATGAGGGGGCGTGGCTTCATCTATCCCTTAATGAGAGAGTGTGGCTACATCCATCCCTCAATGAGGGGGCGTGGCTTCATCTATCCCTCAATGAGAGAGCGTGGCTTCCTCTATCCCTCAATGAGGGGGCGTGGCTTCATCTATCACTCAATGAGAGAGCGTGGCTTCATCTATCCCTCAATGAGGGGGCGTGACTTCATCTATCCCTCAATGAGAGAGCGTGGCTTCATCTATCCCTCAATGAGGGAGCGTGGCTTCATCTATCCCTCAATGAGGGGGCGTGGCTTCATCTATCCCTCAATGAGAGAGCGTGGCTTCATCTATCCCTCAATGAGAGAGCGTGGCTTCATCTATCCCTCAATGAGAGAGCGTGGCTTCATCTATCCCTCAATGAGAGAGCGTGGCTTCATCTATCCCTCAATGAGAGAGCGTGGCTTCATCCATCCCTCAGAGAGGGGGCGTGGCTTCATCTATCCCTCAATGAGAGAGCGTGGCTTCATCTATCCCTCAATGAGAGAGCGTGGCTTTATCTATCCCTCAATGAGAGAGTGTGGCTTCATCCATCCCTCAATGAGAGAGCGTGGCTTCATCTATCCCTCAATGAGAGAGCGTGGCTTTATCTATCCCTCAATGAGAGAGTGTGGCTTCATCTATCCCTCAATGAGGGGGCGTGGCTTCATCTATCCCTCAATGAGAGAGTGTGGCTTCATCTATCCCTCAATGAGAGAGTGTGGCTTCATCTATCCCTCAATGAGAGAGCGTGGCTTTATCTATCCCTCAATGAGAGAGTGTGGCTTCATCTATCCCTCAATGAGGGGGCGTGGCTTCATCTATCCCTCAATGAGAGAGTGTGGCTTCATCTATCCCTCAATGAGAGAGTGTGGCTTCATCTATCCCTCAATGAGGGGGCGTGGCTTCATCTATCCCTCAATGAGAGAGCGTGGCTTCATCTATCCCTCAATGAGAGAGCGTGGCTTCATCTATCCCTCAATGAGAGAGCGTGGCTTCATCCATCCCTCAATGAGAGAGCGTGGCTTCATCTATCCCTCAATGAGAGAGCGTGGCTTCATCTATCCCTCAATGAGAGAGCGTGGCTTCATCTATCCCTCAATGAGGGGGCGTGGCTTCATTCATCCCTCAATGAGAGAGTGTGGCTTCATCTATCCCTCAATGAGAGAGTGTGGCTTCATCTATCCCTCAATGAGGGGGCGTGGCTTCATCTATCCCTCAATGAGAGAGCGTGGCTTCATCTATCCCTCAATGAGGGGGCGTGGCTTCATTTATCCCTCAATGAGGGGTTGTGGCTTCATCTATTCCTCAATGAGAGAGTGTGGCTTCATCTATCCCTCAATGAGGGGGCGTGGCTTCATCTATCCCTCAATGAGAGAGCGTGGCTTCATCTACCCCTCAATGAGAGAGCGTGGCTTCATCTATCCCTCAATGAGAGAGCGTGACTTCATCTATCCCTCAATGAGGGGGTGTGGCTTCATCTATCCCTCAATGAGAGAGCGTGGCTTCATCTATCCCTCAATGAGAGAGTGTGGCTTCATCTATCCCTCAATGAGAGAGCGTGGCTTCATCTATCCCTCAATGAGGGGGCGTGGCTTCATCTATCCCTCAATGAGGGGGCGTGGCTTCATCTATCCCTCAATGAGAGAGTGTGGCTTCATCTATCCCTCAATGAGAGAGCGTGGCTTCATCTATCCCTCAATGAGGGGGTGTGGCTTCATCTATCCCTCAATGAGAGAGCGTGGCTTCATCTATCCTTCAATGAGGGGGCGTGGCTTCATCTATCCCTCAATGAGAGAGCGTGGCTTCATCTATCCCTCAATGAGGGGGCGTGGCTTCATCTATCCCTCAATGAGAGAGTGTGGCTACATCCATCCCTCAATGAGGGGGCGTGGCTTCATCTATCCCTCAATGAGAGAGCGTGGCTTCATCTATCCCTCAATGAGGGGGCGTGGCTTCATCTATCCCTCAATGAGAGAGCGTGGCTTCATCTATCCCTCGATGAGGGGGCGTGGCTTCATCTATCCCTCAATGAGAGAGTGTGGCTTCATCCATCCCTCAATGAGGGGGCGTGGCTTCATCTATCCCTCAATGAGAGAGCGTGGCTTCATCTATCCCTCAATGAGAGAGTGTGGCTTCATCTATCCCTCAATGAGAGAGCGTGGCTTCATCTATCCCTCAATGAGAGAGTGTGGCTTCATCTACCCCTCAATGAGAGAGTGTGGCTTCATCTACCCCTCAATGAGAGAGCGTGGCTTCATCTATCCCTCAGTGAGAGAGTGTGGCTTCATCCATCCCTCAGTGAGAGAGCATGGCTTCATCTATCCCTTAATTAAAGAGTGTGGCTTCATCTATCCCTCAATGAGAGAGTGTGGCTTCATCTATCCCTCAATGAGAGAGCGTGGCTTCATCTATCCCTCAATGAGAGGGCATGGCTTCATCTATCCCTCAATGAGGGGGCGTGGCTTCATCTATCCCTCAATGAGAGAGCGTGGCTTCATCTATCCCTCAATGAGGGGGTGTGGCTTCATCTATCCCTCAATGAGAGAGCGTGGCTTCATCTATCCTTCAATGAGGGGGCGTGGCTTCATCTATCCCTCAATGAGAGAGCGTGGCTTCATCTATCCCTCAATGAGGGGGCGTGGCTTCATCTATCCCTCAATGAGAGAGTGTGGCTACATCCATCCCTCAATGAGGGGGCGTGGCTTTATCTATCCCTCAATGAGAGAGCGTGGCTTCATCTATCCCTCAATGAGGGGGCGTGGCTTCATCTATCCCTCAATGAGAGAGCGTGGCTTCATCTATCCCTCGATGAGGGGGCGTGGCTTCATCTATCCCTCAATGAGAGAGTGTGGCTTCATCCATCCCTCAATGAGGGGGCGTGGCTTCATCTATCCCTCAATGAGAGAGTGTGGCTTCATCTATCCCTCAATGAGAGAGTGTGGCTTCATCCATCCCTCAATGAGAGAGCGTGGCTTCATCTATCCCTCAATGAGAGAGCGTGGCTTCATCTATCCCTCAATGAGAGAGCGTGGCTTCATCTATTCCTCAATGAGAGAGCGTGGCTTCATCTATCCCTCAATGAGAGAGCGTGGCTTCATCCATCCCTCAATGAGAGAGCGTGGCTTCATCTATCCCTCAATGAGAGAGCGTGGCTTCATCTATTCCTCAATGAGAGAGCGTGGCTTCATCCATCCCTCAATGAGAGAGCGTGGCTTCATCTATCCCTCAATGAGAGAGCGTGGCTTCATCTATCCCTCAATGAGAGAGTGTGGCTTCATCTACCCCTCAATGAGAGAGCGTGGCTTCATCTATCCCTCAGTGAGAGAGTGTGGCTTCATCCATCCCTCAGTGAGAGAGCGTGGCTTCATCTATCCCTTAATTAAAGAGTGTGGCTTCATCTATCCCTCAATGAGAGAGCGTGGCTTCATCTATCCCTCAATGAGAGAGCGTGGCTTCATCTATCCCTCAATGAGGGGGCATGGCTTCATCTATCCCTCAATGAGAGAGCGTGGCTTCATCTATCCCTCAATGAGAGAGTGTGGCTTCATCCATCCCTCAATGAGAGAGCGTGGCTTCATCCATCCCTCAATGAGAGAGCGTGGCTTCATCTATCCCTCAATGAGAGAGCGTGGCTTCATCTATTCCTCAATGAGAGAGCGTGGCTTCATCTATCCCTCAATGAGAGAGCGTGGCTTCATCCATCCCTCAATGAGAGAGCGTGGCTTCATCTATCCCTCAATGAGAGAGCGTGGCTTCATCTATCCCTCAATGAGAGAGCGTGGCTTCATCTATCCCTCAATGAGAGAGCGTGGCTTCATCTATCCCTCAATGAGAGAGCGTGGCTTCATCTATCCCTCAATGAGAGAGCGTGGCTTCATCTATTCCTCAATGAGAGAGCGTGGCTTCATCTATCCCTCAATGAGAGAGCGTGGCTTCATCCATCCCTCAATGAGAGAGTGTGGCTTCATCTATCCCTCAATGAGAGAGCGTGGCTTCTTCCATCCCTCAATGAGAGAGCGTGGCTTCATCTATCCCTCAATGAGAGAGCGTGGCTTCATCTATCCCTCAATGAGAGAGCGTGGCTTCATCTATCCCTCAATGAGGGGGCGTGGCTTAATCTATCCCTCAATGAGAGAGTGTGGCTTCATCTATCCCTCAATGAGAGAGCGTGGCTTCATCTATCCCTCAATGAGGGGGTGTGGCTTCATCTATCCCTCAATGAGAGAGCGTGGCTTCATCTATCCCTCAATGAGAGAGTGTGGCTTCATCTATCCCTCAATGAGGGGGCGTGGCTTCATCTATCCCTCAATGAGAAAGTGTGGCTTCATCCATCCCTCAATGAGGGGGCGTGGCTTCATCTATCCCTCAATGAGAGAGCGTGGCTTCATCTATCCCTCAATGAGAGAGTGTGGCTTCATCCATCCCTCAATGAGAGAGCGTGGCTTCATCTATCCCTCAATGAGGGGGCGTGACTTCATCAATCCCTCAATGAGAGAGTGTGGCTTCATCTATCCCTCAATGAGAGAGTGTGGCTTCATCCATCCCTCAATGAGAGAGAGCGTGGCTTCATCTATCCCTCAATTAGGGGGCGTGGCTTCATCTATCCCTCAATGAGAGAGTGTGACTTCATCTATCCCTCAATTAGGGGGCGTGGCTTCATCTATCCCTCAATGAGAGAGTGTGACTTCATCTATCCCTTAATTAGAGAGCGTGGCTTCATCTATCCCTCAATGAGAGAGTGTGGCTTCATCTATCCCTCAATGAGAGAGCGTGGCTTCATCTATCCCTCAATGAGGGGGCGTGGCTTCATCTATCCCTCAATGAGAGAGTGTGACTTCATCTATCCCTCAATGAGAGAGTGTGACTTCATCTATCCCTCAATGAGAGAGCGTGACTTCATCTATCCCTCAATGAGAGAGCGTGGCTTCATCTATCCCTCAATGAAAGAGCGTGGCTTCATCTATCCCTCAATGAGAGAGCGTGGCTTCATCTATCCCTCAATGAGAGAGCGTGGCTTCATCTATCCCTCAATGAGAGAGGGTGGCTTCATCTATCCCTCAATGAGAGAGTGTGGCTTCATCTATCCCTCAATGAGGAGGCGTGGCTTCATCTATTCTCAATGAGAGAGTGTGGCTTCATCTATGCCTCAATGAGGGGGCGTGGCTTCATCTATCCCTCAATGAGAGGGCGTGGCTCCATCCCTCAATGAGAGAGTGTGGCTTCATCTATCCCTCAATGAGAGAGTGTGGCTTCATCTATCCCTCAACGAGGGGGCGTGGCTTCATCTATCCCTCAATGAGAGAGTGTGGCTTCATCTATCCCTCAATGAGAGAGTGTGGCTTCATCTATCCCTCAATGAGAGAGTGTGGCTTCATCTATCCCTCAATGAGGGGGCGTGGCTTCATCTATCCCTCAGTGAGAGGGTGTGGCTTCATCTATCTCTAAATGAGAGAGTGTGGCTTCATCTATCCCTCAATGAGAGAGTGTGGCTTCATCTATCCCTCAATGAGAGAGTGTGGCTTCATCTATCCCTCAATGAGGGGGCGTGGCTTCATCTATCCCTCAATGAGAGAGTGTGGCTTCATCTATCCCTCAATGAAAGAGCGTGGCTTCATCTATCCCTCAATGAGGGGGCGTGGCTTCATCTATCCCTCAATGAGGGGGCGTGGCTTCATCTATCCCTCAATGAGAGAGCGTGGCTTCATCTATCCCTCAATGAGAGAGCGTGGCTTCATCTATCCCTCAATGAGGGGGCGTGGCTTCATCTATCCCTCAATGAGGGGCCATGGCTTCATCTATCCCTCAATGAGAGAGTGTGGCTTCATCTATCCCTCAATGAGAGAGTGTGGCTTCATCTATCCCTCAATGAGGGGGCGTGGCTTCATCTATCCCTCAGTGAGAGGGTGTGGCTTCATCTATCTCTAAATGAGAGAGTGTGGCTTCATCTATCTCTAAATGAGAGAGTGTGGCTTCATCTATCCCTCAATGAGGGGGCGTGGCTTCATCTATCCCTCAATGAGGGGGCGTGGCTTCATCTATCCCTCAATGAGAGAGTGTGGCTTCATCTATCCCTCAATGAGAGAGTGTGGCTTCATCTATCCCTCAATGAGGGGGCGTGGCTTCATCTATCCCTCAATGAGGGGGCTTGGCTTCATCTATCCCTCAATGAGGGGGCATGGCTTCATCCATCCCTCAATGAGAGAGCGCGGCTTCATCCATCTCTCAATGAGAGAGCGCGGCTTCATCTATCCCTCAATGAGGGGGCGTGGCTTCATCTATCCCTCAATGAGAGAGTGTGGCTTCATCTATCCCTCAATGAGGGGGCGTGGCTTCATCTATCCCTCAATGAGGGGGCGTGGCTTCATCTATCCCTCAATGAGGGGGCATGGCTTCATCCATCCCTCAATGAGAGAGCGTGGCTTCATCCATCCCTCAATGAGAGAGCGTGGCTTCATCTATCCCTTAATTAGAGAGTGTGGCTTCATCTATCCCTCAATGAGAGAGCGTGGCTTCATCTATTCCTCAATGAGAGAGCGTGGCTTCATCTATCCCTCAATGAGAGAGTGTGGCTTCATCCAACCCTCAATGAGAGAGCGTGGCTTCATATATCCCTCAATGAGAGAGCGTGGCTTCATCTATCCCTCAATGAGAGATCGTGGCTTCATCTATCCTTCAATGAGAGAGCGTGGCTTCATCTATTCCTCAATGAGAGAGCGTGGCTTCATCCATCCCTCAATGAGAGAGCGTGGCTTCATCTATCCCTCAATGAGAGAGCGTGGCTTCATCTATCCCTCAATGAGAGAGTGTGGCTTCATCCATCCCTCAATGAGAGAGCGTGGCTTCATCTATCCCTCAATGAGAGAGCGTGGCTTCATCTATCCCTCAATGAGAGAGCGTAGCTTCATCTATTCCTCAATGAGAGAGCGTGGCTTCATCTATCCCTCAATGAGAGAGCGTGGCTTCATCTATTCCTCAATGAGAGAGCGTGGCTTCATCCATCCCTCAATGAGAGAGCGTGACTTCATCTATTCCTCAATGAGAGAGCGTGGCTTCATCTATCCCTCAATGAGAGAGCGTGGCTTCATCTATCCCTCAATGAGAGAGCGTGGCTTCATCTATCCCTCAATGAAAGAGCGTGGCTTCATCTATTCCTCAATGAGGAGGCGTGGCTTCATCTATCCCTCAATGAGAGAGCGTGGTTTCATCTATCCCTCAATGAGAGAGGGTGGCTTCATCTATCCCTCAATGAGAGAGTGTGGCTTCATCTATCCCTCAATGAGGAGGCGTGGCTTCATCTATCCCTCAATGAGAGAGTGTGGCTTCATCTATCCCTCAATGAGAGAGCGCGGCTTCATCTATCCCTCAATGAGGGGGCGTGGCTTCATCTATCTCTCAATGAGAGAGTGTGGCTTCATCTATCCCTCAATGAGAGAGTGTGGCTTCATCTATCCCTCAATGAGGGGGCGTGGCTTCATCTATCCCTCAATGAGGGGGCTTGGCTTCATCTATCCCTCAATGAGGGGGCATGGCTTCATCCATCCCTCAATGAGAGAGCGTGGCTTCATCCATCCCTCAATGAGAGAGCGTGGCTTCATCTATCCCTTAATTAGAGACTGTGGCTTCATCTATCCCTCAATGAGAGAGCGTGGCTTCATCTATTCCTCAATGAGAGAGTGTGGCTTCATCTATCCCTCAATGAGAGAGTGTGGCTTCATCTATCCCTCAATGAGAGAGCGTGGCTTCATCTATCCCTCAATGAGAGAGCGTGGCTTCATCTATCCCTCAATGAGAGAGCGTGGCTTCATCTATCCCTCAATGAGAGAGTGTGGCTTCATCCATCCCTCAATGAGAGAGCGTGGCTTCATCTATCCCTCAATGAGAGAGCGTGGCTTCATCTATTCCTCAATGAGAGAGCGTGGCTTCATCCATCCCTCAATGAGAGAGTGTGGCTTCATCTATCCCTCAATGAGATAGCGTGGCTTCATCTATCCCTCAATGAGAGAGCGTGGCTTCATCTATCCCTCAATGAGAGAGCGTGGCTTCATCTATCCCTCAATGAGGGGGCGTGGCTTCATCTATCCCTCAATGAGGGGCGTGGCTTCATCTATCCCTCAATGAGGGGGCGTGGCTTCATCTATCCCTCAATGAGGGGGCGTGGCTTCATCTATCCCTCAATGAGAGAACGTGGCTTCATCTATCCCTCAATGAGGGGGCGTGGCTTCATCTATCCCTCAATGAGGGAGCATGGCTTCATCTATCCCTCAATGAGAGAGTCTGGCTTCATCTATCCCTCAATGAGGGGGCGTGGTTTCATCTATCCCTCGAAGCGGGGGCGTGGCTTCATCCATCCGTCAATGAGAGAGTGTGGCTTCATCTATCCCTCAATGAGAGAGTGTGGCTTCATCTATCCCTCAATGAGGGGGCGTGGCTTCATCTATCCCTCAATGAGGGGGCGTGGCTTCATCTATCCCTCAATGAGGGGGCGTGGCTTCATCTATCCCTCAATGAGGGGGCGTGGCTTCATCTATCCCTCAATGAGGGGGCGTGGCTTAATCTATCCCTCAATGAGAGAACGTGGCTTCATCTATCCCTCAATGAGGGGGCGTGGCTTCATCTATCCCTCAATGAGGGAGCATGGCTTCATCTATCCCTCAATGAGAGAGTATGGCTTCATCTATCCCTCAATGAGGGGGTGTGGCTTCATCTATCCCTCGATGCGGGGGCGTGGCTTCATCCATCCGTCAATGAGAGAGTGTGGCTTCATCTATCCCTCAATGAGAGAGTGTGGCTTCATCTATCCCTCAATGAGGGGGCGTGGCTTCATCTATCCCTCAATGAGGGGGCGTGGCTTCATCTATCCCTCAATGAAAGAGCGTGGCTTCATCTATCCCTCAATGAGAGAGTGTGGCTTCATCTATCCCTCAATGAGGGGGCGTGGCTTCATCTATCCCTCAATGAGAGAGTGTGGCTTCATCTATCACTCAATGAGGGGGCGTGGCTTCATCTATCCCTCAATGAGAGAGTGTGGCTTCATCTATCCCTCAATGAGGGGGCGTGGCTTCATCTATCCCTCAATGAGAGAGTGTGGCTTCATCTATCACTCAATGAGGGGGCGTGGCTTCATCTATCCCTCAATGAGAGAGTGTGGCTTCATCTATCCCTCAATGAGAGAGTGTGGCTTCATCCATCCCTCAATGAGAGAGTGTGGCTTCATCTATCACTCAATGAGAGAGCGTGGCTTCATCTATCCCTCAATGAGAGAGCGTGGCTTCATCTATCCATCAATGAGGGGGGCGTGGCTTCATCCATCCCTCAATGAGAGAGTGTGGCTTCATCTATCGCTCAATGAGAGAGCGTGGCTTCATCTATCCCTCAATGAGGGGGGCGTGGCTTCATCCATCCCTCAATGAGAGAGTGTGGCTTCATCTATCCCTCAATGAGAGAGCGTGGCTTCATCTATCCCTCAATGAGAGAGCGTGGCTTCATCTATCCCTCAATGAGAGAGCGTGGCTTCATCTATTCCTCAATGAGAGAGCGTGGCTTCATCCATCCCTCAATGAGAGAGTGTGGCTTCATCTATCCCTCAATGAGATAGCGTGGCTTCATCTATCCCTCAATGAGAGAGCGTGGCTTCATCTATCCCTCAATGAGAGAGCGTGGCTTCATCTATCCCTCAATGAGGGGGCGTGGCTTCATCTATCCCTCAATGAGGGGCGTGGCTTCATCTATCCCTCAATGAGGGGGCGTGGCTTCATCTATCCCTCAATGAGGGGGCGTGGCTTCATCTATCCCTCAATGAGAGAACGTGGCTTCATCTATCCCTCAATGAGGGGGCGTGGCTTCATCTATCCCTCAATGAGGGAGCATGGCTTCATCTATCCCTCAATGAGAGAGTCTGGCTTCATCTATCCCTCAATGAGGGGGCGTGGCTTCATCTATCCCTCGAAGCGGGGGCGTGGCTTCATCCATCCGTCAATGAGAGAGTGTGGCTTCATCTATCCCTCAATGAGAGAGTGTGGCTTCATCTATCCCTCAATGAGGGGGCGTGGCTTCATCTATCCCTCAATGAGGGGGCGTGGCTTCATCTATCCCTCAATGAGGGGGCGTGGCTTCATCTATCCCTCAATGAGGGGGCGTGGCTTCATCTATCCCTCAATGAGGGGGCGTGGCTTAATCTATCCCTCAATGAGAGAACGTGGCTTCATCTATCCCTCAATGAGGGGGCGTGGCTTCATCTATCCCTCAATGAGGGAGCATGGCTTCATCTATCCCTCAATGAGAGAGTATGGCTTCATCTATCCCTCAATGAGGGGGTGTGGCTTCATCTATCCCTCGATGCGGGGGCGTGGCTTCATCCATCCGTCAATGAGAGAGTGTGGCTTCATCTATCCCTCAATGAGAGAGTGTGGCTTCATCTATCCCTCAATGAGGGGGCGTGGCTTCATATATCCCTCAATGAGGGGGCGTGGCTTCATCTATCCCTCAATGAAAGAGCGTGGCTTCATCTATCCCTCAATGAGAGAGTGTGGCTTCATCTATCCCTCAATGAGGGGGCGTGGCTTCATCTATCCCTCAATGAGAGAGTGTGGCTTCATCTATCACTCAATGAGGGGGCGTGGCTTCATCTATCCCTCAATGAGAGAGTGTGGCCTCATCTATCCCTCAATGAGGGGGCGTGGCTTCATCTATCCCTCAATGAGAGAGTGTGGCTTCATCTATCACTCAATGAGGGGGCGTGGCTTCATCTATCCCTCAATGAGAGAGTGTGGCTTCATCTATCCCTCAATGAGAGAGTGTGGCTTCATCCATCCCTCAATGAGAGAGTGTGGCTTCATCTATCACTCAATGAGAGAGTGTGGCTTCATCTATCCCTCAATGAAAGAGCGTGGCTTCATCTATCCCTCAATGAGAGGGCGTGGCTTCATCTATCCCTCAATGAGAGAGTGTGGCTTCATCTATCACTCAATGAGAGAGTGTGGCTTCATCTATCACTCAATGAGAGAGTGTGGCTTCATCTATCCCTCAATGACAGAGTGTGGCTTCATCTATCCCTCAATGAGGGGGCGTGGCTTCATCTATCCCTCAATGAGAGAGTGTGGCTTCATCTATCACTCAATGAGAGAGTGTGGCTTCATCTATCCCTCAATGAGAGGGCGTGGCTTCATCTATCCCTCAATGACAGAGTGTGGCTTCATCTATCCGTCAATGAGGGGGCGTGGCTTCATCTATCCCTCAATGAGAGAGTGTGGCTTCATCTATCCCTCAATGAGGGGGCGTGGCTTCATCTATCCCTCAATGAGAGAGTGTGGCTTCATCTATCACTCAATGAGAGAGTGTGGCTTCATCTATCCCTCAATGAAAGAGCGTGGCTTCATCTATCCCTCAATGAGAGGGCGTGGCTTCATCTATCCCTCAATGACAGAGTGTGGCTTCATCTATCCCTCAATGAGGGGGCGTGGCTTCATCTATCCCTCAATGAGAGAGTGTGGCTTCATCTATCCCTCAATGAAAGAGCGTGGCTTCATCTATCCCTCAATGAGAGAGTGTGGCCTCATCTATCCCTCAATGAGAGAGTGTGGCTTCATCTATCCCTCAATGAGGGGGCGTGGCTTCATCTGTCCCTCAATGAGAGAGTGTGGCTTCATCTATCCCTCAATGAGAGAGTGTGGCTTCATCTATCCCTCAATGAGAGAGTGTGGCCTCATCTATCCCTCAATGAGAGAGTGTGGCTTCATCTATCCCTCAATGAGGGGGCGTGGCTTCATCTGTCCCTCAATGAGAGAGTGTGGCTTCATCTATCCCTCAATGAGAGAGCGTGGCTTCATCTATCCCTCAATGAGGGGGCGGAGCTTCCTCCATCCCTCGATGAGAGAGTGTGGCTTCATCTATCCCTCAATGAGGGGGCGTGGCTTCATCTATCCCTCAATGAGAGAGTGTGGCTTCATCTATTCCTCCATGAGAGAGCGTGGCTTCATCTATCCCTCAATGAGGGGGCGGGGCTTCATCCATCCCTCAATGAGAGAGTGCGGCTTCATCTATCCCTCAATGAGGGGGCGTGGCTTCATCTATCCCTCAATGAGAGGGCGTGGCATCATCCATCCCTCAATGAGAGAGCGTGGCTTCATCTATCCCTCAATGAGAGAGTGTGGCTTCATCTATCCCTCAATGAGAGAGTCTGGCTTCATCTATCCCTCAAAGAGGGGGCGTGGCTTCATCTATCCCTCAATGAGGGAGCGTGGCTTCATCTATCCCTCAATGAGAGAGCATGGCTTCATCTATCCCTCAATGAGAGAGCGTGGCTTCATCTATCCCTCAATGAGAGAGCGTGGCTTCATCTGAGAGAGCATGGCTTCATCTATCCCTCAATGAGAGAGCGTGGCTTCATCTATCGCTCAATGAGAGAGCGTGGCTTCATCTGAGAGAGTGTGGCTTCCTCTATCCCTCAGTGAGAGAGTGTGGCTTCATCTATCCCTCAATGAGGGGGTGTGGCTTCATCTATCCCTCAATGAGAGAGTGTGGCTTCATCTGAGAGAGTGTGGCTTCCTCTATCCCTCAATGAGGGGGCGTGGCTTCATCTATCCCTCAATGAGAGAGCGTGGCTTCATCTATCCCTCAGTGAGGGGGCGTGGCTTCATCTATCCCTCAATGAGAGAGCGTGGCTTCATCTATCCCTCAATGAGAGAGTGTGGCTTCATCTATCCCTCAATGAGGGGGCGTGGCTTCATCTATCACTCAATGAGGGGGCGTGGCTTCATCTATCCCTCAATGAGAGAGCGTGGCTTCATCTATCCCTCAATGAGGGGGCGTGGCTTCATCTATCCCTCAATGAGAGAGCGTGGCTTCACCTATCCCTCAATGAGGGGGCGTGGCTTCATCTATCCCTCAATGAGAGGGTGTGGCTTCATCTATCCCTCAATGAGAGAACGTGGCTTCATCTATCCCTCAATGAGAGAGCGTGGCTTCATCTATCCCTCAATGAGGGGGCGTGGCTTCATCTATCCCTCAATGAGGGGGCGTGGCTTCATCTATCCCTCAATGAGGGGGCGTGGCTTCATCTATCCCTCAATGAGAGAGCGTGGCTTCATCTATCCCTCAATGAGGGGGCGTGGCTTCATCTATCCCTCAATGAGAGAGCGTGGCTTCATCTATCCCTCAATGAGGGGGCGTGGCTTCATCTATCCCTCAATGAGGGGGCTTGGCTTCATCTATCCCTCAATGAGGGGGCATGGCTTCATCCATCCCTCAATGAGAGAGCGTGGCTTCATCCATCCCTCAATGAGAGAGCGTGGCTTCATCTATCCCTTAATTAGAGACTGTGGCTTCATCTATCCCTCAATGAGAGAGCGTGGCTTCATCTATTCCTCAATGAGAGAGTGTGGCTTCATCTATCCCTCAATGAGAGAGTGTGGCTTCATCTATCCCTCAATGAGAGAGCGTGGCTTCATCTATCCCTCAATGAGAGAGCGTGGCTTCATCTATCCCTCAATGAGAGAGTGTGGCTTCATCTATCCCTCAATGAGAGAGTGTGGCTTCATCCATCCCTCAATGAGAGAGCGTGGCTTCATCTATCCCTCAATGAGAGAGCGTGGCTTCATCTATCCCTCAATGAGAGAGCGTGGCTTCATCTATTCCTCAATGAGAGAGCGTGGCTTCATCCATCCCTCAATGAGAGAGTGTGGCTTCATCTATCCCTCAATGAGATAGCGTGGCTTCATCTATCCCTCAATGAGAGAGCGTGGCTTCATCTATCCCTCAATGAGAGAGCGTGGCTTCATCTATCCCTCAATGAGGGGGCGTGGCTTCATCTATCCCTCAATGAGGGGCGTGGCTTCATCTATCCCTCAATGAGGGGGCGTGGCTTCATCTATCCCTCAATGAGGGGGCGTGGCTTCATCTATCCCTCAATGAGAGAACGTGGCTTCATCTATCCCTCAATGAGGGGGCGTGGCTTCATCTATCCCTCAATGAGGGAGCATGGCTTCATCTATCCCTCAATGAGAGAGTCTGGCTTCATCTATCCCTCAATGAGGGGGCGTGGTTTCATCTATCCCTCGAAGCGGGGGCGTGGCTTCATCCATCCGTCAATGAGAGAGTGTGGCTTCATCTATCCCTCAATGAGAGAGAGTGGCTTCATCTATCCCTCAATGAGGGGGCGTGGCTTCATCTATCCCTCAATGAGGGGGCGTGGCTTCATCTATCCCTCAATGAGGGGGCGTGGCTTCATCTATCCCTCAATGAGGGGGCGTGGCTTCATCTATCCCTCAATGAGGGGGCGTGGCTTAATCTATCCCTCAATGAGAGAACGTGGCTTCATCTATCCCTCAATGAGGGGGCGTGGCTTCATCTATCCCTCAATGAGGGAGCATGGCTTCATCTATCCCTCAATGAGAGAGTATGGCTTCATCTATCCCTCAATGAGGGGGTGTGGCTTCATCTATCCCTCGATGCGGGGGCGTGGCTTCATCCATCCGTCAATGAGAGAGTGTGGCTTCATCTATCCCTCAATGAGAGAGTGTGGCTTCATCTATCCCTCAATGAGGGGGCGTGGCTTCATCTATCCCTCAATGAGGGGGCGTGGCTTCATCTATCCCTCAATGAAAGAGCGTGGCTTCATCTATCCCTCAATGAGAGAGTGTGGCTTCATCTATCCCTCAATGAGGGGGCGTGGCTTCATCTATCCCTCAATGAGAGAGTGTGGCTTCATCTATCACTCAATGAGGGGGCGTGGCTTCATCTATCCCTCAATGAGAGAGTGTGGCTTCATCTATCCCTCAATGAGGGGGCGTGGCTTCATCTATCCCTCAATGAGAGAGTGTGGCTTCATCTATCACTCAATGAGGGGGCGTGGCTTCATCTATCCCTCAATGAGAGAGTGTGGCTTCATCTATCCCTCAATGAGAGAGTGTGGCTTCATCCATCCCTCAATGAGAGAGTGTGGCTTCATCTATCACTCAATGAGAGAGTGTGGCTTCATCTATCCCTCAATGAAAGAGCGTGGCTTCATCTATCCCTCAATGAGAGGGCGTGGCTTCATCTATCCCTCAATGAGAGAGTGTGGCTTCATCTATCACTCAATGAGAGAGTGTGGCTTCATCTATCACTCAATGAGAGAGTGTGGCTTCATCTATCCCTCAATGAGAGAGTGTGGCTTCATCTATCCCTCAATGAGGGGGCGTGGCTTCATCTATCCCTCAATGAGAGAGTGTGGCTTCATCTATCACTCAATGAGAGAGTGTGGCTTCATCTATCCCTCAATGAGAGGGCGTGGCTTCATCTATCCCTCAATGACAGAGTGTGGCTTCATCTATCCCTCAATGAGGGGGCGTGGCTTCATCTATCCCTCAATGAGAGAGTGTGGCTTCATCTATCCCTCAATGAGGGGGCGTGGCTTCATCTATCCCTCAATGAGAGAGTGTGGCTTCATCTATCACTCAATGAGAGAGTGTGGCTTCATCTATCCCTCAATGAAAGAGCGTGGCTTCATCTATCCCTCAATGAGAGGGCGTGGCTTCATCTATCCCTCAATGACAGAGTGTGGCTTCATCTATCCCTCAATGAGGGGGCGTGGCTTCATCTATCCCTCAATGAGAGAGTGTGGCTTCATCTATCCCTCAATGAAAGAGCGTGGCTTCATCTATCCCTCAATGAGAGAGTGTGGCCTCATCTATCCCTCAATGAGAGAGTGTGGCTTCATCTATCCCTCAATGAGGGGGCGTGGCTTCATCTGTCCCTCAATGAGAGAGTGTGGCTTCATCTATCCCTCAATGAGAGAGTGTGGCTTCATCTATCCCTCAATGAGAGAGTGTGGCCTCATCTATCCCTCAATGAGAGAGTGTGGCTTCATCTATCCCTCAATGAGGGGGCGTGGCTTCATCTGTCCCTCAATGAGGGGGCGTGGCTTCATCTGTCCCTCAATGAGAGAGTGTGGCTTCATCTATCCCTCAATGAGAGAGCGTGGCTTCATCTATCCCTCAATGAGGGGGCGGAGCTTCCTCCATCCCTCGATGAGAGAGTGTGGCTTCATCTATCCCTCAATGAGGGGGCGTGGCTTCATCTATCCCTCAATGAGAGAGTGTGGCTTCATCTATTCCTCCATGAGAGAGCGTGGCTTCATCTATCCCTCAATGAGGGGGCGGGGCTTCATCCATCCCTCAATGAGAGAGTGCGGCTTCATCTATCCCTCAATGAGGGGGCGTGGCTTCATCTATCCCTCAATGAGAGGGCGTGGCATCATCCATCCCTCAATGAGAGAGCGTGGCTTCATCTATCCCTCAATGAGAGAGTGTGGCTTCATCTATCCCTCAATGAGAGAGTCTGGCTTCATCTATCCCTCAAAGAGGGGGCGTGGCTTCATCTATCCCTCAATGAGGGAGCGTGGCTTCATCTATCCCTCAATGAGAGAGCATGGCTTCATCTATCCCTCAATGAGAGAGCGTGGCTTCATCTATCCCTCAATGAGAGAGCGTGGCTTCATCTGAGAGAGCATGGCTTCATCTATCCCTCAATGAGAGAGCGTGGCTTCATCTATCGCTCAATGAGAGAGTGTGGCTTCATCTGAGAGAGTGTGGCTTCCTCTATCCCTCAGTGAGAGAGTGTGGCTTCATCTATCCCTCAATGAGGGGGTGTGGCTTCATCTATCCCTCAATGAGAGAGTGTGGCTTCATCTGAGAGAGTGTGGCTTCCTCTATCCCTCAATGAGGGGGCGTGGCTTCATCTATCCCTCAATGAGAGAGCGTGGCTTCATCTATCCCTCAGTGAGGGGGCGTGGCTTCATCTATCCCTCAATGAGAGAGCGTGGCTTCATCTATCCCTCAATGAGAGAGTGTGGCTTCATCTATCCCTCAATGAGGGGGCGTGGCTTCATCTATCACTCAATGAGGGGGCGTGGCTTCATCTATCCCTCAATGAGAGAGCGTGGCTTCATTTATCCCTCAATGAGGGGGCGTGGCTTCATCTATCCCTCAATGAGAGAGCGTGGCTTCACCTATCCCTCAATGAGGGGGCGTGGCTTCATCTATCCCTCAATGAGAGGGTGTGGCTTCATCTATCCCTCAATGAGAGAACGTGGCTTCATCTATCCCTCAATGAGAGAGCGTGGCTTCATCTATCCCTCAATGAGGGGGCGTGGCTTCATCTATCCCTCAATGAGGGGGCGTGGCTTCATCTATCCCTCAATGAGGGGGCGTGGCTTCATCTATCCCTCAATGAGAGAGCGTGGCTTCATCTATCCCTCAATGAGGGGGCGTGGCTTCATCTATCCCTCAATGAGAGAGCGTGGCTTCATCTATCCCTCAATGAGGGGGCGTGGCTTCATCTATCCCTCAATGAGGGGGTGTGGCTTCATCTATCCCTCAATGAGAGAGCGTGGCTTCATCTATCCCTCAATGAGGGGGTGTGGCTGGCGTGGCTTCATCTATCCCTCAATGAGGGGGCGTGGCTTCATCTATCCCTCAATGAGGGGGCGTGGCTTCATCTATCCCTCAATGAGGGGGCGTGGCTTCATCTATCCCTCAATGAGGGGGCGTGGCTTCATCTATCCCTCAATGAGGGGGCGTGGCTTCATCTATCCCTCAATGAGGGAGCATGGCTTCATCTATCCCTCAATGAGAGAGTCTGGCTTCATCTATCCCTCAATGAGGGGGTGCGGCTTCATCTATCCCTCAATGAGAGAGCGTGGCTTCATCTGAGAGAGTGTGGCTTCCTCTATCCCTCAGTGAGAGAGTGTGGCTTCATCTATCCCTCAATGAGGGGGTGTGGCTTCATCTATCCCTCAATGAGAGAGTGTGGCTTCATCTGAGAGAGTGTGGCTTCCTCTATCCCTCAATGAGAGAGTGTGGCTTCATCTATCCCTCAATGAGGGGGCGTGGCTTCATCTATCCCTCAATGAGAGAGTGTGGCTTCATCTAACCCTCAATGAGGGGGCGTGGCTTCATCTATCCCTCAATGAGAGAGCGTGGCTTCCTCTATCCCTCAATGAGAGAGTGTGGCTTCATCTATCCCTCAATGAGGGGGCGTGGCTTCATCTATCCCTCAATGAGAGAGCGTGGCTTCCTCTATCCCTCAGTGAGAGTGTGTGGCTTCATCTATCCCTCAATGAGGGAGCGTGGCTTCATCTATCCCTCAATGAGAGAGTGTGGCTTCATCTGAGAGAGTGTGGCTTCCTCTATCCCTCAATGAGAGAGTGTGGCTTCATCTATCCCTCAATGAGGGGGCGTGGCTTCATCTATCCCTCAATGAGAGAGTGTGGCTTCATCTATCCCTCAATGAGGGGGCGTGGCTTCATCTATCCCTCAATGAGAGAGCGTGGCTTCCTCTATCCCTCAATGAGAGAGTGTGGCTTCATCTATCCCTCAATGAGGGGGCGTGGCTTCATCTATCCCTCAATGAGAGAGTGTGGCTTCATCTATCCCTCAATGAGAGAGCGTGGCTTCATCTATCCCTCAATGAGAGAGCGTGGCTTCATCTATCCCTCAATGAGAGAGCGTGGCTTCATCTATCCCTCAATGAGAGAGCGTGGCTTCATCCATCCCTCAATGAGGGTGTGTCTTCATCTATCCCTCAATGAGGGGGTGTGGTTTCATCTATCCCTCAATGAGGGGTGTGGCTTCATCTATCCCTCAATGAGAGAGTGTGGCTTCATCTATCCCTCAATGAGAGCGCGTGGCTTCATCCATCCCTCAATGAGGGGGTGTGGCTTCATCTATCCCTCAATGAGGGGTGTGGCTTCATCTATCCCTCAATGAGAGAGTGTGGCTTCATCCATCCCTCAATGAGAGAGTGTGGCTTCATCTATCCCTCAATGAGAGAGTGTGGCTTCATCTATCCCTCAATGAGGAGTGTGGCTTCATCTATCCCTCAATGAGAGAGTGTGGCTTCCTCTATCCCTCAATGAGAGAGTGTGGCTTCATCTATCCCTCAATGAGAGAGTGTGGCTTCATCTATCCCTCAATGAGAGAGCGTGGCTTCATCTATCCCTCAATGAGAGAGCGTGGCTTCATCTATCCCTCAATGAGGGGGCGTGGCTTCATCTATCCCTCAATGAGAGAGTGTGGCTTCATCTATCCCTCAATGAGAGAGCGTGGCTTCATCTATCGCTTAATGAGAGAGTGTGGCTTCATCTATCCCTCAATGAGAGAGTGTGGCTTCATCTATCCCTCAATGAGAGAGCGTGGCTTCATCTATCCCTCAATGAGGGGGCGTGGCTTCATCTATCCCTCAATGAGAGAGTGTGGCTTCATCTATCCCTCAATGAGAGAGCGTGGCTTCATCTATCGCTTAATGAGAGAGTGTGGCTTCATCTATCCCTCAATGAGAGGGTGTGGCTTCATCTATCACTCAATGAGGGGGCGTGGCTTCATCTATCCCTCAATGAGAGAGTGTGGCTTCATCTATCCCTCAATGAGGGGGCGTGGCTTCATCTATCCCTCAATGCGGGGGCGTGGCTTCATCCATCCGTCAATGAGAGAGTGTGGCTTCATCTATCCCTCAATGAGAGAGTGTGGCTTCATCTATCCCTCAATGAGAGAGTGTGGCTTCATCTATCCCTCAATGAGGGGGCGTGGCTTCATCTATCCCTCAATGAGAGAGTGTGGCTTCATCTATCCCTCAATGAGGGGGCTTGGCTTCATCTATCCCTCAATGAGGGGGCGTGGCTTCATCTATCCCTCAATGAGAGAGTGTGGCTTAATCTATCCCTCAATGAAAGAGCGTGGCTTCATCCATCCCTCAATGAGAGAGTGTGGCTTCATCTATCCCTCAATGAGAGAGTGTGGCTTCATCTATCCCTCAATGAGGAGGCGTGGCTTCATCTATCCCTCAATGAGAGAGTGTGGCTTCATCTATCCCTCAATGAAAGAGCATGGCTTCATCTATGCCTCAATGAGAGAGTGTGGCTTCATCTATCCCTCAATGAGGGTGCGTGGCTTCATCTATCCCTCAATGAGAGAGTGTGGCTTCATCTATCCCTCAATGAGAGAGCGTGGCTTCATCTATCCCTCAGTGAGAGAGTGTGGCTTCATCTATCCCTCAATGAGGGGGCGTGGCTTCATCTATCCCTCAATGAGAGAGTGTGGCTTCATCTATCCCTCAATGAGAGAGTGTGGCTTCATCTATCCCTCAATGAGAGAGTGTGGCTTCATCTATCCCTCAATGAGGGGGGGTGGCTTCATCTATCCCTCAATGAAAGAGCGTGGCTTCATCTATCCCTCAATGAGAGAGTGTGGCTTCATCTATCCCTCAATGATGGGGCGTGGCTTCATCTATCCCTCAATGAGAGAGTGTGGCTTCATCTATCCCTCAATGAGAGAGTGTGGCTTCATCCATCCCTCAATGAGAGAGCGTGGCTTCATCCATCCCTCAATGAGAGAGCGTGGCTTCATCTATCCCTCAATGAGAGAGCGTGGCTTCATCTATTCCTCAATGAGAGAGCGTGGCTTCATCTATCCCTCAATGAGAGAGCGTGGCTTCATCCATCCCTCAATGAGAGAGCGTGGCTTCATCTATCCCTCAATGAGAGAGCGTGGCTTCATCTGTTCCTCAATGAGAGATCGTGGCTTCATCTATCCCTCAATGAGAGAGCGTGGCTTCATCCATCCCTCAATGAGAGAGTGTGGCTTCATCTATCCCTCAATGAGAGAGCGTGGCTTCTTCCATCCCTCAATGAGAGAGCGTGGCTTCATCTATCCCTCAATGAGAGAGCGTGGCTTCATCTATCCCTCAATGAGAGAGCGTGGCTTCATCTATCCCTCAATGAGGGGGCGTGGCTTAATCTATCCCTCAATGAGAGAGTGTGGCTTCATCTATCCCTCAATGAGAGAGCGTGGCTTCATCTATCCCTCAATGAGGGGGTGTGGCTTCATCTATCCCTCAATGAGAGAGCGTGGCTTCATCTATCCCTCAATGAGAGAGTGTGGCTTCATCTATCCCTCAATGAGGGGGCGTGGCTTCATCTATCCCTCAATGAGAAAGTGTGGCTTCATCCATCCCTCAATGAGGGGGCGTGGCTTCATCTATCCCTCAATGAGAGAGCGTGGCTTCATCTATCCCTCAATGAGAGAGTGTGGCTTCATCCATCCCTCAATGAGAGAGCGTGGCTTCATCTATCCCTCAATGAGGGGGCGTGACTTCATCTATCCCTCAATGAGAGAGTGTGGCTTCATCTATCCCTCAATGAGAGAGTGTGGCTTCATCCATCCCTCAATGAGAGAGAGCGTGGCTTCATCTATCCCTCAATTAGGGGGCGTGGCTTCATCTATCCCTCAATGAGAGAGTGTGACTTCATCTATCCCTCAATTAGGGGGCGTGGCTTCATCTATCCCTCAATGAGAGAGTGTGACTTCATCTATCCCTTAATTAGAGAGCGTGGCTTCATCTATCCCTCAATGAGAGAGTGTGGCTTCATCTATCCCTCAATGAGAGAGCGTGGCTTCATCTATCCCTCAATGAGGGGGCGTGGCTTCATCTATCCCTCAATGAGAGAGTGTGACTTCATCTATCCCTCAATGAGAGAGTGTGACTTCATCTATCCCTCAATGAGAGAGCGTGACTTCATCTATCCCTCAATGAGAGAGCGTGGCTTCATCTATCCCTCAATGAAAGAGCGTGGCTTCATCTATCCCTCAATGAGGAGGCGTGGCTTCATCTATCCCTCAATGAGAGAGCGTGGCTTCATCTTTCCCTCAATGAGAGAGGGTGGCTTCATCTATCCCTCAATGAGAGAGTGTGGCTTCATCTATCCCTCAATGAGGAGGCGTGGCTTCATCTATTCTCAATGAGAGAGTGTGGCTTCATCTATGCCTCAATGAGGGGGCGTGGCTTCATCTATCCCTCAATGAGAGGGCGTGGCTCCATCCCTCAATGAGAGAGTGTGGCTTCATCTATCCCTCAATGAGAGAGTGTGGCTTCATCTATCCCTCAATGAGGGGGCGTGGCTTCATCTATCCCTCAATGAGAGAGTGTGGCTTCATCTATCCCTCAATGAGAGAGTGTGGCTTCATCTATCCCTCAATGAGAGAGTGTGGCTTCATCTATCCCTCAATGAGGGGGCGTGGCTTCATCTATCCCTCAGTGAGAGGGTGTGGCTTCATCTATCTCTAAATGAGAGAGTGTGGCTTCATCTATCCCTCAATGAGAGAGTGTGGCTTCATCTATCCCTCAATGAGAGAGTGTGGCTTCATCTATCCCTCAATGAGGGGGCGTGGCTTCATCTATCCCTCAATGAGAGAGTGTGGCTTCATCTATCCCTCAATGAAAGAGCGTGGCTTCATCTATCCCTCAATGAGGGGGCGTGGCTTCATCTATCCCTCAATGAGGGGGCGTGGCTTCATCTATCCCTCAATGAGAGAGCGTGGCTTCATCTATCCCTCAATGAGAGAGCGTGGCTTCATCTATCCCTCAATGAGGGGGCGTGGCTTCATCTATCCCTCAATGAGGGGCCATGGCTTCATCTATCCCTCAATGAGAGAGTGTGGCTTCATCTATCCCTCAATGAGAGAGTGTGGCTTCATCTATCCCTCAATGAGGGGGCGTGGCTTCATCTATCCCTCAGTGAGAGGGTGTGGCTTCATCTATCTCTAAATGAGAGAGTGTGGCTTCATCTATCCCTCAATGAGGGGGCGTGGCTTCATCTATCCCTCAATGAGGGGGCGTGGCTTCATCTATCCCTCAATGAGAGAGTGTGGCTTCATCTATCCCTCAATGAGAGAGTGTGGCTTCATCTATCCCTCAATGAGGGGGCGTGGCTTCATCTATCCCTCAATGAGGGGGCTTGGCTTCATCTATCCCTCAATGAGGGGGCATGGCTTCATCCATCCCTCAATGAGAGAGCGCGGCTTCATCCATCCCTCAATGAGAGAGCGCGGCTTCATCTATCCCTCAATGAGGGGGCGTGGCTTCATCTATCCCTCAATGAGAGAGTGTGGCTTCATCTATCCCTCAATGAGAGAGTGTGGCTTCATCTATCCCTCAATGAGGGGGCGTGGCTTCATCTATCCCTCAATGAGGGGGCTTGGCTTCATCTATCCCTCAATGAGGGGGCATGGCTTCATCCATCCCTCAATGAGAGAGCGTGGCTTCATCCATCCCTCAATGAGAGAGCGTGGCTTCATCTATCCCTTAATTAGAGAGTGTGGCTTCATCTATCCCTCAATGAGAGAGCGTGGCTTCATCTATTCCTCAATGAGAGAGCGTGGCTTCATCTATCCCTCAATGAGAGAGTGTGGCTTCATCCATCCCTCAATGAGAGAGCGTGGCTTCATATATCCCTCAATGAGAGAGCGTGGCTTCATCTATCCCTCAATGAGAGATCGTGGCTTCATCTATCCTTCAATGAGAGAGCGTGGCTTCATCTATTCCTCAATGAGAGAGCGTGGCTTCATCCATCCCTCAATGAGAGAGCGTGGCTTCATCTATCCCTCAATGAGAGAGCGTGGCTTCATCTATCCCTCAATGAGAGAGTGTGGCTTCATCCATCCCTCAATGAGAGAGCGTGGCTTCATCTATCCCTCAATGAGAGAGCGTGGCTTCATCTATCCCTCAATGAGAGAGCGTAGCTTCATCTATTCCTCAATGAGAGAGCGTGGCTTCATCTATCCCTCAATGAGAGAGCGTGGCTTCATCTATTCCTCAATGAGAGAGCGTGGCTTCATCCATCCCTCAATGAGAGAGCGTGGCTTCATCTATTCCTCAATGAGAGAGCGTGGCTTCATCTATCCCTCAATGAGAGAGCGTGGCTTAATCTATCCCTCAATGAGAGAGCGTGGCTTCATCTATCCCTCAATGAAAGAGCGTGGCTTCATCTATTCCTCAATGAGGAGGCGTGGCTTCATCTATCCCTCAATGAGAGAGCGTGGTTTCATCTATCCCTCAATGAGAGAGGGTGGCTTCATCTATCCCTCAATGAGAGAGTGTGGCTTCATCTATCCCTCAATGAGGAGGCGTGGCTTCATCTATCCCTCAATGAGAGAGTGTGGCTTCATCTATCCCTCAATGAGAGAGCGCGGCTTCATCTATCCCTCAATGAGGGGGCGTGGCTTCATCTATCTCTCAATGAGAGAGTGTGGCTTCATCTATCCCTCAATGAGAGAGTGTGGCTTCATCTATCCCTCAATGAGGGGGCGTGGCTTCATCTATCCCTCAATGAGGGGGCTTGGCTTCATCTATCCCTCAATGAGGGGGCATGGCTTCATCCATCCCTCAATGAGAGAGCGTGGCTTCATCCATCCCTCAATGAGAGAGCGTGGCTTCATCTATCCCTTAATTAGAGACTGTGGCTTCATCTATCCCTCAATGAGAGAGCGTGGCTTCATCTATTCCTCAATGAGAGAGTGTGGCTTCATCTATCCCTCAATGAGAGAGTGTGGCTTCATCTATCCCTCAATGAGAGAGCGTGGCTTCATCTATCCCTCAATGAGAGAGCGTGGCTTCATCTATCCCTCAATGAGAGAGTGTGGCTTCATCTATCCCTCAATGAGAGAGTGTGGCTTCATCCATCCCTCAATGAGAGAGCGTGGCTTCATCTATCCCTCAATGAGAGAGCGTGGCTTCATCTATCCCTCAATGAGAGAGCGTGGCTTCATCTATTCCTCAATGAGAGAGCGTGGCTTCATCCATCCCTCAATGAGAGAGTGTGGCTTCATCTATCCCTCAATGAGATAGCGTGGCTTCATCTATCCCTCTATGAGAGAGCGTGGCTTCATCTATCCCTCAATGAGAGAGCGTGGCTTCATCTATCCCTCAATGAGGGGGCGTGGCTTCATCTATCCCTCAATGAGGGGCGTGGCTTCATCTATCCCTCAATGAGGGGGCGTGGCTTCATCTATCCCTCAATGAGGGGGCGTGGCTTCATCTATCCCTCAATGAGAGAACGTGGCTTCATCTATCCCTCAATGAGGGGGCGTGGCTTCATCTATCCCTCAATGAGGGAGCATGGCTTCATCTATCCCTCAATGAGAGAGTCTGGCTTCATCTATCCCTCAATGAGGGGGCGTGGCTTCATCTATCCCTCGAAGCGGGGGCGTGGCTTCATCCATCCGTCAATGAGAGAGTGTGGCTTCATCTATCCCTCAATGAGAGAGTGTGGCTTCATCTATCCCTCAATGAGGGGGCGTGGCTTCATCTATCCCTCAATGAGGGGGCGTGGCTTCATCTATCCCTCAATGAGGGGGCGTGGCTTCATCTATCCCTCAATGAGGGGGCGTGGCTTCATCTATCCCTCAATGAGGGGGCGTGGCTTAATCTATCCCTCAATGAGAGAACGTGGCTTCATCTATCCCTCAATGAGGGGGCGTGGCTTCATCTATCCCTCAATGAGGGAGCATGGCTTCATCTATCCCTCAATGAGAGAGTATGGCTTCATCTATCCCTCAATGAGGGGGTGTGGCTTCATCTATCCCTCGATGCGGGGGCGTGGCTTCATCCATCCGTCAATGAGAGAGTGTGGCTTCATCTATCCCTCAATGAGAGAGTGTGGCTTCATCTATCCCTCAATGAGGGGGCGTGGCTTCATCTATCCCTCAATGAGGGGGCGTGGCTTCATCTATCCCTCAATGAAAGAGCGTGGCTTCATCTATCCCTCAATGAGAGAGTGTGGCTTCATCTATCCCTCAATGAGGGGGCGTGGCTTCATCTATCCCTCAATGAGAGAGTGTGGCTTCATCTATCACTCAATGAGGGGGCGTGGCTTCATCTATCCCTCAATGAGAGAGTGTGGCTTCATCTATCCCTCAATGAGGGGGCGTGGCTTCATCTATCCCTCAATGAGAGAGTGTGGCTTCATCTATCACTCAATGAGGGGGCGTGGCTTCATCTATCCCTCAATGAGAGAGTGTGGCTTCATCTATCCCTCAATGAGAGAGTGTGGCTTCATCCATCCCTCAATGAGAGAGTGTGGCTTCATCTATCACTCAATGAGAGAGTGTGGCTTCATCTATCCCTCAATGAAAGAGCGTGGCTTCATCTATCCCTCAATGAGAGGGCGTGGCTTCATCTATCCCTCAATGACAGAGTGTGGCTTCATCTATCCCTCAATGAGGGGGCGTGGCTTCATCTATCCCTCAATGAGAGAGTGTGGCTTCATCTATCCCTCAATGAAAGAGCGTGGCTTCATCTATCCCTCAATGAGAGAGTGTGGCCTCATCTATCCCTCAATGAGAGAGTGTGGCTTCATCTATCCCTCAATGAGGGGGCGTGGCTTCATCTGTCCCTCAATGAGAGAGTGTGGCTTCATCTATCCCTCAATGAGAGAGTGTGGCTTCATCTATCCCTCAATGAGAGAGTGTGGCCTCATCTATCCCTCAATGAGAGAGTGTGGCTTCATCTATCCCTCAATGAGGGGGCGTGGCTTCATCTGTCCCTCAATGAGAGAGTGTGGCTTCATCTATCCCTCAATGAGAGAGCGTGGCTTCATCTATCCCTCAATGAGGGGGCGGAGCTTCCTCCATCCCTCGATGAGAGAGTGTGGCTTCATCTATCCCTCAATGAGGGGGCGTGGCTTCATCTATCCCTCAATGAGAGAGTGTGGCTTCATCTATTCCTCCATGAGAGAGCGTGGCTTCATCTATCCCTCAATGAGGGGGCGGGGCTTCATCCATCCCTCAATGAGAGAGTGCGGCTTCATCTATCCCTCAATGAGGGGGCGTGGCTTCATCTATCCCTCAATGAGAGGGCGTGGCATCATCCATCCCTCAATGAGAGAGCGTGGCTTCATCTATCCCTCAATGAGAGAGTGTGGCTTCATCTATCCCTCAATGAGAGAGTGTGGCTTCATCTATCACTCAATGAGAGAGTATGGCTTCATCTATCACTCAATGAGAGAGTGTGGCTTCATCTATCACTCAATGAGAGGGCGTGGCTTCATCTATCCCTCAATGAGAGAGTGTGGCTTCATCTATCCCTCAATGAGAGGGCGTGGCTTCATCTATCCCTCAATGAGAGAGTGTGGCTTCATCTATCACTCAATGAGAGAGTGTGGCTTCATCTATCACTCAATGAGAGAGTGTGGCTTCATCTATCCCTCAATGACAGAGTGTGGCTTCATCTATCCCTCAATGAGGGGGCGTGGCTTCATCTATCCCTCAATGAGAGAGTGTGGCTTCATCTATCACTCAATGAGAGAGTGTGGCTTCATCTATCCCTCAATGAGAGGGCGTGGCTTCATCTATCCCTCAATGACAGAGTGTGGCTTCATCTATCCCTCAATGAGGGGGCGTGGCTTCATCTATCCCTCAATGAGAGAGTGTGGCTTCATCTATCCCTCAATGAGGGGGCGTGGCTTCATCTATCCCTCAATGAGAGAGTGTGGCTTCATCTATCACTCAATGAGAGAGTGTGGCTTCATCTATCCCTCAATGAAAGAGCGTGGCTTCATCTATCCCTCAATGAGAGGGCGTGGCTTCATCTATCCCTCAATGACAGAGTGTGGCTTCATCTATCCCTCAATGAGGGGGCGTGGCTTCATCTATCCCTCAATGAGAGAGTGTGGCTTCATCTATCCCTCAATGAAAGAGCGTGGCTTCATCTATCCCTCAATGAGAGAGTGTGGCCTCATCTATCCCTCAATGAGAGAGTGTGGCTTCATCTATCCCTCAATGAGGGGGCGTGGCTTCATCTGTCCCTCAATGAGAGAGTGTGGCTTCATCTATCCCTCAATGAGAGAGTGTGGCTTCATCTATCCCTCAATGAGAGAGTGTGGCCTCATCTATCCCTCAATGAGAGAGTGTGGCTTCATCTATCCCTCAATGAGGGGGCGTGGCTTCATCTGTCCCTCAATGAGAGAGTGTGGCTTCATCTATCCCTCAATGAGAGAGCGTGGCTTCATCTATCCCTCAATGAGGGGGCGGAGCTTCCTCCATCCCTCGATGAGAGAGTGTGGCTTCATCTATCCCTCAATGAGGGGGCGTGGCTTCATCTATCCCTCAATGAGAGAGTGTGGCTTCATCTATTCCTCCATGAGAGAGCGTGGCTTCATCTATCCCTCAATGAGGGGGCGGGGCTTCATCCATCCCTCAATGAGAGAGTGCGGCTTCATCTATCCCTCAATGAGGGGGCGTGGCTTCATCTATCCCTCAATGAGAGGGCGTGGCATCATCCATCCCTCAATGAGAGAGCGTGGCTTCATCTATCCCTCAATGAGAGAGTGTGGCTTCATCTATCCCTCAATGAGAGAGTCTGGCTTCATCTATCCCTCAAAGAGGGGGCGTGGCTTCATCTATCCCTCAATGAGGGAGCGTGGCTTCATCTATCCCTCAATGAGAGAGCATGGCTTCATCTATCCCTCAATGAGAGAGCGTGGCTTCATCTATCCCTCAATGAGAGAGCGTGGCTTCATCTGAGAGAGCATGGCTTCATCTATCCCTCAATGAGAGAGCGTGGCTTCATCTGAGAGAGTGTGGCTTCCTCTATCGCTCAATGAGAGAGCGTGGCTTCATCTGAGAGAGTGTGGCTTCCTCTATCCCTCAGTGAGAGAGTGTGGCTTCATCTATCCCTCAATGAGGGGGTGTGGCTTCATCTATCCCTCAATGAGAGAGTGTGGCTTCATCTGAGAGAGTGTGGCTTCCTCTATCCCTCAATGAGGGGGCGTGGCTTCATCTATCCCTCAATGAGAGAGCGTGGCTTCATCTATCCCTCAGTGAGGGGGCGTGGCTTCATCTATCCCTCAATGAGAGAGCGTGGCTTCATCTATCCCTCAATGAGAGAGTGTGGCTTCATCTATCCCTCAATGAGGGGGCGTGGCTTCATCTATCACTCAATGAGGGGGCGTGGCTTCATCTATCCCTCAATGAGAGAGCGTGGCTTCATCTATCCCTCAATGAGGGGGCGTGGCTTCATCTATCCCTCAATGAGAGAGCGTGGCTTCACCTATCCCTCAATGAGGGGGCGTGGCTTCATCTATCCCTCAATGAGAGGGTGTGGCTTCATCTATCCCTCAATGAGAGAACGTGGCTTCATCTATCCCTCAATGAGAGAGCGTGGCTTCATCTATCCCTCAATGAGGGGGCGTGGCTTCATCTATCCCTCAATGAGGGGGCGTGACTTCATCTATCCCTCAATGAGGGGGCGTGGCTTCATCTATCCCTCAATGAGAGAGCGTGGCTTCATCTATCCCTCAATGAGGGGGCGTGGCTTCATCTATCCCTCAATGAGAGAGCGTGGCTTCATCTATCCCTCAATGAGGGGGCGTGGCTTCATCTATCCCTCAATGAGGGGGTGTGGCTTCATCTATCCCTCAATGAGAGAGCGTGGCTTCATCTATCCCTCAATGAGGGGGTGTGGCTGGCGTGGCTTCATCTATCCCTCAATGAGCGGGCGTGGCTTCATCTATCCCTCAATGAGGGGGCGTGGCTTCATCTATCCCTCAATGAGGGGGCGTGGCTTCATCTATCCCTCAATGAGGGGGCGTGGCTTCATCTATCCCTCAATGAGGGGGCGTGGCTTCATCTATCCCTCAATGAGGGAGCATGGCTTCATCTATCCCTCAATGAGAGAGTCTGGCTTCATCTATCCCTCAATGAGGGGGCGTGGCTTCATCTATCCCTCGAAGCGGGGGCGTGGCTTCATCCATCCGTCAATGAGAGAGTGTGGCTTCATCTATCCCTCAATGAGAGAGTGTGGCTTCATCTATCCCTCAATGAGGGGGCGTGGCTTCTTCTATCCCTCAATGAGAGAGTGTGGCTTCATCTATCACTCAATGAGGGGGCGTGGCTTCATCTATCCCTCAATGAGAGAGTGTGGCTTCATCTATCCCTCAATGAGAGAGTGTGGCTTCATCTATCACTCAATGAAGGGGCGTGGCTTCATCTATCCCTCAATGAGAGAGTGTGGCTTCATCTATTCCTCAATGAAAGAGCGTGGCTTCATCTATCCCTCAATGAGAGAGTGTGGCTTCATCTATCCCTCAATGAGAGAGTGTGACTTCATCTATCCCTCAATGAGGGGGCGGGGCTTCCTCCATCCCTCGATGAGAGAGTGTGGCTTCATCTATCCCTCAATGAGGGGGCGTGGCTTCATCTATCCCTCAATGAGAGAGTGTGGCTTCATCTATTCCTCCATGAGAGAGCGTGGCTTCATCTATCCCTCAATGAGGGGGCGGGGCTTCATCCATCCCTCAATGAGAGAGTGCGGCTTCATCTATCCCTCAATGAGGGGGCGTGGCTTCATGTATCCCTCAATGAGAGGGCGTGGCATCATCCATCCCTCAATGAGAGAGCGTGGCGTCATCTATCCCTCAATGAGAGAGTGTGACTTCATCTATCCCTCAAAGAGGGGTAGTGGCTTCATCTATCCCTCAATGAGGGAGCGTGGCTTCATCTATCCCTCAATGAGAGAGCGTGGCTTCATCTATCCCTCAATGAGAGAGCGTGGCTTCATCTATCCCTCAATGAGAGAGCGTGGCTTCATCTGAGAGAGTGTGGCTTCCTCTATCCCTCAATGAGAGAGTGTGGCTTCATCTGAGAGAGCATGGCTTCATCTATCCCTCAATGAGAGAGCGTGGCTTCATCTGAGAGAGTGTGGCTTCCTCTATCCCTCAATGAGAGAGTGTGGCTTCATCTGAGAGAGTGTGGCTTCCTCTATCCCTCAATGAGAGAGCGTGGCTTCATCTGAGAGAGCATGGCTTCATCTATCCCTCAATGAGAGAGCGTGGCTTCATCTATCCCTCAATGAGAGAGCGTGGCTTCATCTGAGAGAGTGTGGCTTCCTCTATCCCTCAATGAGAGAGTGTGGCTTCATCTATCCCTCAATGAGAGAGCGTGGCTTCATCTGAGAGAGTGTGGCTTCCTCTATCCCTCAGTGAGAGAGTGTGGCTTCATCTATCCCTCAATGAGGGGGTGTGGCTTCATCTATCCCTCAATGAGAGAGCGTGGCTTCATCTGAGAGAGTGTGGCTTCCTCTATCCCTCAGTGAGAGAGTGTGGCTTCATCTATCCCTCAATGAGGGGGTGTGGCTTCATCTATCCCTCAATGAGAGAGTGTGGCTTCATCTGAGAGAGTGTGGCTTCCTCTATCCCTCAATGAGAGAGTGTGGCTTCATCTATCCCTCAATGAGGGGGCGTGGCTTCATCTATCCCTCAATGAGAGAGTGTGGCTTCATCTAACCCTCAATGAGGGGGCGTGGCTTCATCTATCCCTCAATGAGAGAGCGTGGCTTCCTCTATCCCTCAATGAGAGAGTGTGGCTTCATCTATCCCTCAATGAGGGGGCGTGGCTTCATCTATCCCTCAATGAGAGAGCGTGGCTTCCTCTATCCCTCAGTGAGAGTGTGTGGCTTCATCTATCCCTCAATGAGGGAGCGTGGCTTCATCTATCCCTCAATGAGAGAGTGTGGCTTCATCTGAGAGAGTGTGGCTTCCTCTATCCCTCAATGAGAGAGTGTGGCTTCATCTATCCCTCAATGAGGGGGCGTGGCTTCATCTATCCCTCAATGAGAGAGTGTGGCTTCATCTATCCCTCAATGAGGGGGCGTGGCTTCATCTATCCCTCAATGAGAGAGCGTGGCTTCCTCTATCCCTCAATGAGAGAGTGTGGCTTCATCTATCCCTCAATGAGGGGGCGTGGCTTCATCTATCCCTCAATGAGAGAGTGTGGCTTCATCTATCCCTCAATGAGAGAGCGTGGCTTCATCTATCCCTCAATGAGAGAGCGTGGCTTCATCTATCCCTCAATGAGAGAGCGTGGCTTCATCTATCCCTCAATGAGAGAGCGTGGCTTCATCCATCCCTCAATGAGGGTGTGTCTTCATCTATCCCTCAATGAGGGGGTGTGGTTTCATCTATCCCTCAATGAGGGGTGTGGCTTCATCTATCCCTCAATGAGAGAGTGTGGCTTCATCTATCCCTCAATGAGAGCGCGTGGCTTCATCCATCCCTCAATGAGGGGGTGTGGCTTCATCTATCCCTCAATGAGGGGTGTGGCTTCATCTATCCCTCAATGAGAGAGTGTGGCTTCATCCATCCCTCAATGAGAGAGTGTGGCTTCATCTATCCCTCAATGAGAGAGTGTGGCTTCATCTATCCCTCAATGAGGAGTGTGGCTTCATCTATCCCTCAATGAGAGAGTGTGGCTTCCTCTATCCCTCAATGAGAGAGTGTGGCTTCATCTATCCCTCAATGAGAGAGTGTGGCTTCATCTATCCCTCAATGAGAGAGCGTGGCTTCATCTATCCCTCAATGAGAGAGTGTGGCTTCATCTATCCCTCAATGAGAGAGCGTGGCTTCATCTATCCCTCAATGAGGGGGCGTGGCTTCATCTATCCCTCAATGAGAGAGTGTGGCTTCATCTATCCCTCAATGAGAGAGCGTGGCTTCATCTATCGCTTAATGAGAGAGTGTGGCTTCATCTATCCCTCAATGAGAGGGTGTGGCTTCATCTATCACTCAATGAGGGGGCGTGGCTTCATCTATCCCTCAATGAGGGGGCATGGCTTCATCTGTCCCTCAATGAGAGAGTGTGGCTTCATCTATCCCTCAATGAGGGGGCGTGGCTTCATCTATCCCTCAATGCGGGGGCGTGGCTTCATCCATCCGTCAATGAGAGAGTGTGGCTTCATCTATCCCTCAATGAGAGAGTGTGGCTTCATCTATCCCTCAATGAGAGAGTGTGGCTTCATCTATCCCTCAATGAGGGGGCGTGGCTTCATCTATCCCTCAATGAGAGAGTGTGGCTTCATCTATCCCTCAATGAGGGGGCTTGGCTTCATCTATCCCTCAATGAGGGGGCGTGGCTTCATCTATCCCTCAATGAGAGAGTGTGGCTTAATCTATCCCTCAATGAAAGAGCGTGGCTTCATCCATCCCTCAATGAGAGAGTGTGGCTTCATCTATCCCTCAATGAGAGAGTGTGGCTTCATCTATCCCTCAATGAGGGGGCGTGGCTTCATCTATCCCTCAATGAGAGAGTGTGGCTTCATCTATCCCTCAATGAAAGAGCATGGCTTCATCTATGCCTCAATGAGAGAGTGTGGCTTCATCTATCCCTCAATGAGGGCGCGTGGCTTCATCTATCCCTCAATGAGAGAGTGTGGCTTCATCTATCCCTCAATGAGAGAGCGTGGCTTCATCTATCCCTCAGTGAGAGAGTGTGGCTTCATCTATCCCTCAATGAGGGGGCGTGGCTTCATCTATCCCTCAATGAGAGAGTGTGGCTTCATCTATCCCTCAATGAGAGAGTGTGGCTTCATCTATCCCTCAATGAGAGAGTGTGGCTTCATCTATCCCTCAATGATGGGGCGTGGCTTCATCTATCCCTCAATGAGAGAGCGTGGCTTCATCTATCCCTCAATGAGAGAGTGTGGCTTCATCCATCCCTCAATGAGAGAGCGTGGCTTCATCCATCCCTCAATGAGAGAGCGTGGCTTCATCTATCCCTCAATGAGAGAGCGTGGCTTCATCTATTCCTCAATGAGAGAGCGTGGCTTCATCTATCCCTCAATGAGAGAGCGTGGCTTCATCCATCCCTCAATGAGAGAGCGTGGCTTCATCTATCCCTCAATGAGAGAGCGTGGCTTCATCTATCCCTCAATGAGAGAGCGTGGCTTCATCTATCCCTCAATGAGAGAGCATGGCTTCATCTATCCCTCAATGAGAGAGCGTGGCTTCATCTATCCCTCAATGAGAGAGCGTGGCTTCATCTATTCCTCAATGAGAGAGCGTGGCTTCATCTATCCCTCAATGAGAGAGCGTGGCTTCATCCATCCCTCAATGAGAGAGTGTGGCTTCATCTATCCCTCAATGAGAGAGCGTGGCTTCTTCCATCCCTCAATGAGAGAGCGTGGCTTCATCTATCCCTCAATGAGAGAGCGTGGCTTCATCTATCCCTCAATGAGAGAGCGTGGCTTCATCTATCCCTCAATGAGGGGGCGTGGCTTAATCTATCCCTCAATGAGAGAGTGTGGCTTCATCTATCCCTCAATGAGAGAGCGTGGCTTCATCTATCCCTCAATGAGGGGGTGTGGCTTCATCTATCCCTCAATGAGAGAGCGTGGCTTCATCTATCCCTCAATGAGAGAGTGTGGCTTCATCTATCCCTCAATGAGGGGGCGTGGCTTCATCTATCCCTCAATGAGAAAGTGTGGCTTCATCCATCCCTCAATGAGGGGGCGTGGCTTCATCTATCCCTCAATGAGAGAGCGTGGCTTCATCTATCCCTCAATGAGAGAGTGTGGCTTCATCCATCCCTCAATGAGAGAGCGTGGCTTCATCTATCCCTCAATGAGGGGGCGTGACTTCATCTATCCCTCAATGAGAGAGTGTGGCTTCATCTATCCCTCAATGAGAGAGTGTGGCTTCATCCATCCCTCAATGAGAGAGAGCGTGGCTTCATCTATCCCTCAATTAGGGGGCGTGGCTTCATCTATCCCTCAATGAGAGAGTGTGACTTCATCTATCCCTCAATTAGGGGGCGTGGCTTCATCTATCCCTCAATGAGAGAGTGTGACTTCATCTATCCCTTAATTAGAGAGCGTGGCTTCATCTATCCCTCAATGAGAGAGTGTGGCTTCATCTATCCCTCAATGAGAGAGCGTGGCTTCATCTATCCCTCAATGAGGGGGCGTGGCTTCATCTATCCCTCAATGAGAGAGTGTGACTTCATCTATCCCTCAATGAGAGAGTGTGACTTCATCTATCCCTCAATGAGAGAGCGTGACTTCATCTATCCCTCAATGAGAGAGCGTGGCTTCATCTATCCCTCAATGAAAGAGCGTGGCTTCATCTATCCCTCAATGAGGAGGCGTGGCTTCATCTATCCCTCAATGAGAGAGCGTGGCTTCATCTATCCCTCAATGAGAGAGGGTGGCTTCATCTATCCCTCAATGAGAGAGTGTGGCTTCATCTATCCCTCAATGAGGAGGCGTGGCTTCATCTATTCTCAATGAGAGAGTGTGGCTTCATCTATGCCTCAATGAGGGGGCGTGGCTTCATCTATCCCTCAATGAGAGGGCGTGGCTCCATCCCTCAATGAGAGAGTGTGGCTTCATCTATCCCTCAATGAGACAGTGTGGCTTCATCTATCCCTCAATGAGGGGGCGTGGCTTCATCTATCCCTCAATGAGAGAGTGTGGCTTCATCTATCCCTCAATGAGAGAGTGTGGCTTCATCTATCCCTCAATGAGAGAGTGTGGCTTCATCTATCCCTCAATGAGGGGGCGTGGCTTCATCTATCCCTCAGTGAGAGGGTGTGGCTTCATCTATCTCTAAATGAGAGAGTGTGGCTTCATCTATCCCTCAATGAGAGAGTGTGGCTTCATCTATCCCTCAATGAGAGAGTGTGGCTTCATCTATCCCTCAATGAGGGGGCGTGGCTTCATCTATCCCTCAATGAGAGAGTGTGGCTTCATCTATCCCTCAATGAAAGAGCGTGGCTTCATCTATCCCTCAATGAGGGGGCGTGGCTTCATCTATCCCTCAATGAGGGGGCGTGGCTTCATCTATCCCTCAATGAGAGAGCGTGGCTTCATCTATCCCTCAATGAGAGAGCGTGGCTTCATCTATCCCTCAATGAGGGGGCGTGGCTTCATCTATCCCTCAATGAGGGGCCATGGCTTCATCTATCCCTCAATGAGAGAGTGTGGCTTCATCTATCCCTCAATGAGAGAGTGTGGCTTCATCTATCCCTCAATGAGGGGGCGTGGCTTCATCTATCCCTCAGTGAGAGGGTGTGGCTTCATCTATCTCTAAATGAGAGAGTGTGGCTTCATCTATCCCTCAATGAGGGGGCGTGGCTTCATCTATCCCTCAATGAGGGGGCGTGGCTTCATCTATCCCTCAATGAGAGAGTGTGGCTTCATCTATCCCTCAATGAGAGAGTGTGGCTTCATCTATCCCTCAATGAGAGAGTGTGGCTTCATCTATCCCTCAATGAGAGAGTGTGGCTTCATCTATCCCTCAATGAGAGAGTGTGGCTTCATCTATCCCTCAATGAGGGGGCGTGGCTTCATCTATCCCTCAATGAGGGGGCTTGGCTTCTTCTATCCCTCAATGAGGGGGCGTGGCTTCATCTATCCCTCAATGAGAGAGTGTGGCTTCATCTATCCCTCAATGAGAGAGTGTGGCTTCATCTATCCCTCAATGAGGGGGCGTGGCTTCATCTATCCCTCAATGAGGGGGCTTGGCTTCATCTATCCCTCAATGAGGGGGCATGGCTTCATCCATCCCTCAATGAGAGAGCGTGGCTTCATCCATCCCTCAATGAGAGAGCGTGGCTTCATCTATCCCTTAATTAGAGAGTGTGGCTTCATCTATCCCTCAATGAGAGAGCGTGGCTTCATCTATTCCTCAATGAGAGAGCGTGGCTTCATCTATCCCTCAATGAGAGAGTGTGGCTTCATCCATCCCTCAATGAGAGAGCGTGGCTTCATATATCCCTCAATGAGAGAGCGTGGCTTCATCTATCCCTCAATGAGAGATCGTGGCTTCATCTATCCTTCAATGAGAGAGCGTGGCTTCATCTATTCCTCAATGAGAGAGCGTGGCTTCATCCATCCCTCAATGAGAGAGCGTGGCTTCATCTATCCCTCAATGAGAGAGCGTGGCTTCATCTATCCCTCAATGAGAGAGTGTGGCTTCATCCATCCCTCAATGAGAGAGCGTGGCTTCATCTATCCCTCAATGAGAGAGCGTGGCTTCATCTATCCCTCAATGAGAGAGCGTAGCTTCATCTATTCCTCAATGAGAGAGCGTGGCTTCATCTATCCCTCAATGAGAGAGCGTGGCTTCATCTATCCCTCAATGAGAGAGCGTGGCTTCATCTATTCCTCAATGAGAGAGTGTGGCTTCATCTATCCCTCAATGAGAGAGTGTGGCTTCATCTATCCCTCAATGAGAGAGCGTGGCTTCATCTATCCCTCAATGAGAGAGCGTGGCTTCATCTATCCCTCAATGAGAGAGTGTGGCTTCATCTATCCCTCAATGAGAGAGTGTGGCTTCATCCATCCCTCAATGAGAGAGCGTGGCTTCATCTATCCCTCAATGAGAGAGCGTGGCTTCATCTATCCCTCAATGAGAGAGCGTGGCTTCATCTATTCCTCAATGAGAGAGCGTGGCTTCATCCATCCCTCAATGAGAGAGTGTGGCTTCATCTATCCCTCAATGAGATAGCGTGGCTTCATCTATCCCTCTATGAGAGAGCGTGGCTTCATCTATCCCTCAATGAGAGAGCGTGGCTTCATCTATCCCTCAATGAGGGGGCGTGGCTTCATCTATCCCTCAATGAGGGGCGTGGCTTCATCTATCCCTCAATGAGGGGGCGTGGCTTCATCTATCCCTCAATGAGGGGGCGTGGCTTCATCTATCCCTCAATGAGAGAACGTGGCTTCATCTATCCCTCAATGAGGGGGCGTGGCTTCATCTATCCCTCAATGAGGGAGCATGGCTTCATCTATCCCTCAATGAGAGAGTCTGGCTTCATCTATCCCTCAATGAGGGGGCGTGGCTTCATCTATCCCTCGAAGCGGGGGCGTGGCTTCATCCATCCGTCAATGAGAGAGTGTGGCTTCATCTATCCCTCAATGAGAGAGTGTGGCTTCATCTATCCCTCAATGAGGGGGCGTGGCTTCATCTATCCCTCAATGAGGGGGCGTGGCTTCATCTATCCCTCAATGAGGGGGCGTGGCTTCATCTATCCCTCAATGAGGGGGCGTGGCTTCATCTATCCCTCAATGAGGGGGCGTGGCTTAATCTATCCCTCAATGAGAGAACGTGGCTTCATCTATCCCTCAATGAGGGGGCGTGGCTTCATCTATCCCTCAATGAGGGAGCATGGCTTCATCTATCCCTCAATGAGAGAGTATGGCTTCATCTATCCCTCAATGAGGGGGTGTGGCTTCATCTATCCCTCGATGCGGGGGCGTGGCTTCATCCATCCGTCAATGAGAGAGTGTGGCTTCATCTATCCCTCAATGAGAGAGTGTGGCTTCATCTATCCCTCAATGAGGGGGCGTGGCTTCATCTATCCCTCAATGAGGGGGCGTGGCTTCATCTATCCCTCAATGAAAGAGCGTGGCTTCATCTATCCCTCAATGAGAGAGTGTGGCTTCATCTATCCCTCAATGAGGGGGCGTGGCTTCATCTATCCCTCAATGAGAGAGTGTGGCTTCATCTATCACTCAATGAGGGGGCGTGGCTTCATCTATCCCTCAATGAGAGAGTGTGGCTTCATCTATCCCTCAATGAGGGGGCGTGGCTTCATCTATCCCTCAATGAGAGAGTGTGGCTTCATCTATCACTCAATGAGGGGGCGTGGCTTCATCTATCCCTCAATGAGAGAGTGTGGCTTCATCTATCCCTCAATGAGAGAGTGTGGCTTCATCCATCCCTCAATGAGAGAGTGTGGCTTCATCTATCACTCAATGAGAGAGTGTGGCTTCATCTATCCCTCAATGAAAGAGCGTGGCTTCATCTATCCCTCAATGAGAGGGCGTGGCTTCATCTATCCCTCAATGACAGAGTGTGGCTTCATCTATCCCTCAATGAGGGGGCGTGGCTTCATCTATCCCTCAATGAGAGAGTGTGGCTTCATCTATCCCTCAATGAAAGAGCGTGGCTTCATCTATCCCTCAATGAGAGAGTGTGGCCTCATCTATCCCTCAATGAGAGAGTGTGGCTTCATCTATCCCTCAATGAGGGGGCGTGGCTTCATCTGTCCCTCAATGAGAGAGTGTGGCTTCATCTATCCCTCAATGAGAGAGTGTGGCTTCATCTATCCCTCAATGAGAGAGTGTGGCCTCATCTATCCCTCAATGAGAGAGTGTGGCTTCATCTATCCCTCAATGAGGGGGCGTGGCTTCATCTGTCCCTCAATGAGAGAGTGTGGCTTCATCTATCCCTCAATGAGAGAGCGTGGCTTCATCTATCCCTCAATGAGGGGGCGGAGCTTCCTCCATCCCTCGATGAGAGAGTGTGGCTTCATCTATCCCTCAATGAGGGGGCGTGGCTTCATCTATCCCTCAATGAGAGAGTGTGGCTTCATCTATTCCTCCATGAGAGAGCGTGGCTTCATCTATCCCTCAATGAGGGGGCGGGGCTTCATCCATCCCTCAATGAGAGAGTGCGGCTTCATCTATCCCTCAATGAGGGGGCGTGGCTTCATCTATCCCTCAATGAGAGGGCGTGGCATCATCCATCCCTCAATGAGAGAGCGTGGCTTCATCTATCCCTCAATGAGAGAGTGTGGCTTCATCTATCCCTCAATGAGAGAGTGTGGCTTCATCTATCACTCAATGAGAGAGTGTGGCTTCATCTATCACTCAATGAGAGAGTGTGGCTTCATCTATCACTCAATGAGAGGGCGTGGCTTCATCTATCCCTCAATGAGAGAGTGTGGCTTCATCTATCCCTCAATGAGAGGGCGTGGCTTCATCTATCCCTCAATGAGAGAGTGTGGCTTCATCTATCACTCAATGAGAGAGTGTGGCTTCATCTATCACTCAATGAGAGAGTGTGGCTTCATCTATCCCTCAATGACAGAGTGTGGCTTCATCTATCCCTCAATGAGGGGGCGTGGCTTCATCTATCCCTCAATGAGAGAGTGTGGCTTCATCTATCACTCAATGAGAGAGTGTGGCTTCATCTATCCCTCAATGAGAGGGCGTGGCTTCATCTATCCCTCAATGACAGAGTGTGGCTTCATCTATCCCTCAATGAGGGGGCGTGGCTTCATCTATCCCTCAATGAGAGAGTGTGGCTTCATCTATCCCTCAATGAGGGGGCGTGGCTTCATCTATCCCTCAATGAGAGAGTGTGGCTTCATCTATCACTCAATGAGAGAGTGTGGCTTCATCTATCCCTCAATGAAAGAGCGTGGCTTCATCTATCCCTCAATGAGAGGGCGTGGCTTCATCTATCCCTCAATGACAGAGTGTGGCTTCATCTATCCCTCAATGAGGGGGCGTGGCTTCATCTATCCCTCAATGAGAGAGTGTGGCTTCATCTATCCCTCAATGAAAGAGCGTGGCTTCATCTATCCCTCAATGAGAGAGTGTGGCCTCATCTATCCCTCAATGAGAGAGTGTGGCTTCATCTATCCCTCAATGAGGGGGCGTGGCTTCATCTGTCCCTCAATGAGAGAGTGTGGCTTCATCTATCCCTCAATGAGAGAGTGTGGCTTCATCTATCCCTCAATGAGAGAGTGTGGCCTCATCTATCCCTCAATGAGAGAGTGTGGCTTCATCTATCCCTCAATGAGGGGGCGTGGCTTCATCTGTCCCTCAATGAGAGAGTGTGGCTTCATCTATCCCTCAATGAGAGAGCGTGGCTTCATCTATCCCTCAATGAGGGGGCGGAGCTTCCTCCATCCCTCGATGAGAGAGTGTGGCTTCATCTATCCCTCAATGAGGGGGCGTGGCTTCATCTATCCCTCAATGAGAGAGTGTGGCTTCATCTATTCCTCCATGAGAGAGCGTGGCTTCATCTATCCCTCAATGAGGGGGCGGGGCTTCATCCATCCCTCAATGAGAGAGTGCGGCTTCATCTATCCCTCAATGAGGGGGCGTGGCTTCATCTATCCCTCAATGAGAGGGCGTGGCATCATCCATCCCTCAATGAGAGAGCGTGGCTTCATCTATCCCTCAATGAGAGAGTGTGGCTTCATCTATCCCTCAATGAGAGAGTCTGGCTTCATCTATCCCTCAAAGAGGGGGCGTGGCTTCATCTATCCCTCAATGAGGGAGCGTGGCTTCATCTATCCCTCAATGAGAGAGCATGGCTTCATCTATCCCTCAATGAGAGAGCGTGGCTTCATCTATCCCTCAATGAGAGAGCGTGGCTTCATCTGAGAGAGCATGGCTTCATCTATCCCTCAATGAGAGAGCGTGGCTTCATCTGAGAGAGTGTGGCTTCCTCTATCGCTCAATGAGAGAGCGTGGCTTCATCTGAGAGAGTGTGGCTTCCTCTATCCCTCAGTGAGAGAGTGTGGCTTCATCTATCCCTCAATGAGGGGGTGTGGCTTCATCTATCCCTCAATGAGAGAGTGTGGCTTCATCTGAGAGAGTGTGGCTTCCTCTATCCCTCAATGAGGGGGCGTGGCTTCATCTATCCCTCAATGAGAGAGCGTGGCTTCATCTATCCCTCAGTGAGGGGGCGTGGCTTCATCTATCCCTCAATGAGAGAGCGTGGCTTCATCTATCCCTCAATGAGAGAGTGTGGCTTCATCTATCCCTCAATGAGGGGGCGTGGCTTCATCTATCACTCAATGAGGGGGCGTGGCTTCATCTATCCCTCAATGAGAGAGCGTGGCTTCATCTATCCCTCAATGAGGGGGCGTGGCTTCATCTATCCCTCAATGAGAGAGCGTGGCTTCACCTATCCCTCAATGAGGGGGCGTGGCTTCATCTATCCCTCAATGAGAGGGTGTGGCTTCATCTATCCCTCAATGAGAGAACGTGGCTTCATCTATCCCTCAATGAGAGAGCGTGGCTTCATCTATCCCTCAATGAGGGGGCGTGGCTTCATCTATCCCTCAATGAGGGGGCGTGACTTCATCTATCCCTCAATGAGGGGGCGTGGCTTCATCTATCCCTCAATGAGAGAGCGTGGCTTCATCTATCCCTCAATGAGGGGGCGTGGCTTCATCTATCCCTCAATGAGAGAGCGTGGCTTCATCTATCCCTCAATGAGGGGGCGTGGCTTCATCTATCCCTCAATGAGGGGGTGTGGCTTCATCTATCCCTCAATGAGAGAGCGTGGCTTCATCTATCCCTCAATGAGGGGGTGTGGCTGGCGTGGCTTCATCTATCCCTCAATGAGCGGGCGTGGCTTCATCTATCCCTCAATGAGGGGGCGTGGCTTCATCTATCCCTCAATGAGGGGGCGTGGCTTCATCTATCCCTCAATGAGGGGGCGTGGCTTCATCTATCCCTCAATGAGGGGGCGTGGCTTCATCTATCCCTCAATGAGGGAGCATGGCTTCATCTATCCCTCAATGAGAGAGTCTGGCTTCATCTATCCCTCAATGAGGGGGCGTGGCTTCATCTATCCCTCGAAGCGGGGGCGTGGCTTCATCCATCCGTCAATGAGAGAGTGTGGCTTCATCTATCCCTCAATGAGAGAGTGTGGCTTCATCTATCCCTCAATGAGGGGGCGTGGCTTCTTCTATCCCTCAATGAGAGAGTGTGGCTTCATCTATCACTCAATGAGGGGGCGTGGCTTCATCTATCCCTCAATGAGAGAGTGTGGCTTCATCTATCCCTCAATGAGAGAGTGTGGCTTCATCTATCACTCAATGAAGGGGCGTGGCTTCATCTATCCCTCAATGAGAGAGTGTGGCTTCATCTATTCCTCAATGAAAGAGCGTGGCTTCATCTATCCCTCAATGAGAGAGTGTGGCTTCATCTATCCCTCAATGAGAGAGTGTGACTTCATCTATCCCTCAATGAGGGGGCGGGGCTTCCTCCATCCCTCGATGAGAGAGTGTGGCTTCATCTATCCCTCAATGAGGGGGCGTGGCTTCATCTATCCCTCAATGAGAGAGTGTGGCTTCATCTATTCCTCCATGAGAGAGCGTGGCTTCATCTATCCCTCAATGAGGGGGCGGGGCTTCATCCATCCCTCAATGAGAGAGTGCGGCTTCATCTATCCCTCAATGAGGGGGCGTGGCTTCATGTATCCCTCAATGAGAGGGCGTGGCATCATCCATCCCTCAATGAGAGAGCGTGGCGTCATCTATCCCTCAATGAGAGAGTGTGACTTCATCTATCCCTCAAAGAGGGGTAGTGGCTTCATCTATCCCTCAATGAGGGAGCGTGGCTTCATCTATCCCTCAATGAGAGAGCGTGGCTTCATCTATCCCTCAATGAGAGAGCGTGGCTTCATCTATCCCTCAATGAGAGAGCGTGGCTTCATCTGAGAGAGTGTGGCTTCCTCTATCCCTCAATGAGAGAGTGTGGCTTCATCTGAGAGAGCATGGCTTCATCTATCCCTCAATGAGAGAGCGTGGCTTCATCTGAGAGAGTGTGGCTTCCTCTATCCCTCAATGAGAGAGTGTGGCTTCATCTGAGAGAGTGTGGCTTCCTCTATCCCTCAATGAGAGAGCGTGGCTTCATCTGAGAGAGCATGGCTTCATCTATCCCTCAATGAGAGAGCGTGGCTTCATCTATCCCTCAATGAGAGAGCGTGGCTTCATCTGAGAGAGTGTGGCTTCCTCTATCCCTCAATGAGAGAGTGTGGCTTCATCTATCCCTCAATGAGAGAGCGTGGCTTCATCTGAGAGAGTGTGGCTTCCTCTATCCCTCAGTGAGAGAGTGTGGCTTCATCTATCCCTCAATGAGGGGGTGTGGCTTCATCTATCCCTCAATGAGAGAGCGTGGCTTCATCTGAGAGAGTGTGGCTTCCTCTATCCCTCAGTGAGAGAGTGTGGCTTCATCTATCCCTCAATGAGGGGGTGTGGCTTCATCTATCCCTCAATGAGAGAGTGTGGCTTCATCTGAGAGAGTGTGGCTTCCTCTATCCCTCAATGAGAGAGTGTGGCTTCATCTATCCCTCAATGAGGGGGCGTGGCTTCATCTATCCCTCAATGAGAGAGTGTGGCTTCATCTAACCCTCAATGAGGGGGCGTGGCTTCATCTATCCCTCAATGAGAGAGCGTGGCTTCCTCTATCCCTCAATGAGAGAGTGTGGCTTCATCTATCCCTCAATGAGGGGGCGTGGCTTCATCTATCCCTCAATGAGAGAGCGTGGCTTCCTCTATCCCTCAGTGAGAGTGTGTGGCTTCATCTATCCCTCAATGAGGGAGCGTGGCTTCATCTATCCCTCAATGAGAGAGTGTGGCTTCATCTGAGAGAGTGTGGCTTCCTCTATCCCTCAATGAGAGAGTGTGGCTTCATCTATCCCTCAATGAGGGGGCGTGGCTTCATCTATCCCTCAATGAGAGAGTGTGGCTTCATCTATCCCTCAATGAGGGGGCGTGGCTTCATCTATCCCTCAATGAGAGAGCGTGGCTTCCTCTATCCCTCAATGAGAGAGTGTGGCTTCATCTATCCCTCAATGAGGGGGCGTGGCTTCATCTATCCCTCAATGAGAGAGTGTGGCTTCATCTATCCCTCAATGAGAGAGCGTGGCTTCATCTATCCCTCAATGAGAGAGCGTGGCTTCATCTATCCCTCAATGAGAGAGCGTGGCTTCATCTATCCCTCAATGAGAGAGCGTGGCTTCATCCATCCCTCAATGAGGGTGTGTCTTCATCTATCCCTCAATGAGGGGGTGTGGTTTCATCTATCCCTCAATGAGGGGTGTGGCTTCATCTATCCCTCAATGAGAGAGTGTGGCTTCATCTATCCCTCAATGAGAGCGCGTGGCTTCATCCATCCCTCAATGAGGGGGTGTGGCTTCATCTATCCCTCAATGAGGGGTGTGGCTTCATCTATCCCTCAATGAGAGAGTGTGGCTTCATCCATCCCTCAATGAGAGAGTGTGGCTTCATCTATCCCTCAATGAGAGAGTGTGGCTTCATCTATCCCTCAATGAGGAGTGTGGCTTCATCTATCCCTCAATGAGAGAGTGTGGCTTCCTCTATCCCTCAATGAGAGAGTGTGGCTTCATCTATCCCTCAATGAGAGAGTGTGGCTTCATCTATCCCTCAATGAGAGAGCGTGGCTTCATCTATCCCTCAATGAGAGAGTGTGGCTTCATCTATCCCTCAATGAGAGAGCGTGGCTTCATCTATCCCTCAATGAGGGGGCGTGGCTTCATCTATCCCTCAATGAGAGAGTGTGGCTTCATCTATCCCTCAATGAGAGAGCGTGGCTTCATCTATCGCTTAATGAGAGAGTGTGGCTTCATCTATCCCTCAATGAGAGGGTGTGGCTTCATCTATCACTCAATGAGGGGGCGTGGCTTCATCTATCCCTCAATGAGGGGGCATGGCTTCATCTGTCCCTCAATGAGAGAGTGTGGCTTCATCTATCCCTCAATGAGGGGGCGTGGCTTCATCTATCCCTCAATGCGGGGGCGTGGCTTCATCCATCCGTCAATGAGAGAGTGTGGCTTCATCTATCCCTCAATGAGAGAGTGTGGCTTCATCTATCCCTCAATGAGAGAGTGTGGCTTCATCTATCCCTCAATGAGGGGGCGTGGCTTCATCTATCCCTCAATGAGAGAGTGTGGCTTCATCTATCCCTCAATGAGGGGGCTTGGCTTCATCTATCCCTCAATGAGGGGGCGTGGCTTCATCTATCCCTCAATGAGAGAGTGTGGCTTAATCTATCCCTCAATGAAAGAGCGTGGCTTCATCCATCCCTCAATGAGAGAGTGTGGCTTCATCTATCCCTCAATGAGAGAGTGTGGCTTCATCTATCCCTCAATGAGGGGGCGTGGCTTCATCTATCCCTCAATGAGAGAGTGTGGCTTCATCTATCCCTCAATGAAAGAGCATGGCTTCATCTATGCCTCAATGAGAGAGTGTGGCTTCATCTATCCCTCAATGAGGGCGCGTGGCTTCATCTATCCCTCAATGAGAGAGTGTGGCTTCATCTATCCCTCAATGAGAGAGCGTGGCTTCATCTATCCCTCAGTGAGAGAGTGTGGCTTCATCTATCCCTCAATGAGGGGGCGTGGCTTCATCTATCCCTCAATGAGAGAGTGTGGCTTCATCTATCCCTCAATGAGAGAGTGTGGCTTCATCTATCCCTCAATGAGAGAGTGTGGCTTCATCTATCCCTCAATGATGGGGCGTGGCTTCATCTATCCCTCAATGAGAGAGCGTGGCTTCATCTATCCCTCAATGAGAGAGTGTGGCTTCATCCATCCCTCAATGAGAGAGCGTGGCTTCATCCATCCCTCAATGAGAGAGCGTGGCTTCATCTATCCCTCAATGAGAGAGCGTGGCTTCATCTATTCCTCAATGAGAGAGCGTGGCTTCATCTATCCCTCAATGAGAGAGCGTGGCTTCATCCATCCCTCAATGAGAGAGCGTGGCTTCATCTATCCCTCAATGAGAGAGCGTGGCTTCATCTATCCCTCAATGAGAGAGCGTGGCTTCATCTATCCCTCAATGAGAGAGCATGGCTTCATCTATCCCTCAATGAGAGAGCGTGGCTTCATCTATCCCTCAATGAGAGAGCGTGGCTTCATCTATTCCTCAATGAGAGAGCGTGGCTTCATCTATCCCTCAATGAGAGAGCGTGGCTTCATCCATCCCTCAATGAGAGAGTGTGGCTTCATCTATCCCTCAATGAGAGAGCGTGGCTTCTTCCATCCCTCAATGAGAGAGCGTGGCTTCATCTATCCCTCAATGAGAGAGCGTGGCTTCATCTATCCCTCAATGAGAGAGCGTGGCTTCATCTATCCCTCAATGAGGGGGCGTGGCTTAATCTATCCCTCAATGAGAGAGTGTGGCTTCATCTATCCCTCAATGAGAGAGCGTGGCTTCATCTATCCCTCAATGAGGGGGTGTGGCTTCATCTATCCCTCAATGAGAGAGCGTGGCTTCATCTATCCCTCAATGAGAGAGTGTGGCTTCATCTATCCCTCAATGAGGGGGCGTGGCTTCATCTATCCCTCAATGAGAAAGTGTGGCTTCATCCATCCCTCAATGAGGGGGCGTGGCTTCATCTATCCCTCAATGAGAGAGCGTGGCTTCATCTATCCCTCAATGAGAGAGTGTGGCTTCATCCATCCCTCAATGAGAGAGCGTGGCTTCATCTATCCCTCAATGAGGGGGCGTGACTTCATCTATCCCTCAATGAGAGAGTGTGGCTTCATCTATCCCTCAATGAGAGAGTGTGGCTTCATCCATCCCTCAATGAGAGAGAGCGTGGCTTCATCTATCCCTCAATTAGGGGGCGTGGCTTCATCTATCCCTCAATGAGAGAGTGTGACTTCATCTATCCCTCAATTAGGGGGCGTGGCTTCATCTATCCCTCAATGAGAGAGTGTGACTTCATCTATCCCTTAATTAGAGAGCGTGGCTTCATCTATCCCTCAATGAGAGAGTGTGGCTTCATCTATCCCTCAATGAGAGAGCGTGGCTTCATCTATCCCTCAATGAGGGGGCGTGGCTTCATCTATCCCTCAATGAGAGAGTGTGACTTCATCTATCCCTCAATGAGAGAGTGTGACTTCATCTATCCCTCAATGAGAGAGCGTGACTTCATCTATCCCTCAATGAGAGAGCGTGGCTTCATCTATCCCTCAATGAAAGAGCGTGGCTTCATCTATCCCTCAATGAGGAGGCGTGGCTTCATCTATCCCTCAATGAGAGAGCGTGGCTTCATCTATCCCTCAATGAGAGAGGGTGGCTTCATCTATCCCTCAATGAGAGAGTGTGGCTTCATCTATCCCTCAATGAGGAGGCGTGGCTTCATCTATTCTCAATGAGAGAGTGTGGCTTCATCTATGCCTCAATGAGGGGGCGTGGCTTCATCTATCCCTCAATGAGAGGGCGTGGCTCCATCCCTCAATGAGAGAGTGTGGCTTCATCTATCCCTCAATGAGACAGTGTGGCTTCATCTATCCCTCAATGAGGGGGCGTGGCTTCATCTATCCCTCAATGAGAGAGTGTGGCTTCATCTATCCCTCAATGAGAGAGTGTGGCTTCATCTATCCCTCAATGAGAGAGTGTGGCTTCATCTATCCCTCAATGAGGGGGCGTGGCTTCATCTATCCCTCAGTGAGAGGGTGTGGCTTCATCTATCTCTAAATGAGAGAGTGTGGCTTCATCTATCCCTCAATGAGAGAGTGTGGCTTCATCTATCCCTCAATGAGAGAGTGTGGCTTCATCTATCCCTCAATGAGGGGGCGTGGCTTCATCTATCCCTCAATGAGAGAGTGTGGCTTCATCTATCCCTCAATGAAAGAGCGTGGCTTCATCTATCCCTCAATGAGGGGGCGTGGCTTCATCTATCCCTCAATGAGGGGGCGTGGCTTCATCTATCCCTCAATGAGAGAGCGTGGCTTCATCTATCCCTCAATGAGAGAGCGTGGCTTCATCTATCCCTCAATGAGGGGGCGTGGCTTCATCTATCCCTCAATGAGGGGCCATGGCTTCATCTATCCCTCAATGAGAGAGTGTGGCTTCATCTATCCCTCAATGAGAGAGTGTGGCTTCATCTATCCCTCAATGAGGGGGCGTGGCTTCATCTATCCCTCAGTGAGAGGGTGTGGCTTCATCTATCTCTAAATGAGAGAGTGTGGCTTCATCTATCCCTCAATGAGGGGGCGTGGCTTCATCTATCCCTCAATGAGGGGGCGTGGCTTCATCTATCCCTCAATGAGAGAGTGTGGCTTCATCTATCCCTCAATGAGAGAGTGTGGCTTCATCTATCCCTCAATGAGAGAGTGTGGCTTCATCTATCCCTCAATGAGAGAGTGTGGCTTCATCTATCCCTCAATGAGAGAGTGTGGCTTCATCTATCCCTCAATGAGGGGGCGTGGCTTCATCTATCCCTCAATGAGGGGGCTTGGCTTCTTCTATCCCTCAATGAGGGGGCGTGGCTTCATCTATCCCTCAATGAGAGAGTGTGGCTTCATCTATCCCTCAATGAGAGAGTGTGGCTTCATCTATCCCTCAATGAGGGGGCGTGGCTTCATCTATCCCTCAATGAGGGGGCTTGGCTTCATCTATCCCTCAATGAGGGGGCATGGCTTCATCCATCCCTCAATGAGAGAGCGTGGCTTCATCCATCCCTCAATGAGAGAGCGTGGCTTCATCTATCCCTTAATTAGAGAGTGTGGCTTCATCTATCCCTCAATGAGAGAGCGTGGCTTCATCTATTCCTCAATGAGAGAGCGTGGCTTCATCTATCCCTCAATGAGAGAGTGTGGCTTCATCCATCCCTCAATGAGAGAGCGTGGCTTCATATATCCCTCAATGAGAGAGCGTGGCTTCATCTATCCCTCAATGAGAGATCGTGGCTTCATCTATCCTTCAATGAGAGAGCGTGGCTTCATCTATTCCTCAATGAGAGAGCGTGGCTTCATCCATCCCTCAATGAGAGAGCGTGGCTTCATCTATCCCTCAATGAGAGAGCGTGGCTTCATCTATCCCTCAATGAGAGAGTGTGGCTTCATCCATCCCTCAATGAGAGAGCGTGGCTTCATCTATCCCTCAATGAGAGAGCGTGGCTTCATCTATCCCTCAATGAGAGAGCGTAGCTTCATCTATTCCTCAATGAGAGAGCGTGGCTTCATCTATCCCTCAATGAGAGAGCGTGGCTTCATCTATTCCTCAATGAGAGAGCATGGCTTCATCCATCCCTCAATGAGAGAGCGTGGCTTCATCTATTCCTCAATGAGAGAGCGTGGCTTCATCTATCCCTCAATGAGAGAGCGTGGCTTCATCTATCCCTCAATGAGAGAGCGTGGCTTCATCTATCCCTCAATGAAAGAGCGTGGCTTCATCTATTCCTCAATGAGGAGGCGTGGCTTCATCTATCCCTCAATGAGAGAGCGTGGTTTCATCTATCCCTCAATGAGAGAGGGTGGCTTCATCTATCCCTCAATGAGAGAGTGTGGCTTCATCTATCCCTCAATGAGGAGGCGTGGCTTCATCTATCCCTCAATGAGAGAGTGTGGCTTCATCTATCCCTCAATGAGAGAGCGCGGCTTCATCTATCCCTCAATGAGGGGGCGTGGCTTCATCTATCTCTCAATGAGAGAGTGTGGCTTCATCTATCCCTCAATGAGAGAGTGTGGCTTCATCTATCCCTCAATGAGGGGGCGTGGCTTCATCTATCCCTCAATGAGGGGGCTTGGCTTCATCTATCCCTCAATGAGGGGGCATGGCTTCATCCATCCCTCAATGAGAGAGCGTGGCTTCATCCATCCCTCAATGAGAGAGCGTGGCTTCATCTATCCCTTAATTAGAGACTGTGGCTTCATCTATCCCTCAATGAGAGAGCGTGGCTTCATCTATTCCTCAATGAGAGAGTGTGGCTTCATCTATCCCTCAATGAGAGAGTGTGGCTTCATCTATCCCTCAATGAGAGAGCGTGGCTTCATCTATCCCTCAATGAGAGAGCGTGGCTTCATCTATCCCTCAATGAGAGAGTGTGGCTTCATCTATCCCTCAATGAGAGAGTGTGGCTTCATCCATCCCTCAATGAGAGAGCGTGGCTTCATCTATCCCTCAATGAGAGAGCGTGGCTTCATCTATCCCTCAATGAGAGAGCGTGGCTTCATCTATTCCTCAATGAGAGAGCGTGGCTTCATCCATCCCTCAATGAGAGAGTGTGGCTTCATCTATCCCTCAATGAGATAGCGTGGCTTCATCTATCCCTCAATGAGAGAGTGTGGCTTCATCTATCCCTCAATGAGAGAGTGTGGCTTCATCTATCCCTCAATGAGGGGGCGTGGCTTCATCTATCCCTCAGTGAGAGGGTGTGGCTTCATCTATCTCTAAATGAGAGAGTGTGGCTTCATCTATCCCTCAATGAGAAAGTGTGGCTTCATCTATCCCTCAATGAGGGGGCGTGGCTTCATCTATCCCTCAATGAGAGAGTGTGGCTTCATCTATCCCTCAATAAAAGAGCGTGGCTTCATCTATCCCTCAATGAGGGGGCGTGGCTTCATCTATCCCTCAATGAGGGGGCGTGGCTTCATCTATCCCTCAATGAGAGAGCGTGGCTTCATCTATCCCTCAATGAGAGAGCGTGGCTTCATCTATCCCTCAATGAGGGGGCGTGGCTTCATCTATCCCTCAATGAGGGGCCATGGCTTCATCTATCCCTCAATGAGAGAGTGTGGCTTCATCTATAACTCAATGAGAGAGTGTGGCTTCATCTATCCCTCAATGAGGGGGCGTGGCTTCATCTATCCCTCAGTGAGAGGGTGTGGCTTCATCTATCTCTAAATGAGAGAGTGTGGCTTCATCTATCCCTCAATGAGGGGGCGTGGCTTCATCTATCCCTCAATGAGGGGGCGTGGCTTCATCTATCCCTCAATGAGAGAGTGTGGCTTCATCTATCCCTCAATGAGAGAGTGTGGCTTCATCTATCCCTCAATGAGAGAGTGTGGCTTCATCTATCCCTCAATGAGGGGGCATGGCTTCATCTATCCCTCAATGAGGGGGCTTGGCTTCATCTATCCCTCAATGAGGGGGCATGGCTTCATCCATCCCTCAATGAGAGAGCGCGGCTTCATCCATCCCTCAATGAGAGAGCGCGGCTTCATCTATCCCTCAATGAGGGGGCGTGGCTTCATCTATCCCTCAATGAGAGAGTGTGGCTTCATCTATCCCTCAATGAGAGAGTGTGGCTTCATCTATCCCTCAATGAGGGGGCGTGGCTTCATCTATCCCTCAATGAGGGGGCTTGGCTTCATCTATCCCTCAATGAGGGGGCATGGCTTCATCCATCCCTCAATGAGAGAGCGTGGCTTCATCCATCCCTCAATGAGAGAGCGTGGCTTCATCTATCCCTTAATTAGAGAGTGTGGCTTCATCTATCCCTCAATGAGAGAGCGTGGCTTCATCTATTCCTCAATGAGAGAGCGTGGCTTCATCTATCCCTCAATGAGAGAGTGTGGCTTCATCCATCCCTCAATGAGAGAGCGTGGCTTCATATATCCCTCAATGAGAGAGCGTGGCTTCATCTATCCCTCAATGAGAGATCGTGGCTTCATCTATCCTTCAATGAGAGAGCGTGGCTTCATCTATTCCTCAATGAGAGAGCGTGGCTTCATCCATCCCTCAATGAGAGAGCGTGGCTTCATCTATCCCTCAATGAGAGAGCGTGGCTTCATCTATCCCTCAATGAGAGAGTGTGGCTTCATCCATCCCTCAATGAGAGAGCGTGGCTTCATCTATCCCTCAATGAGAGAGCGTGGCTTCATCTATCCCTCAATGAGAGAGCGTAGCTTCATCTATTCCTCAATGAGAGAGCGTGGCTTCATCTATCCCTCAATGAGAGAGCGTGGCTTCATCTATTCCTCAATGAGAGAGCGTGGCTTCATCCATCCCTCAATGAGAGAGCGTGGCTTCATCTATTCCTCAATGAGAGAGCGTGGCTTCATCTATCCCTCAATGAGAGAGCGTGGCTTCATCTATCCCTCAATGAGAGAGCGTGGCTTCATCTATCCCTCAATGAAAGAGCGTGGCTTCATCTATTCCTCAATGAGGAGGCGTGGCTTCATCTATCCCTCAATGAGAGAGCGTGGTTTCATCTATCCCTCAATGAGAGAGGGTGGCTTCATCTATCCCTCAATGAGAGAGTGTGGCTTCATCTATCCCTCAATGAGGAGGCGTGGCTTCATCTATCCCTCAATGAGAGAGTGTGGCTTCATCTATCCCTCAATGAGAGAGCGCGGCTTCATCTATCCCTCAATGAGGGTGCGTGGCTTCATCTATCTCTCAATGAGAGAGTGTGGCTTCATCTATCCCTCAATGAGAGAGTGTGGCTTCATCTATCCCTCAATGAGGGGGCGTGGCTTCATCTATCCCTCAATGAGGGGGCTTGGCTTCATCTATCCCTCAATGAGGGGGCATGGCTTCATCCATCCCTCAATGAGAGAGCGTGGCTTCATCCATCCCTCAATGAGAGAGCGTGGCTTCATCTATCCCTTAATTAGAGACTGTGGCTTCATCTATCCCTCAATGAGAGAGCGTGGCTTCATCTATTCCTCAATGAGAGAGTGTGGCTTCATCTATCCCTCAATGAGAGAGTGTGGCTTCATCTATCCCTCAATGAGGAGGCGTGGCTTCATCTATCCCTCAATGAGAGAGCGTGGTTTCATCTATCCCTCAATGAGAGAGGGTGGCTTCATCTATCCCTCAATGAGAGAGTGTGGCTTCATCTATCCCTCAATGAGGAGGCGTGGCTTCATCTATCCCTCAATGAGAGAGTGTGGCTTCATCTATCCCTCAATGAGAGAGCGCGGCTTCATCTATCCCTCAATGAGGGTGCGTGGCTTCATCTATCTCTCAATGAGAGAGTGTGGCTTCATCTATCCCTCAATGAGAGAGTGTGGCTTCATCTATCCCTCAATGAGGGGGCGTGGCTTCATCTATCCCTCAATGAGGGGGCTTGGCTTCATCTATCCCTCAATGAGGGGGCATGGCTTCATCCATCCCTCAATGAGAGAGCGTGGCTTCATCCATCCCTCAATGAGAGAGCGTGGCTTCATCTATCCCTTAATTAGAGACTGTGGCTTCATCTATCCCTCAATGAGAGAGCGTGGCTTCATCTATTCCTCAATGAGAGAGTGTGGCTTCATCTATCCCTCAATGAGAGAGTGTGGCTTCATCTATCCCTCAATGAGAGAGTGTGGCTTCATCTATCCCTCAATGAGAGAGCGTGGCTTCATCTATCCCTCAATGAGAGAGTGTGGCTTCATCTATCCCTCAATGAGAGAGTGTGGCTTCATCCATCCCTCAATGAGAGAGCGTGGCTTCATCTATCCCTCAATGAGAGAGCGTGGCTTCATCTATCCCTCAATGAGAGAGCGTGGCTTCATCTATTCCTCAATGAGAGAGCGTGGCTTCATCCATCCCTCAATGAGAGAGTGTGGCTTCATCTATCCCTCAATGAGATAGCGTGGCTTCATCTATCCCTCAATGAGAGAGCGTGGCTTCATCTATCCCTCAATGAGAGAGCGTGGCTTCATCTATCCCTCAATGAGGGGGCGTGGCTTAATCTATCCCTCAATGAGGGGCGTGGCTTCATCTATCCCTCAATGAGGGGGCGTGGCTTCATCTATCCCTCAATGAGGGGGCGTGGCTTCATCTATCCCTCAATGAGAGAACGTGGCTTCATCTATCCCTCAATGAGGGGGCGTGGCTTCATCTATCCCTCAATGAGGGAGCATGGCTTCATCTATCCCTCAATGAGAGAGTCTGGCTTCATCTATCCCTCAATGAGGGGGCGTGGCTTCATCTATCCCTCGAAGCGGGGGCGTGGCTTCATCCATCCGTCAATGAGAGAGTGTGGCTTCATCTATCCCTCAATGAGAGAGTGTGGCTTCATCTATCCCTCAATGAGGGGGCGTGGCTTCATCTATCCCTCAATGAGGGGGCGTGGCTTCATCTATCCCTCAATGAGGGGGCGTGGCTTCATCTATCCCTCAATGAGGGGGCGTGGCTTAATCTATCCCTCAATGAGAGAACGTGGCTTCATCTATCCCTCAATGAGAGAGCGTGGCTTCATCTATCCCTCAATGAGAGAGTATGGCTTCATCTATCCCTCAATGAGGGGGTGTGGCTTCATCTATCCCTCGATGCGGGGGCGTGGCTTCATCCATCCGTCAATGAGAGAGTGTGGCTTCATCTATCCCTCAATGAGAGAGTGTGGCTTCATCTATCCCTCAATGAGGGGGCGTGGCTTCATCTATCCCTCAATGAGGGGGCGTGGCTTCATCTATCCCTCAATGAAAGAGCGTGGCTTCATCTATCCCTCAATGAGAGAGTGTGGCTTCATCTATCCCTCAATGAGGGGGCGTGGCTTCATCTATCCCTCAATGAGAGAGTGTGGCTTCATCTATCACTCAATGAGGGGGCGTGGCTTCATCTATCCCTCAATGAGAGAGTGTGGCTTCATCTATCCCTCAATGAGGGGGCGTGGCTTCATCTATCCCTCAATGAGAGAGTGTGGCTTCATCTATCACTCAATGAGGGGGCGTGGCTTCATCTATCCCTCAATGAGAGAGTGTGGCTTCATCTATCCCTCAATGAGAGAGTGTGGCTTCATCCATCCCTCAATGAGAGAGTGTGGCTTCATCTATCACTCAATGAGAGAGTGTGGCTTCATCTATCCCTCAATGAAAGAGCGTGGCTTCATTTATCCCTCAATGAGAGGGCGTGGCTTCATCTATCCCTCAATGAGAGAGTGTGGCTTCATCTATCACTCAATGAGAGAGTGTGGCTTCATCTATCACTCAATGAGAGAGTGTGGCTTCATCTATCCCTCAATGACAGAGTGTGGCTTCATCTATCCCTCAATGAGGGGGCGTGGCTTCATCTATCCCTCAATGAGAGAGTGTGGCTTCATCTATCACTCAATGAGAGAGTGTGGCTTCATCTATCCCTCAATGAGAGGGCGTGGCTTCATCTATCCCTCAATGACAGAGTGTGGCTTCATCTATCCCTCAATGAGGGGGCGTGGCTTTATCTATCCCTCAATGAGAGAGTGTGGCTTCATCTATCCCTCAATGAGGGGGCGTGGCTTCATCTATCCCTCAATGAGAGAGTGTGGCTTCATCTATCACTCAATGAGAGAGTGTGGCTTCATCTATCCCTCAATGAAAGAGCGTGGCTTCATCTATCCCTCAATGAGGGGGCGTGGCTTCATCTATCCCTCAATGAGAGAGTGTGGCTTCATCTATCCCTCAATGAAAGAGCGTGGCTTCATCTATCCCTCAATGAGAGAGTGTGGCCTCATCTATCCCTCAATGAGAGAGTGTGGCTTCATCTATCCCTCAATGAGGGGGCGTGGCTTCATCTGTCCCTCAATGAGAGAGTGTGGCTTCATCTATCCCTCAATGAGAGAGTGTGGCTTCATCTATCCCTCAATGAGAGAGTGTGGCCTCATCTATCCCTCAATGAGAGAGTGTGGCTTCATCTATCCCTCAATGAGGGGGCGTGGCTTCATCTGTCCCTCAATGAGAGAGTGTGGCTTCATCTATCCCTCAATGAGAGAGCGTGGCTTCATCTATCCCTCAATGAGGGGGCGGAGCTTCCTCCATCCCTCGATGAGAGAGTGTGGCTTCATCTATCCCTCAATGAGGGGGCGTGGCTTCATCTATCCCTCAATGAGAGAGTGTGGCTTCATCTATTCCTCCATGAGAGAGCGTGGCTTCATCTATCCCTCAATGAGGGGGCGGGGCTTCATCCATCCCTCAATGAGAGAGTGCGGCTTCATCTATCCCTCAATGAGGGGGCGTGGCTTCATCTATCCCTCAATGAGAGGGCGTGGCATCATCCATCCCTCAATGAGAGAGCGTGGCTTCATCTATCCCTCAATGAGAGAGTGTGGCTTCATCTATCCCTCAATGAGAGAGTCTGGCTTCATCTATCCCTCAAAGAGGGGGCGTGGCTTCATCTATCCCTCAATGAGGGAGCGTGGCTTCATCTATCCCTCAATGAGAGAGCATGGCTTCATCTATCCCTCAATGAGAGAGCGTGGCTTCATCTATCCCTCAATGAGAGAGCGTGGCTTCATCTGAGAGAGCATGGCTTCATCTATCCCTCAATGAGAGAGCGTGGCTTCATCTATCGCTCAATGAGAGAGCGTGGCTTCATCTGAGAGAGTGTGGCTTCCTCTATCCCTCAGTGAGAGAGTGTGGCTTCATCTATCCCTCAATGAGGGGGTGTGGCTTCATCTATCCCTCAATGAGAGAGTGTGGCTTCATCTGAGAGAGTGTGGCTTCCTCTATCCCTCAATGAGGGGGCGTGGCTTCATCTATCCCTCAATGAGAGAGCGTGGCTTCATCTATCCCTCAGTGAGGGGGCGTGGCTTCATCTATCCCTCAATGAGAGAGCGTGGCTTCATCTATCCCTCAATGAGAGAGTGTGGCTTCATCTATCCCTCAATGAGGGGGCGTGGCTTCATCTATCACTCAATGAGGGGGCGTGGCTTCATCTATCCCTCAATGAGAGAGCGTGGCTTCATCTATCCCTCAATGAGGGGGCGTGGCTTCATCTATCCCTCAATGAGAGAGCGTGGCTTCACCTATCCCTCAATGAGGGGGCGTGGCTTCATCTATCCCTCAATGAGAGGGTGTGGCTTCATCTATCCCTCAATGAGAGAACGTGGCTTCATCTATCCCTCAATGAGAGAGCGTGGCTTCATCTATCCCTCAATGAGGGGGCGTGGCTTCATCTATCCCTCAATGAGGGGGCGTGGCTTCATCTATCCCTCAATGAGGGGGCGTGGCTTCATCTATCCCTCAATGAGAGAGCGTGGCTTCATCTATCCCTCAATGAGGGGGCGTGGCTTCATCTATCCCTCAATGAGAGAGCGTGGCTTCATCTATCCCTCAATGAGGGGGCGTGGCTTCATCTATCCCTCAATGAGGGGGTGTGGCTTCATCTATCCCTCAATGAGAGAGCGTGGCTTCATCTATCCCTCAATGAGGGGGTGTGGCTGGCGTGGCTTCATCTATCCCTCAATGAGGGGGCGTGGCTTCATCTATCCCTCAATGAGGGGGCGTGGCTTCATCTATCCCTCAATGAGGGGGCGTGGCTTCATCTATCCCTCAATGAGGGGGCGTGGCTTCATCTATCCCTCAATGAGGGGGCGTGGCTTCATCTATCCCTCAATGAGGGAGCATGGCTTCATCTATCCCTCAATGAGAGAGTCTGGCTTCATCTATCCCTCAATGAGGGGGCGTGGCTTCATCTATCCCTCGAAGCGGGGGCGTGGCTTCATCCATCCGTCAATGAGAGAGTGTGGCTTCATCTATCCCTCAATGAGAGAGTGTGGCTTCATCTATCCCTCAATGAGGGGGCGTGGCTTCATCTATCCCTCAATGAGAGAGTGTGGCTTCATCTATCACTCAATGAGGGGGCGTGGCTTCATCTATCCCTCAATGAGAGAGTGTGGCTTCATCTATCCCTCAATGAGAGAGTGTGGCTTCATCTATCACTCAATGAAGGGGCGTGGCTTCATCTATCCCTCAATGAGAGAGTGTGGCTTCATCTATTCCTCAATGAAAGAGCGTGGCTTCATCTATCCCTCAATGAGAGAGTGTGGCTTCATCTATCCCTCAATGAGAGAGTGTGACTTCATCTATCCCTCAATGAGGGGGCGGGGCTTCCTCTATCACTCAATGAAGGGGCGTGGCTTCATCTATCCCTCAATGAGAGAGTGTGGCTTCATCTATTCCTCAATGAAAGAGCGTGGCTTCATCTATCCCTCAATGAGAGAGTGTGGCTTCATCTATCCCTCAATGAGAGAGTGTGGCTTCATCTATCCCTCAATGAGAGAGTGTGGCTTCATCTATCACTCAATGAAGGGGCGTGGCTTCATCTATCCCTCAATGAGAGAGTGTGGCTTCATCTATTCCTCAATGAAAGAGCGTGGCTTCATCTATCCCTCAATGAGAGAGTGTGGCTTCATCTATCCCTCAATGAGAGAGTGTGACTTCATCTATCACTCGATGAAGGGGCGTGGCTTCATCTATCCCTCAATGAGAGAGTGTGGCTTCATCTATTCCTCAATGAAAGAGCGTGGCTTCATCTATCCCTCAATGAGAGAGTGTGGCTTCATCTATCCCTCAATGAGAGAGTGTGACTTCATCTATCCCTCAATGAGGGGGCGGGGCTTCCTCCATCCCTCGATGAGAGAGTGTGGCTTCATCTATCCCTCAATGAGGGGGCGTGGCTTCATCTATCCCTCAATGAGAGAGTGTGGCTTCATCTATTCCTCCATGAGAGAGCGTGGCTTCATCTATCCCTCAATGAGGGGGCGGGGCTTCATCCATCCCTCAATGAGAGAGTGCGGCTTCATCTATCCCTCAATGAGGGGGCGTGGCTTCATGTATCCCTCAATGAGAGGGCGTGGCATCATCCATCCCTCAATGAGAGAGCGTGGCATCATCTATCCCTCAATGAGAGAGTGTGACTTCATCTATCCCTCAAAGAGGGGTAGTGGCTTCATCTATCCCTCAATGAGGGAGCGTGGCTTCATCTATCCCTCAATGAGAGAGCATGGCTTCATCTATCCCTCAATGAGAGAGCGTGGCTTCATCTATCCCTCAATGAGAGAGCGTGGCTTCATCTATCCCTCAATGAGAGAGCGTGGCTTCATCTATCCCTCAATGAGAGAGTGTGGCTTCATCTGAGAGAGCATGGCTTCATCTATCCCTCAATGAGAGAGCGTGGCTTCATCTGAGAGAGTGTGGCTTCCTCTATCCCTCAATGAGAGAGTGTGGCTTCATCTGAGAGAGTGTGGCTTCCTCTATCCCTCAATGAGAGAGCGTGGCTTCATCTGAGAGAGCATGGCTTCATCTATCCCTCAATGAGAGAGCGTGGCTTCATCTATCCCTCAATGAGAGAGCGTGGCTTAATCTGAGAGAGTGTGGCTTCCTCTATCCCTCAATGAGAGAGTGTGGCTTCATCTATCCCTCAATGAGAGAGCGTGGCTTCATCTGAGAGAGTGTGGCTTCATCTATCCCTCAATGAGGGGGTGTGGCTTCATCTATCCCTCAATGAGAGAGCGTGGCTTCCTCTGAGAGAGTGTGGCTTCCTCTATCCCTCAGTGAGAGAGTGTGGCTTCATCTATCCCTCAATGAGGGGGTGTGGCTTCATCTATCCCTCAATGAGAGAGTGTGGCTTCATCTGAGAGAGTGTGGCTTCCTCTATCCCTCAATGAGAGAGTGTGGCTTCATCTATCCCTCAATGAGGGGGCGTGGCTTCATCTATCCCTCAATGAGAGAGTGTGGCTTCATCTAACCCTCAATGAGGGGGCGTGGCTTCATCTATCCCTCAATGAGAGAGCGTGGCTTCCTCTATCCCTCAATGAGAGAGTGTGGCTTCATCTATCCCTCAATGAGGGGGCGTGGCTTCATCTATCCCTCAATGAGAGAGCGTGGCTTCCTCTATCCCTCAGTGAGAGTGTGTGGCTTCATCTATCCCTCAATGAGGGAGCGTGGCTTCATCTATCCCTCAATGAGAGAGTGTGGCTTCATCTGAGAGAGTGTGGCTTCCTCTATCCCTCAATGAGAGAGTGTGGCTTCATCTATCCCTCAATGAGGGGGCGTGGCTTCATCTATCCCTCAATGAGAGAGTGTGGCTTCATCTATCCCTCAATGAGGGGGCGTGGCTTCATCTATCCCTCAATGAGAGAGCGTGGCTTCCTCTATCCCTCAATGAGAGAGTGTGGCTTCATCTATCCCTCAATGAGGGGGCGTGGCTTCATCTATCCCTCAATGAGAGAGTGTGGCTTCATCTATCCCTCAATGAGAGAGCGTGGCTTCATCTATCCCTCAATGAGAGAGCGTGGCTTCATCTATCCCTCAATGAGAGAGCGTGGCTTCATCTATCCCTCAATGAGAGAGCGTGGCTTCATCCATCCCTCAATGAGGGTGTGTCTTCATCTATCCCTCAATGAGGGGGTGTGGTTTCATCTATCCCTCAATGAGGGGTGTGGCTTCATCTATCCCTCAATGAGAGAGTGTGGCTTCATCTATCCCTCAATGAGAGCGCGTGGCTTCATCCATCCCTCAATGAGGGGGTGTGGCTTCATCTATCCCTCAATGAGGGGTGTGGCTTCATCTATCCCTCAATGAGAGAGTGTGGCTTCATCCATCCCTCAATGAGAGAGTGTGGCTTCATCTATCCCTCAATGAGAGAGCGTGGCTTCATCTATCCCTCAATGAGAGAGTGTGGCTTCATCTATCCCTCAATGAGGGGGCTTGGCTTCATCTATCCCTCAATGAGGGGGCGTGGCTTCATCTATCCCTCAATGAGAGAGTGTGGCTTAATCTATCCCTCAATGAAAGAGCGTGGCTTCATCCATCCCTCAATGAGAGAGTGTGGCTTCATCTATCCCTCAATGAGAGAGTGTGGCTTCATCTATCCCTCAATGAGGGGGCGTGGCTTCATCTATCCCTCAATGAGAGAGTGTGGCTTCATCTATCCCTCAATGAAAGAGCATGGCTTCATCTATGCCTCAATGAGAGAGTGTGGCTTCATCTATCCCTCAATGAGGGCGCGTGGCTTCATCTATCCCTCAATGAGAGAGTGTGGCTTCATCTATCCCTCAATGAGAGAGCGTGGCTTCATCTATCCCTCAGTGAGAGAGTGTGGCTTCATCTATCCCTCAATGAGGGGGCGTGGCTTCATCTATCCCTCAATGAGAGAGTGTGGCTTCATCTATCCCTCAATGAGAGAGTGTGGCTTCATCTATCCCTCAATGAGAGAGTGTGGCTTCATCTATCCCTCAATGAGGGGGGGTGGCTTCATCTATCCCTCAATGAAAGAGCGTGGCTTCATCTATCCCTCAATGAGAGAGTGTGGCTTCATCTATCCCTCAATGATGGGGCGTGGCTTCATCTATCCCTCAATGAGAGAGTGTGGCTTCATCTATCCCTCAATGAAAGAGCGTGGCTTCATCTATCCCTCAATTAGAGAGTGTGGCTTCATCTATCCCTCAATGAGAGAGTGTGGCTTCATCTATCCCTCAATGAGAGGGCGTGGCTTCATCTATCCCTCAATGAGAGAGTGTGGCTTCATCGATCCCTCAATGAGAGAGTGTGGCTTCATCTATCCCTCAATGAGGGGGTGTGGCTTCATCTATCCCTCAATAAGAGAGTGTGGCTTCATCTATCCCTCAATAAGAGAGTGTGGCTTCATCTATCCCTCAATGAGAGAGTGTGGCTTCATCTATCCCTCAATGAGAGAGTGTGGCTTCATCTATCCCTCAATGAGAGAACGTGGCTTCATCTATCCCTCAATGAAAGAGCGTGGTTTCATCTATCCCTCAATGAGAGAGTGTGGCTTCATCTATCCCTCAGTGAGCGAGTGTGGCTTCATCTATCCCTCAATGAGGGGGCGTGGCTTCATCCATCCCTCAATGAGAGAGCGTGGCTTCATCTATCCCTCAATGAGAGAGTGTGGCTTCATCTATCCCTCAATGAGAGAGTGTGGCTTCATCCATCCCTCAATGAGAGAGTGTGGCTTCATCTATCCCTCAATGTGAGAGTGTGGCTTCATCTATCCCTCAATGAGGGGGCGTGGCTTCATCTATCCCTCAATGAGAGAGTGTGGCTTCATCTATCCCTCAATGAGAGAGTGTGGCTTCATCTATCCCTCAATGAGAGAGTGTGGCTTCATCTATCCCTCAATGAGAGAGTGTGGCTTCATCTATCCCTCAATGAGGGGGCGTGGCTTCATCTATCCCTCAATGAGAGAGTGTGGCTTCATCTATCCCTCAGTGAGAGAGTGTGGCTTCATCTATCCCTCAATGAGGGGGCGTGGCTTCATCCATCCCTCAATGAGAGAGCGTGGCTTCATCCATCCCTCAATGAGAGAGCGTGGCTTCATCTATCCCTCAATGAGAGAGCGTGGCTTCATCTATCCCTCAATGAAAGAGCGTGGCTTCATCTATCCCTCAGTGAGAGAGTGTGGCTTCATCTATCCCTCAATGAGGGGGCGTGGCTTCATCCATCCCTCAACGAGGGGGCGTGGCTTCATCTATCCCTCAATGAGGGTGTGTGGCTTCATCCATCCCTCAATGAGGGGGCGTGGCTTCATCTATCCCTCAATGAGAGAGTGTGGCTTCATCTATCCCTCAATGAGAGAGTGTGGCTTCATCTATCCCTCAATGAGGGGGCGTGGCTTCATCTATCCCTCAATGAGGGGGCGTGGCTTCATCTATCCCTCAATGAGGGGGTGTGGCTTCATCTATCCCTCAATGAGAGAGCGTGGCTTCATCTATCCCTCAATGAGAGGGCGTGGCTTTGTCTATCCCTCAATGAGTGGGCGTGGCTTCATCTATCCCTCAATGAGAGAGTGTGGCTTCATCTATCCCTCAATGAGAGAGCGTGGCTTCATCTATCCCTCAATGAGGGGGCGTGGCTTCATCTATCCCTCAATGAGAGAGTGTGGCTTCATCTATCCCTCAATGAGTGTGGCTTCATCTATCCCTCAATGAGAGAAAGTGGCTTCATCTATCCCTCAATGAGGGGGCGTGGCTTCATCTATCCCTCAATGAGAGAGTGTGGCTTCATCTATCCCTCAATGAGAGAGTGTGGCTTCATCTATCCCTCAATGAGAGAGTGTGGCTTTATCTATCCCTCAATGAGAGAACGTGGCTTCATCTATCCCTCAATGAAAGAGCGTGGCTTCATCCATCCCTCAATGAGAGAGCGTGGCTTCATCTATCCCTCAATGAGAGAGTGTGGCTTCATCTATCCCTCAGTGAGAGAGTGTGGCTTCATCTATCCCTCAATGAGGGGGCGTGGCTTCATCCATCCCTCAATGAGAGAGTGTGGCTTCATCCATCCCTCAATGAGAGAGCGTGGCTTCATCTATCCCTCAATGAGAGAGCGTGGCTTCATCTATCCCTCAATGAGAGAGCGTGGCTTCATCTATCCCTCAATGAAAGAGCGTGGCTTCATCTATCCCTCAGTGAGAGAGTGTGGCTTCATCTATCCCTCAATGAGGGGGCGTGGCTTCATCCATCCCTCAACGAGGGGGTGTGGCTTCATCTATCCCTCAATGAGGGGGTGTGGCTTCATCCATCCCTCAATGAGGGGGCGTGGCTTCATCTATCCCTCAATGAGAGAGTGTGGCTTCATCTATCCCTCAATGAGAGAGTGTGGCTTCATCTATCCCTCAATGAGGGGGCGTGGCTTCATCTATCCCTCAATGAGGGGGCGTGGCTTCATCTATCCCTCAATGAGGGGGTGTGGCTTCATCTATCCCTCAATGAGAGAGCGTGGCTTCATTTATCCCTCAATGAGAGGGCGTGGCTTTGTCTATCCCTCCATGAGTGGGCGTGACTTCATCTATCCCTCAATGAGAGAGTGTGGCTTCATCTATCCCTCAATGAGAGAGTGTGGCTTCATCTATCCCTCAATGAGGGGGCGTGGCTTCATCTATCCCTCAATGAGGGGGCGTGGCTTCATCTATCCCTCAATGAGGGGGTGTGGCTTCATCTATCCCTCAATGAGAGAGTGTGGCTTCATTTATCCCTCAATGAGAGGGCGTGGCTTTGTCTATCCCTCAATGAGGGGGCGTGGCTTCATCCATCCCTCAATGAGAGAGCGTGGCTTCTTCTATCCCTCAATGAGAGAGTGTGGCTTAATCTATCCCTCAATGAGAGAGCGTGGCTTCATCTATCCCTCAATGAGGGGCGTGGTCTCCTCCATCCCTCAATGAGGGACGTGGTCTCCTCCATCCCTCAATGAGGGGCGTGGCTTCATCCATCCCTCAATGAGGGGGCGTGGCTTCATCTATCCCTCAATGAGAGAGCGTGGCTTCATCTATCCCTCAATGAGGGGCGTGGTCTCCTCCATCCCTCAATGAGGGACGTGGCCTCCTCCATCCCTCAATGAGGGGCGTGGCTTCATCCATCCCTCAATGAGGGGGCGTGGCTTCATCCATCCCTCAATGAGGGTGTGTGGCTTCATCCATCCCTCAATGAGGGGGCGTGGTTTCATCCATCCCTCAATGAGGGGGTGTGGCTTCATCCATCCCTCAATGAGGGGGCGTGGCTTCATCCATCCCTCAATGAGGGGATGTGGCCTATTTTACCAAATGTCCCTCTTTCCCACCCAGTGTATTATGTGTTCTTACATGTTCTACGTACTAAAATCACTCAACATTTTACTTATAGCCTGCCAATAGAATCAATGGGATCGTCAATATCCTGCTGTGATTGGTCCCTGGGTTATGCTGATTTGGGATACCCCGCTGTGTGAAACCCCCCAGATCGCCCGATCTCACTCACCTCTTCCCTCTTCCAATGAGCGCGCTCAGAGCTGATGACATCATCATCATCATCAGTAGTCTAAGGCCAGTGGCTTGAACGCGCTGGCGGCCACAATCCCCTGCTTCCCTCTAACGCAGCGTGCCTGCGCCGGCCATTCACAAATGCCTGGCATGTACATGCGCCCTTGCTACAGGGATGCGACTGCGGCTCGCACATGCACCGTTGGACCGGGAAACAAGGTGAGTGTATGGGGCGAACTGGGGGGTGTCACACAGCGGGGAAAGCCGATTTTACATGGGAATCTTATAGATTCTTGGGCCTATCGGTGTGGGTTTTGGTCCACTTTAATGACTTTCGTTGGATTTATTGCAGGTTATGTCATTAGATGGCGCTGTGACCAATGCGCAACTATGTAATTTACTGCTGTGTTGTTACTTCCTGTATATCGAGATGTGATCTTTATGACTTCTTTCTTTTCCTGTCTGTGTTTAGCCGCCGTGTCAGGTGACCTTTCCCCTGGGGCACCCCGATCGGGGATGCCCCGCTGTGTGAAACCCCTCAGCTAGCCCGATATTATAGATTCCTGGGCCGATTGCCGTGGGTTTTTGTCCACTTTAATTACTTTTGTTGGATTTATTGCAGTTTGCAGCTATTGCAGGTCATGACACCAGATGGCGCTGTGACCAATGCGTAACTATAGAACTTCTATGTAATTTACTGCTGTGTTGTTACTTCCTGTATATCAAGCTGTGATCTCTATGACTACGAGTTCCTTCCTGTCTGCGTGTCAGGTGACCTTCTCTTACTGCCTCATGTTCCAGTAAAGCCAGTTCCTGTTACACCACTAATGTCTATCTGGATTATGACCCCGCTGCACCCGGGCCTCACACTCTGCAACACGAGGCCCTTCCTATGTCCACCAGCACAGTGTTTTGCTGCCGGCATGGGGTAAGTTTCCCCTGATTTGCTCCTTCCTGTGGGAACGCATGAAATCATCTGGAGAGGGCGCGCTGAGCGTGCACCACGGCAATTTACTGCTGTGTTGTTACTTCCTGTATATCAAGCTGTGATCTCTATGACTTCTTTCTCTTCCTGTCTGTGTTTAGCTGCCATGTCATGTGACCTCCTATTGCCTCGTGTTCCATTGCGTTCCCGGAGGGGGGGGGGGTGGCGATCGTGGGGATAGGGAGCCGCCATCTTGGATCTAGCAGACGCGCTGCCCCCAATGATTTTACTTACCATTTGCAGGATTTTATATATATGGCTTGCTAGACGCCTGTACCGCGCCCCCTTCATTCATTTGTCTAATTAATGAATCACTTCAGCTCCGCCTGTACCTCAGGTGATTACAGGAAGTTGTGGGCGGGGTTTTCCTATAATGCTGAGGACGGGGTCCCTGGGGATTCAGCTTTGGATAACCTTCTCCTGACCAAGCGCTGGGGACACCGCGGCTCTGTAAGTGCGAACAATGTCTCCGATACTTAAAGTTGACCAAAACTCAGGATTTTGACTGTGACCAATAAGCAACTATAATACAATGTAATTTGCTGCTGTTTAGTTACTTCCTGTATATTGAGCTGTGATCTCTATGACTTCTTCCTCTTTCGTGTAAATTGACCTTTCCCCCGGGGCACCCTGATTTGGGATGCCCCGCTGTGTGAAACCCCCCAGATCGCCCGATCTCACTCACCTCTTCACAGTCCTACGACGCATGCGCGGCCGCTCGTCCAATCAGCGTGCTCAGAGCTGCTGATATCACGTCATCTAAACCTTCATCTACGTCCAGCGGCTTCGAGCGCGCTGACGGCCGCATCCCCTGCTTCCCTCTAACAGGGAGCCATTCACAAATGGGGCACGTGCCATGCAAGAGGGATAGCGGGGACGCGGCTCGTACATGCGCCGTTGGACCAGGAAGCAAGGTAAGTGTACGGGGCAGCCTGGGGGGGTTTCACACATTGGGGCATCCCAATTTTGGATGCTCTGGGCGGGAGGGATTACTTGCACAAACACCATGAAACATGCTTTACTTGCCTACACAGTGTTCCAATTCAGCGGGGGAGGGGTTTTAGGTAGAGGCCATTTGGACCCCCTGTTACATTGGGGCTACAGTTCAGCAGATGTGGCCGCTGACCTGCAAATGCAACAGCAAAAAAGGAAAGTGGGGGCGCACTCGTCCAGTCATTATACAGCAGTTGCAGGAGGTGCTGTGTTAACTAACCATGGAAGTGTTATGTAGCTTTTTCAATAGTGTGAGTGTGCTGAGGGTTACATTTCTTTTTTTGGTCTACAGAGTGTGGCCACGCCCCCTGCAGCACCTCCCCTGGATGAGCGCGCCCCCACCTTCCTCTTTGGTTTTTCAGAAGAGGATGATTCTGTCTCCGATTCTGGATCCCAGGAGGACGACACCTAGAAAGCAGTAACAAGAAAGTGCTATCTTTTTACTACTACTAAGGAGAGCGACCAACCCTATGAAGCCCTGGAGGATATTATCATCACAAGATGTGTTATATGAGGGTCTGGATGAGCGCGCCCCCACCTTCCTCTTTGATATATTCCAAGTGTGACATACACTCCGCTTCAATAAGTCTTGACAGTTGGGTTATTCTCCAGTAGAGGGCGAACTTCTGCAGAGATGAATGCAAAAAAAGTAGCTCCTCCCGGACCATAACTACCCGGGACCTCCCACCAACTCCCCAGTTGTCTTCTCTGCAGGGAGCGAGCAAGACAGAAGATGAAGTTTCTCTTACTTGCAGGTAAGCCGGGCTCACACCCGGCCCCCTTTTTTTGTCCCTTTTGCTGCCAGGACCCTCCTAAATTGTCCCTGTATTGAGCCTCCCAGCTTCGGCTGCGGGTCCTTGGTAAAGGTAGGAGCGCTGCTCCACCGTGAGACCCCACCACGGGGTAGGCGGTGATCCAGGTTTTTGGTGATCCTGGTGTGGGATGCCCCGTCCCTACATGCCTATGGCCTTATAACGGCAGGGTTCCCACTCCCCCTTCCGGGTCCCTTCCACTCCTCCTGCAGTGCGTGTGTGTGTGTGTGCGCTTTTACGTTCTGCCCGTGCACACGCTCTTTTGCGGCGGCGGGCCGGTTCTCTACTGGTCGGCTCCGCGGCCATATTGGCCGGGGAGGGCAACCTTCTGCCTTCCTCAGTGAGGGGGGCGGGGCCTGGTGCTCTCCCGCGTTGGTGGAGCGCTTGGTGTCGTCGGCCGGCTCCAGCCCTATTGGCTGGAAGCGCAGTTTGGGGGGGAATCCCGCGTCGGGCGGGGGGGGGGGCCTGGCCACGTGCTGGCGAGCTCCGCCCCCCTCTCCCTCTCCTCGTATGGACGCCATCTTCTCATGAGTGCCCCATACGGGCTCCTTTAGCTGATAACCTAACCTTATACTTTATTTGCGGTACATGTCGCAGGGCGTTATTGTGCCCGCGGGCTACATACCTCAGGGGCATATGTTTATATGGATATATTCTTAGTTCGGTATATATATATATATGTGTGTGTGTACAATGGTGTGTGTGCCTATATGCCTTTTTAATTGCTATGCATAAGTGATAACTGTATATATATATATATATATATATATATATACATACACACACACGCGCAGTCATATGCCTGTATATGAGTATTTTGGCTGTGTGACTGTAATATCTATGCTAGGGCATCCCTTACTATGCTCTGCTCGTATGGGGCATGAATCTGGATACCAGTCGGGCCAGAGTGTTTCTGCCCCAGGCCAAGGTGCAGGGGATTCAGGTTCTGATCCGCCTTCTTCTGGCCAGTCCTTGTCCCTCTATCCGACAGGGGATGAAACTGGTGGGTCTGATGGTGTCCTCCTTCGAGGCGGTGCCGTTTGCACAGTTTCACATGAGATCTCTTCAACTTCTCCTATTGACATATTGGGACAGGTGCCCACAGTCATTGGATCAACCTTTCAGGATGTCTCCCAGGGTTCGGTGGTCCTTTCGGTGGTGGCTGGACTCGAGCAATCTGGTGAAGGGCAGGTCCTTTCTGGTCCCTTGTTGGGAGACGTTTACCACGGATGCCAGCCTGTCGGGCTGGGGAGGTTATTGGAAGAGTCATCAGTTCAGCGGGGTGTGGGGTCCCCAGGAGGCTCAAACCCCCATCAATGTATTGGAGCTCCAAGCCGTTCGTCTGGTTCTGGCTCGGTTAACCCCACAGTTACGGGGTCTTCCGGTTCAGGTGCATTCGGACAACCGAATGGCAGTGGCTTACATAAATCACCAAGGAGGGACTCGCAGCAGGAGTGCCCTCAGGGAAGTCTCTCTGATCCTACGATGGGCGTAGAGCAATGTTCCTTGCCTTTCGGCAGTCTACATTCCGGGAGTGGAGAACACGGAGGCGGATTCCCTGAGCAGAGGATCCTCTTGCAAAGGAGAGTGGTCTCTCAACCCCGAGGTTTTTCTGGATCTTTGCCGCAGGTGGGGGACTCCGGAGGTGGATCTCTTTGCCTCGAGGCACAATCACAAACTTCTGGCCTTTGTGTCTCTTTCTCAGGATCCTCTGTCTCTGGCAGTGGATGCCTTGTCCCTTGCTTGGAAGGACCTGGGTTTTCTGTACCTGTTTCCACCCGTCTCCATGCTGGGCAAGGTAGTTCGCAAACTGGTTCTAGAAGGGGCACCAGCGGTTCTGGTGGCTCCAAGGTGGCCAAGAAGGGTTTGGTACGCAGACGTTGTAAGGATGGCCGTAGATCAGTACCGGCTTCCCTTGTTGCCGGACCTGTTATCTCCCAATCTGTTTACCCCAATTTACAAACGCTGGCTTTGACGGCTTGGCTGCTGAAACCTTGAAAGAGGAAGGTTTGTCTGAGGCTGTGGTTCAGACTCTGATTAGGGCTAGGAAGCGGTCCTCTTCTGGCATTTACTATAGGACTTGGAGGTCCTATATTGATTGGTGTGAGGCTAGGGCCTTGCCTTGCAGGGTGTTTTCGATATCCAGGATTTTGCAGTTTCTTCAGCATAATCTGGATCTTGGGTTCCAGCTCAGTACTTTGAAAGGACAGGTTTCTGCTCTGTCGGTTTTGTTCCAGAGGTCTTTTGCTTTACACCCGCTGGTTAAGACCTTTTTCCAAGGGGTGGTGCATGTGCGGCCCCTCGGAAGGCTGTGGTTCCTGTTTGGGATTTGAATTTGGTTCTTTCGGCTCTCCAGGGTCTTCCTTTTGAGCCGTTACAGGATATTGCTCTTTCGGTTCTCACTCAGAAGGTTGCTTTCTTGGTGGTTATTACCTCTGTTCGGCATGTCTCTGAGTTGGCGGCTCTGTCGATTCAGGCCCCTTACTTTGAGGGACACCAGGATAAGGTGGTTTTCCGTTTCAAGCCTAATTTCCTTCCTAAGGTTGTCTCTGCTTTTCACCTCAATCAGGACATTGTTCTCCCTTCCTTGTGTCCTAAGCCTAACAATGACAAGGAGAGGGTCCTGCACAATTTGGACGTTGTTCGCTGTGTGAAGTACTATTTGGTGACTACTTCTTCCTTCCGCAAGACGGGACGCTTTTTTCGTGGTACCCTGCGGGCCCAGGAAAGGTTTGGCGCCTGCTAAGTCTACGATTAGCAAATGGATTCGTCAGGCCATTGTTGGGGCCTATTCTGCTAAGGGGAGGACTCCTCCTTTTACAGTCACTGCGCATTCTACTCGTGCTGTTGGAGCCTCTTGGGCTTTCCAGCACCAGGCTTCTGTTGAACAAGTTTGTAAGGCTGCTACTTGGTCTTCTGTTCATACTTTTTCCAAGTTTTACAAGGTTGATGTGCGGGCCTCAGCGGATGCTGTGTTTGGCCGCAAGGTTTTGCAAGCTGCAGTGGTTTTAGTTGGTACATTCTTTACTGTTTCTGGTTCCCACCCATGGCGGACACTGCTATTGGATGTCCCACATGTCATGAAGATCAAAGTGGAGTGTATGGCACACTTAGAATAATACCGTTTTGTCAGTACTCACCTGTAAAACGGGGATTATGAGTGTGCCATACACTCCACTTCGCCCCACCCCTTTTTTTCAGGTATTCTGGGGCTTTTATATGGTGAACCATTGGTTTTGATTGTTAAGATTATATTTGGTTCTTCCTGGTCCCTTTACTGCTTTTATACACTGGGGAATTGGTGGGAGGTCCCAGGTATATATGGACCAGGAGGGGCTTTCTTTTTTGCATATTCATCTCTGCAGAAGTTCGCCCTCTACTGGAGATTACCCAGATGTCATGAAGACCGAGGTGGAGTGTATGGCACACTAATACCCGTTTTACAGGTGAGTACTCACAAAACGGTATTTTTCCATTCACACCCCTAACGGTGCTGAATCAGCCTCATCTGCTTAAAGCGGAACAAGACCCGGGAATGTAATTGGGTTTAGTTCTGTCCTGAATCATGGCGCCCGATGTGTGATGCTCCCCAGTGTGCCCATAAACCTGCTCCAACAGAGCATGTGCGGGCGCTCGTCCAATGAGAGCCGCTTCGCTGTGATGTCATTCGGCGGGCGGGTCTTATTGCACTTGAATGGGGAACGCGCTCGGACTGAATGGCTGGGGCGAGAGCGCGCACAAAAATACCATTTTGTGAATACTCACCTGTAAAATGGGTATTATAAGTATGTCACACACCCAGCTTCAAGATATCCATAACATGTGGGTAATACCGACCTGTAGAGGGCGTTCTGCAGAGATGATAGGAAAAAGAAAGCCCCTCCCAGTCCATAAATAGCTGGGACCTCCCACTCATTCCCCAGTATAAATATAGCAGTAAGGTAAGGGACCAGGAAGAGCCAAATATAAGTCATAACAACGCAAAGTTCACAATATGAAGGATCCAGAATACAAAAGGGCGGGTGAAGCGGGGTGTGTGACATACTCATAATACCCATTTTACAGGTGAGTAATCACACACCCCGCTTCAAGACAATCATTACATGTGGGACATCCAATAGCAGTGTCCATAAAGGACGGGGATCCAAAACAAGGCAACAAGGCACAACTTAAACCACTGCAGCCTGCAGAACTTTGCGGCCAAACACAGCATCCGCTGAGGCCCGAACATCAACCTTGTAAAACTTGGAAAAAGTGTGAACAGAAGACCAGGTAGCGGCCTTACAAACTTGCTCAACAGAGGCCTGGTGCTGGAAGGCCCAGGATGCCCCAACCGCACGAGAAGAATGAGCAGTAACACGAAAAGGAGGACTCCTCCCCTTAGCAGAATAGGCCCCAACAATGGCCTGACGAATCCATTTACTAATAGAAGACTTGGCGGGCGCCAAACCTTTCCTAGGCCTAAAGGGCACCACAAAAAAAGCATCAGTCTTATGAAAGGAGGACGTTACCACCAAATAGTACTTCACAACGCGAACCACATCCAAGGAATGCAGGGCCCTCTCCTTGTCGTTGCTGGGATTAGGACACAGAGAGGGCAAAACAATGTCCTGATTTAGATGAAAAGCAGAAACCACCTTAGGAAGGAAATCCGGCTTAAAGCGAAAAACCACCTTGTCCTGATGCCTCTCGAAGTACGGTGCTTAAATGGACAAAGCCGCCAACTCAGAGACACGCCGAACAGAAGTGATAGCTACCAAAAAGGCCACCTTCTGTGTAAGGGAAGACAAGACAATATCATGCAAGGGCTCAAACGGAGGACCCTGAAGAGCAGAAAGAACCAAATTCAAATCCCAAACTGGAACCAAAGGCTTCCTAGGAGGCCGAACATGCGTAACCTCCTGGAAAAAGGTCTTGACCAAAGGATGAAGCGCAAAGGACCTTTGAAAGAAAACCGCCAGGGCAGAAACCTGCCCCTTCAGAGTACTAAGCTGGAGCCCCAGATCCAGACCATGTTGAAGAAACTCCAGGATTCTGGAAACAGAAAATTCCCTACAAGGGAAAGCCCTGACCTCACACCAATCAATATAAGACCTCCAGGTCCTATAGTAAACGGTAGAGGAAGACCGCTTCCTAGCGCTAATAAGAGTTCGAATCACCGCATCAGAAAGACCTTCCTCCTTCAAGATGGAGGTTTCAGCAGCCACGCCGTCAAAGCCAGCGTTGGTAAATTGGGGTAACGTAGCCGACCCTGGGTGAGCAGGTCCGGCAGCAGGGGCAAAACGAACTGATCATCTGCCAATCTTACCACGTCTGCGAACCAAACCTGTCTTTGCCACCTTGGGGCCACCAGAATTGCTGACGCGCCCTCCAGGGCCAGCTTGCGCACCACTCTGGCTACCATTGGAAACGGAGGGAACAGGTACGGAAACCCCAGATCCCTCCAGTTCAGGGACATGACATTCACTGTGTGAGCCAGTGGATCCTTCGAGAGAGACACAAATACCGGAAGTTTGTGATTGTGATGAGAGGCAAATAGGTCCACCGCCGGTGACCCCCACCTGAGGCAAATTAAGCGAAACACCTTGGGACTAAGAGACCATTCCCCCTGGCGAGATGAGGACCTGCTCAGAGAGTCCGCCTCCGTGTTCTCCACTCCCAGAATGTAAACTGCCGAGATGCACGGGACGTGGCTCTCCGCCCAGTTCAGAATCAAAGACACTTCCCTGAGGGCACTCCTGCTGCGAGTCCCTCCCTGGTGATTGATGTATGCAACTGCCGTCCGATTGTCCGACCGAACCTGAACCGGCAAGCCCTGCAACTGATGAGTCAAGCGAAACAGAACCAACCTGATGGCTCTCAATTCCAGTACATTGATGGGCTCGTGAGCCTCCTGAGGCCCCCACAGACCCTGAAACTGAAGATCCTTCCAGAAACCCCCCCATCCTGATAGACTGGCATCCGTGGTGACCGTCTCCCAACAAGGAGTCAGAAAGGATCTGCCCTTCAACAGGTTGACTGAATTCAGCCACCAGTGAAGGGAGGGCCGAACCCGGGGGGTCATCAGGAAGGACTGATCCAACGATAGTGGAGACCTGTCCCAAACCGCCAACAGATGAAGCTGGAGCATCCTTGTGTGAAACTGAGCAAAGGGAACTGCCTCGAATGAGGCCACCATCAACCCCACCAGCCTCATCCCTAGCCGGATGGCCGGACGAGGGATGGACAAGAGAAGCCGAACCAACTCCTGAATCAAAAGAACCTTGGACTGAGGCAGAAACACCTTGGCCTGGGAAGTGGACATTACCAGAAAGGTCACTACCCTGGACGGAGAAAGGGAGGACTTGGGGTAGTTGATCACCCAACCGAATCTCTCCAGAGGGGATACCACCGTCCTGGTGTCCAACTCTGCTTGGCTGAAGGAAGACGCCATAATGAGAAGATCGTCCAGATAAGGCACAATGCGTATACCCCGGGCTCTGAGTAGAGCCATTACCCCAGCCAGCACTTTGGTGAAAACCCGTGGAGCCGAGGTAAGACCAAAAGGAAGTGCCACAAACTGAAAATGCCGATCCTCCACCACGAACCTGAGAAACCTCTGGTGCGCTGGAAAAATTGGAACATGCAGGTAAGCGTCCTTGATGTCTATGGACGTCAGAAAGTCCCCCTGACGAAGAGAGTGGATAGCCGAACGCAGCGTTTCCATGCGGAATTTCCGCGGGCGGACGAACCTGTTGAGTATCTTCAGATCCAAGATGGGTCGAACCGAGCCGTCCTTCTTGGGTACCGTGAACAGATTGGAATAAAAGCCCCTGCCATGGTCTGAGGGGGGCACTGGGCAAATGACAGCCATGTCCAGAAGAAACAAAAGGGGGGTGGCAGCCGCTCAGACCATTTTATAACTAACCAGGGAGGTGCACATTAGCAGGGCAATTAGAATACAAAAGTCTTAAAGGGGCCACAGCACTCAAACCAGTTAGCTTGCTGACCAGCCTACAATCTGTCTCTAAACTAGGTTAAAAACAGGGGGCTCGGTCACACACATCTGCAGAAGTATGCTTAAGCTGCACCACCAGCGCCAAGGTGCCCCTGTGAGGTGCAGCCATGTCCAGAAGACTCTTTACTGCCGCCTGGAGCCCCTGCGTGGCCAGAGGGTCCGAAGGCACCTGAGACCTGAAGAATCTGGGAGGGGGCCGGAGCTCGAACTCCAGCTTGTAACCGGAAGACACCACTTCCCGGATCCATCTGTCCGAGACCTCCTGATCCCAGATCTGGGAGAAGTGTCGCAGCCGTCCCCCCACCCACATGGGTGAGGGCGCCCCCTCATTGCTGAGCTGGCTTGGCAGCGGGTTTGGGCTTAGAGCCCCAGCTGTATCCTGGACGGGCACGTCCTCTGCCCCTGTTCCCGGAATCTCCTCTGGATGACGGGAAAGCAAATCCCCTGCCAGATCTGGCCCCACTAAAGGAAGGAGCAAAGGAAACCGCCCCCCGAAAGGGACGGCGTTGTTTCTTGCGTTGAGGTAGCTTACCGCCTTTGGCGACGGAATCCAATTTCTCTCCAAAGAGCCTTAATCCTACAAAAGGTAGAGCCGTCAGTGACTTTTTTGACACAAAATCGGCCGCCCACTGGCGCAACCAAACCGAACGCCGAATAATCACCAGCAGAGCCGACGTCCTGCCACACATCATCAGAGTGTCATCCAAGGCGGCTAGTACAAATGACAAAAACAATTCACACCTTTTAAGGCCAAGGAACTAGTCACTATCCGGATCTAACCCGGAAGAAGTCAACAGGTCCCTGACCACCGACCTGGTAGCCACCACCATCAGCGCCGAAGCACAAACGGGCCGCATGGCTGACCCAACACTGGCAAAGCCATGACAAGCCATCTGGTCAATGCGTTTATCCTCACCATCTTTAAGAGTGGAACAATCAGGGGTATGTAAAACAGCAGTGTTGGTCAACCCCAGAATCGGTGCATCCACCTCGGGGGGGGGGGGGGGGGGGGGGGGGGCGCCCAACGCTTAACCGTATCCAAAAGGGAAGGGATATTTTTTGTCCCAACCCTGAGGAATACCTGGGAGCCGAGCTGGCCTGTCCCATTCCTTAGCAATAATTCCATCAAAATGCTTTTGATTAGGAAATTCCAAGCGCGGCCTGGATTCTTCGAAAAACTCCCCCTTTTGCTGTGGAACTGCCTAAGGAGGAGAAATAGCCAAAACCTCAAACATCTGAGCCAGAACGGAGTATCCGAGGAACTCCCCAAGTCCCGCTCGGTATCCGCGCCAACAAACTGCTGATCGTCTGAATTATCTGATTCCTCATATACCTCCCCTTCCTCCAGTGGGGAGTAATCGGACCAATCCAGATTATCCACATCATCAAAGTCAACCACCGGCGAGGCCGGTGACAAATGCTCTTAGCCGGAGCCTTTCGGGTGCTTTTCTACCCTCACCCGGACCGTCAGCCTAGGCTGGGAGGCATGAGGTAACAGGAAAAAAAGATCCAGGCGGAAATAGATAACTAAAGGGCCGGGAGTCATCCCGCTACCTGAAATCCCCCTGTGCAAGGAGGAGACATCATCTTCTGACTTGCTCGCCGTCTGCAGAGGCGAATACTGGGTAATGAGTGGGAGGTCCCAGGTATTTATGGATCAGGGAGGGGCTTTCTTTTTCCTATCATCTCTGCAGGAACGCCCACTTCAGGTCGGTATTACCCACAGGTTATGGATTCTTGAAGCGGGGTGTGTGACATACTTAGAATATAATAAGAGCCGACTTCCGAATGATGTCATCACAGTGGGCGGCTGTCATTGGACGAGAGGCTGGAATTTGGGACAGGTTCGTTTTTATTGGGGTCACAGCGGGTGGCTGTCATTGGACGAGAGGCTGGAATTTGGGACAGGAGTTTTTATTGGGGTCACAGCGGGTGGCTGTCATTGGACGAGAGGCTGGAATTTGGGACAGGTGAGTTTTTATTGGGGTCACACAGCGGGCGGCTGTCATTGGACGAGAGGCTGGAATTTGGGACAGGTGAGTTTTTATTGGGGTCACAGCGGGCAGCTGTCATTGGACGAGAGGCTGGAATTTGGGACAGGTGAGTTTTATTGGGGGTCACACAGCGGGCGGCTGTCATTGGACGAGAGGCTGGAATTTGGGACAGGTGAGTTTTTATTGGGGTCACACAGCGGGTGGCTGTCATTGGACGAGAGGCTGGAATTTGGGACAGGTGAGTTTTATTGGGGTCACACAGCGGGTGGCTGTCATTGGACGAGAGGCTGGAATTTAGGACAGGTGAGTTTTATTGGGGTCACACAGCGGGCAGCTGTCATTGGACGAGAGGCTGGAATTTGGGACAGGTTCGTTTTATTGGGGGTCACACAGCGGGCGGCTGTCATTGGATGAGAGGCTGGAATTTGGGACAGGTGAGTTTTTATTGGGGTCACACAGCGCGGCGGCTGTCATTGGACGAGAGGCTGGAACTTGGGACAGGTGAGTTTTTATTGGGGTCACACAGCGCGGCGGCTGTCATTGGACGAGAGGCTGGAACTTGGGACAGGTGAGTTTTTATTGGGGTCACACAGCGCGGCGGCTGTCATTGGACGAGAGGCCACACATGCTCCGCTGGAACTTGGGACAGGTGAGTTTTTATTGGGGTCACACAGCGCCGATGCCGGGTTTTGTTCCGCTTTAAGCGCCATACAAGTCTCCGCCTCCAGGAAACTTCCAAACCGTAAAAACCATAAACACAGAACTTTGATGTTTGTTACAAAAGTGAAATATTTTATTGGCCAGAGATTTATAGACGGAAACATTTCCTAAAGAGGAACTCTGCTCCGGATTATTACAGAGGGGCCGCGCCGTGCAGGGGTGGCAGCGGGAAAGCACGGAAGGCTTTGGGGGGGGGGAGGAGCTTGAATTTGGGGTCCTAGCTCTAGACGTTCTATATTCTTTAAGCCCCGCCCACACAATAAAACACAACGAGGCCTGAAAATGTTCAGATAAAAGGTTACTGGCAGCGCACAGCACGTGAAGATAAGATAATCCGGCCTAGGGGGCGCCGCTGTGCTATCCCATAATCCTCCCCTTTAGAGATAATTGGACCCAAGATACCAAGGAAAACCTGAATGATCCCCAAAACGTCGGGTATGAGCAGGGGTTGGGTGGGGTATGAGCAGGGGATGGGTGGGGCCTATTGTTCCCCTTATAATATAGACCTGTATTCAGGTGCATAGAGCAGAAGACACGCCCCCTGTGTAGAATCAGCAGGAGCCCCGAAACGTCGGGCAGGGTTTGTTGGACCAGGGTATAGAGTAATGGTCCCTTCCTGGTGCATCATGGGATGTATTCTGGGGAGCAGAGGACACGGCGCTGGGGCCCCTGCTGTTGTTGAATCTGCAGCTAAGAGGCGGAGCCCTGAAACGTTGGGCCTGCTGCATTGTCCGCATATGTGTAGTGGATATATTTTGTGTTGGTCTTAAAGCAGAACAAAGCCCAGGATTTTGACTATCCTGGATTTGCCCCACTGTGTGATACCCCCCCCCCCCATCACCGAGCGCGACTCACCCCTTCCCGGCCCTCGACCAATCAGCGCGCTCAGAGCCGCTGACATCACGTTGTCTAAGCCTTTGTCTTAGGCTCCGAGTGCATCCCCCACATCCCTCTAACATGAAGCCCGCCCACACCGGCCAATCACACGCCCAGGCCAATCACACGCCCACACCGGCCAATCACACGCCCACACCGGCCAATCACACGCCCACACCGGCCAATCACACGCCCACACCGGCCAATCACAAAAGCCTGGGGACAATGGGTCCAGCAATGGCTTCCCCCCCATGACGCCTCCCTCGGCCTCGTCAGAGTTTCGCCCCTGTATCTTATCTGTTTTGTATAGAGAATTAGACGAGTATTTCCCGTTCAGAGAAGGGTTAACCATGAAACTCTAATACCCCTGATGACATCATGTGTGGCCTGCCCTCTAATACCCCTGATGACATCATGTGTGGCCTGCCCTCTAATACCCCTGATGACATCATGTGTGGCCTGCCCTCTAATACCCCTGATGACATCATGTGTGGCCTGCCCTCTAATACCCCTGATGACATCACGTGCAGCCTGCCCTCTAATACCCCCGATGACATCACGTGCGGCCTGCCCTCTAATACCCCCGATGACATCACGTGCAGCCTGCCCTCTAATACCCCCGATGACATCACGTGCGGCCTGCCCTCTAATACCCCCGATGACATCACGTGCGGCCTGCCCTCTAATACCCCCGATGACATCACGTGCAGCCTGCCCTCTAATACCCCCGATGACATCACGTGCGGCCTGCCCTCTAATACCCCCGATGACATCACGTGCAGCCTGCCCTCTAATACCCCCGATGACATCACGTGCAGCCTGCCCTCTAATACCCCCGATGACATCACGTGCGGCCTGCCCTCTAATACCCCCGATGACATCACGTGCCGCCTGCCCTCTAATACCCCCGATGACATCACGTGCGGCCTGCCCTCTAATACCCCCGATGACATCACGTGCGGCCTGCCCTCTAATACCCCCGATGACATCACGTGCGGCCTGCCCTCTAATACCCCCGATGACATCACGTGTGGCCTGCCCTCTAATACCCCCGATGACATCACGTGCGGCCTCCCCTCTAATACCCCCGATGACATCATAGGCGGCCTGCCCTCTAATACCCCTTATGACATCACGTGCGGCCTGCCCTCTAATACCCCCCGATGACATCACGTGTGGCCTGCCCTCTAATACCCCCGATGACATCACGTGCGGCCTCCCCTCTAATACCCCCGATGACATCATAGGCGCCCTGCCCTCTAATACCCCCGATGACATCATAGGCGGCCTGCCCTCTAATACCCCCGATGACATCACGTGCGGCCTCCCCTCTAATACCCCCCGATGACATCACGTGCAGCCTGCCCTCTAATACCCCCCGATGACATCACGTGCGGCCTGCCCTCTAATACCCCCGATGACATCATGTGTGGCCTGCCCTCTAATACCCCCGATGACATCATGTGTGGCCTGCCCTCTAATACCCCCGATGACATCATGTGTGGCCTGCCCTCTAATATCCCTGATGACATCATGTGTGGCCTGCCCTCTAATACCCCCGATGACATCATGTGTGGCCTGCCCTCTAATACCCCTGATGACATCACGTGCAGCCTGCCCTCTAATATCCCTGATGACATCACGTGCAGCCTGCCCTCTAATATCCCTGATGACATCACGTGCAGCCTGCCCTCTAATACCCCTGATGACATCACGTGCGGCCTGCCCTCTAATACCCCTGATGACATCATGTGCGGCCTGCCCTCTAATATCCCTGATGACATCACGTGCGGCCTGCCATCTAATACCCCTGATGACATCACGTGCGGCCTGCCCTCTAATATCCCTGATGACATCACGTGCAGCCTGCCCTCTAATATCCCTGATGACATCACGTGCAGCCTGCCCTCTAATATCCCTGATGACATCACGTGCAGCCTGCCCTCTAATACCCCTGATGACATCACGTGCAACCTGCCCTCTAATACCCCTGATGACATCATGTGCGGCCTGCCCTCTAATACCCCTGATGACATCATGTGCGGCCTGCCCTCTAATACCCCTGATGACATCATGTGCGGCCTGCCCTCTAATACCCCTGATGACATCACATGCGGCCTGCCCTCTAATAGCCCTGACGACATCACATGCGGCCTGCCCTCTAATACCCCTGATGACATCACGTGCGGCCTGCCCTCTAATACCCCTGATGACATCACGTGCGGCCTGCCCTCTAATATCCCTGATGACATCACGTGCAGCCTGCCATCTAATACCCCTGATGACATGGAGATACTCACTGTAGTGATCACCAGTCACATGGGTTTAGCGGTATTGGGGGGAGGGGCCTTTTTTGCCGCACCCCTCCCATCGGCAGCGGGGGCAGGGCCCTTTTGGAGCACGCCCCTCCCAGCGGTATTGGGGGCGGGGCCTTTAGGACCACGCCCCCTCCATGTACTAAGTCTAGTAAAAGCCATTGGTCTAAGTTGGACATTTTATTCACAGGGAGGAGAAAAAAAAAAAGTTACAAGATAAAAGGGGCGGAGCCCGACTACTTACAAAAACACTGCTCAGTTTTGGGGAGGCGGCGGGGGCGGGGCCGGGGGCATGGAGAAGGGGGGGATCCCGGGGACGCCCATACCCATCATAGTAACGAAGTTGGAAGGATCCATGGGCGGGGGTGGGGGAGGAGGCGGGGCATAGAGGAGGCCGGAGGTACCCGGAGGGGGCGGGGGAGGAGGAGGGGGAGCGCTGGGGGGAAGGGGCGGCTGAACGCCCGGGGGAGGCGGCATCATGGAGGCGTTGGTCTGGAGGGCGGCTCCCGGGGAAGCTCCGCCCCCTCCTTGCTGCTGCCACGGAGGGAGCGCGCCCGTCTGAGAGGCTGCAAAACGAGAAAAAACATCTGCGTCAGAAAAACAAACAAACAGTGGGCGGGGCTTACAAAGGGGCGGAGCCTCTACTCACTTTGCTGCCAAGGAAGGGGCGCGGCCGACTGAGGCACACCTTGTGCTTGTTGCCACGGCGGCAGGGCGGGACCGGACGGAGGAGGGGGCGGCGCGGGCGCGCCGGGGGGCGGAGGGGGCGGCGGCATCAGGCCCATGGGGTGCGAGTGCATTAGACCTGGAAAACAAAAACATTCGTCAAAAACATCTTTTATACCCAACAGTCGTCCAGCGTTAAGATCGTGGCCCTTACCCATTGGATGGGGGCCCGGCGGGTGCGCGCCGGGGTGAGGCTGCAACCAATGAGGGTGGACCCCACCGGGACCTTGCTGCAGGGGCTGCCCGTTACCTGCGGGGTAAGAATGAGGGGACGCGTGCAGGGCCGGGAACGTCCTATCGGTGCCCATCCACGGGGGGCGGGTCTGTGTGGAAACAAAGGGCCATGTGACCTCGTTACACGTCATTCAGAAACAGGGATCATGTGACCTCGTTACACGTCATTCAGAAACAGGGATCATGTGACCTCGTTACACGTCATCCAGTAACATCACAGAAACAGGGATCATGTGACCTCGTTACACGTCATTCATAAACATCACAGAAACAGGGATCATGTGACCTCGTTACACGTCATCCAGTAACATCACAGAAACAGGGATCATGTGACCTCGTTACACATCATTCAGAAACAGGGATCATGTGACCTCGTTACACGTCATTCAGAAACATCACAGAAACAGGGATCATGTGACCTCGTTACACATCATTCAGAAACAGGGATCATGTGACCTCGTTACACGTCATTCAGAAACATCACAGAAACAGGGATCATGTGACCTCGTTACACATCATTCAGAAACAGGGATCATGTGACCTCGTTACACGTCATTCAGAAACATCACAGAAACAGGATCATGTGACCTCATTACACATCATTCAGAAACAGGGATCATGTGACCTCGTTACACGTCATTCAGTAACATCACAGAAACAGGGATCATGTGACCTCGTTACACATCATTCAGAAACAGGGATCATGTGACCTCGTTACACGTCATCCAGTAACATCACAGAAACAGGGATCATGTGACCTCATTACACGTCATTCAGAAACAGGGATCATGTGACCTCGTTACACATCATTCAGAAACATCACAGAAACAGGATCATGTGACCTCGTTACACATCATTCAGAAACAGGGATCATGTGACCTCGTTACACGTCATCCAGTAACATCACAGAAACAGGGATCATGTGACCTCATTACACGTCATTCAGAAACAGGGATCATGTGACCTCGTTACACATCATTCAGAAACATCACAGAAACAGGGATCATGTGACCTCGTTACACGTCATTCAGTAACAGGGATCATGTGACCTCGTTACACGTCATTCAGAAACAGGGATCATGTGACCTCGTTACACGTCATTCAGTAACAGGGATCATGTGACCTCGTTACACGTCATTCAGAAACAGGGATCATGTGACCTCGTTACACGTCATTCAGAAACAGGGATCATGTGACCTCGTTACACGTCATTCAGAAACAGGGATCATGTGACCTCGTTACACGTCATTCAGAAACAGGGATCATGTGACCTCGTTACACGTCATTCAGTAACATCACAGAAACAGGGATCATGTGACCTCGTTACACGTCATTCAGAAACAGGGATCATGTGACCTCGTTACACGTCATTCAGAAACAGGGATCATGTGACCTCGTTACACGTCATTCAGTAACATCACAGAAACAGGGATCATGTGACCTCGTTACACGTCATTCAGAAACAGGGATCATGTGACCTCGTTACACGTCATTCAGAAACAGGGATCATGTGACCTCGTTACACGTCATTCAGAAACAGGGATCATGTGACCTCGTTACACGTCATTCAGTAACATCACAGAAACAGGGATCATGTGACCTCGTTACACGTCATTCAGAAACAGGGATCATGTGACCTCGTTACACGTCATTCAGAAACAGGGATCATGTGACCTCGTTACACGTCATTCAGAAACAGGGATCATGTGACCTCGTTACACGTCATTCAGAAACATCACAGAAACAGGGATCATGTGACCTCATTACACGTCATTCAGAAACATCACAGAAACAGGGATCATGTGACCTCGTTACACATCATTCAGAAACAGGGATCATGTGACCTCGTTACACATCATTCAGAAACAGGGATCATGTGACCTCGTTACACGTCATTCAGAAACATCACAGAAACAGGGATCATGTGACCTCGTTACACATCATTCAGAAACATCACAGAAACAGGGATCATGTGACCTCGTTACACGTCATCCAGTAACATCACAGAAACAGGGATCATGTGACCTCGTTACACATCATTCAGAAACAGGGATCATGTGACCTCGTTACACATCATTCAGAAACAGGGATCATGTGACCTCGTTACACGTCATTCAGTAACATCACAGAAACAGGGATCATGTGACCTCGTTACACATCATTCAGAAACATCACAGAAACAGGGATCATGTGACCTCGTTACACGTCATCCAGTAACATCACAGAAACAGGGATCATGTGACCTCGTTACACATCATTCAGAAACAGGGATCATGTGACCTCGTTACACGTCATTCAGAAACATCACAGAAACAGGGATCATGTGACCTCGTTACACATCATTCATAAACAGGGATCATGTGACCTCGTTACACGTCATCCAGTAACATCACAGAAACAGGGATCATGTGACCTCGTTACACGTCATTCAGTAACATCACAGAAACAGGGATCATGTGACCTCGTTACACGTCATTCAGTAACATCACAGAAAATACCATTTTGTGAATACTCACCTTGTAAAATGGGTATTATTAGTATGTCACACACCCCGCTTCAAGAATCCATAACATGTGGGTAATATCGTCCTGAAGAGGCGTTCCTGCAGAGATGATAGTAAAAGAAAGCCCCTCCCTGATCCATAAATACCTGGGACCTCCCACTCATCACCCAGTATACAGAAGCAGTAAGGTAAGGGACCAGGAAGAGGCAAATATAAAACACAACCACGCAAAGTTCACAAAATAGAGGATCCCGAATACAGAAAGGGCGGGTGAAGCGGGGTGTGTGACATACTTATAATACCCATTTTACAGGTGAGTATTCACAAAATGGTATTATTCTAAGTATGTCACACACCCCGCTTCAAGAATCCATAACATGTGGGACATCCAAAAGCAGTGTCCAAAAACAAGGGCGGGGATCCAAAACTAGGCAACAATGCGCAACTTTAAACCACTACAGCTTGCAAAACTTTGCGGCCAAAAACAGCATCCGCGGACGCCCAAACATCAACCTTGTAAAACTTGGAAAAAGTGTGAACCGAAGACCAGGTAGCGGCCTTACAAACTTGCTCAACAGAAGCCTGGTGCTGAAAAGCCCAGGACGCACCAACTGCACTAGTAGAATGAGCAGTAACACGAAAAGGGGGACTCCTCCCCTTGGCAGAATAGGCCCCAATGATGGCCTGACGAATCCATTTACTAATGGAAGATTTGGCAGGAGCCAAACCTTTCCTAGGCCCGGAGGGCACCACAAAAAAGGCGTCCGTCTTGCGAAAGGAAGACGTAACCTCCAGATAATATTCCACAACACGAACTACATCCAAGGAATGCAACGCCCTTTCCTTGTCGTTGCTGGGATTAGGGCATAGAGAAGGCAGAACTATGTCCTGATTCAGATGAAAAGCCGAGACCACCTTAGGAAGAAAATCCAGCTTGAAACGAAAGACAACCTTGTCCTGATGCTTCTCAAAGTACGGAGCTGTAATGGATAAAGCTGCCAACTCAGAAACACGCCTAGCCGAAGTGATAGCCACCAAAAAGGCCACCTTTTGAGTAAGCGAAGACAAGGCAACCTCATTCAAGGGCTCAAACGGAGGACCCTGAAGAGCAGAAAGAACCAGGTTCAAATCCCAAACTGGAACCAAGTGCTTCCTAGGCGGACGCACATGCGTGACTCCTTGGAAAAAGGTCCTGACTAAAGGATGAAGCGCAAAGGACCTTTGGAAGAACACCGCCAGGGCAGAGACCTGCCCCTTCAAGGTACTAATTTGGAGCCCCAGATCCAAACCATGTTGAAGAAACTCCAGAATTCTAGGAATGGAGAACTCTCGACAAGAGAAGGACCTACCTTCACACCAATCAATATAGGACCTCCAGGTCCTGTAGTAAACAGAAGAGGAAGACCGCTTCCTGGCGCTAATAAGAGTCTGAATCACCGCGTCAGAAAGACCTTCTTCCCTCAAGATGGCGGTTTCAGCAGCCACGCCGTCAAAGCCAGCGATGGTAAATTGGGATAGCGTAGCCGACCCTGGGTGAACAGGTCCGGCAGCAGAGGCAGGGCGAACTGATCTTCTGCCAGCCTTACAAGATCTGCGAACCAAACGCGCCTCGGCCACCTTGGGGTCACCAGAATCGCCGACGCGCCTTCCAAGGCCAGTTTGCGCAGCACTCTGGCTAGCATTGGGAACGGAGGGAACAGGTAAAGGAACCCCAGATCCCTCCAGTTCAGAGACATGGCATCCACTGCCAGAACCAGAGGATCCTGCGAGAGAGACACAAAGACTGGAAACTTGTGATTGAGACGAGAGGCAAAGAGATCCACCGTCGGGAACCCCCACCTGAGACACAGTGAGTGAAACACCCTGGGACTGAGGGACCACTCCCCCTGACGAGAGAAGGCCCTGCTCAGCAAGTCCGCCTCCGTGTTCTCCACCCCCGGAATGTAGACTGCTGAGATGCACGGGACGTTGGTCTCTGCCCACTCCAGAATCAAAGACACTTCCCTGAGGGCACTCCTGCTGCGAGTCCCTCCCTGGGCGGACTCCACAGACCCTGAAAATGAAAATCCTTCCAAACACCCCCCCAGCCAGACAGACTGGCATCCGTGGTCACCGTTTCCCAACGAGGAGCGAGGAAGGATCTGCCCTTCGACAGATTGACCGACCCCAACCACCATTGTAGGGAACGACGAACTCGGGGAGTCAACCGGAATGACCGGACCAGAGATAACTGCGACCTGTCCCAAACCTTCAGCAGAAGAAGCTGAAGCGTCCTCGTATGGAACTGCGCAAAGGGAACCGCCTCGAATGAGGCCACCATTAACCCCACCAGCCGCATTCCTAGCCGGATGGTCGGCTGAGGGGCCAGCAATAGAAGCTGAACCAACTCCTGAATCAAAAGAATCTTGTCCTGGGGCAGGAACACCCTGGCCTGCGAGGTGTCCAGAGACATCCCCAGAAACAACACAATTCTGGATGGCCGAAGAGAAGACTTCGGATGGTTGATCACCCAACCGAACCTCTCCAGAGTGGACACCACCATTCCAGTGTCCAACTCCGCTTGGCCGAAGGAGGAGGCCATGATCAGTAAATCGTCCAGATAGGGCACAATGCGTATACCCTGAACTCTGAGCAGAGCCATCACCCCCGCTAGCACCTTGGTGAAAACCCGGGGAGCCGAGGTGAGACCGAAAGGCAGAGCCACAAACTGAAAATGCCGATTCTCCACCACGAACCTGAGAAACCTCTGGTGTGCTGGAAAAATCGGGACGTGTAGATACGCGTCCTTGATGTCTATGGACGTCAGAAAATCTCCCTGACGAAGAGAATGAATGGCCGAGCGCAGCGTTTCCATGCGGACTTTGCGCGGCCGAAGAAACTTGTTGAGAAACTTCAGATCCAAGATAGGACGGACCGACCCGTCCTTCTTGGGAACCGTGAACAGATTGGAATAGAAGCCCCTGCCCTGCTCCGAGGGGGGCACTGGGCAAATGACCGCCATGTCCAGAAGATTCTTTACTGCCACCAGGAGCCCCTGCGCCACCAGAGGCTCCGAAGACATCCGAGACCTGAAGAACCTGGAGGGGGGGCGGAACTCGAACTCTAGTTTGTAACCGGAAGACACCACTTCCCGGATCCATCTGTCCGAGACTTCTTGATCCCAGACCTGGGAGAAGTGTCTCAGCCGTCCCCCCACCCGCAAGGGTGAGGGCGCCCCCTCATTGCTGTGCCGGCTTAATAGCCGGCTTGGGCTTAGAGCCCCAATGGTATCCAGAACGGGCACGACCCCTGCCCCTGTTCCCGGAATCTCCTCTGGAAGAATGGAATGCCGATCCTCTGCCAGATCTGGCCCCACGAAAGGAAGTTGTAAAGGTAGGCGCCCCCCGAAAGGAACGGCGCTGCTTCTTACGTTGAGGTAACCTACCGCCCTTGGTGACGGAGTCCAGTGTTTCACCAAAGAGCCTCAATCCGACAAAGGATAAAGCCGTCAGAGACTTTTTAGACATAAAGTCAGCCGCCCACTGGCGCAGCCAGACCGACCGCCGAATAGTCACCAACAAGGCCGATGTCCTACTACACATCATTAAAGTGTCATCCAAGGCAGTTAATACAAAGGAGAAAAACAACTCACACCGTTTGAGACTAAGGAACTCAGCACTACCGGGGCGAAGCCCGGAAGAGGTCAACAAATCCCTAACCACAGACCTGGCAGCCAACACCATAAGCTCAGAAGCGCACACAGGTCGTATGGCTGATCCAACGCTAGTGAAGCCATGACAAGCCATTTGGTCAATGCGTTTATCCTCCCCATCTTTAAGGGTGGAGCAATCCGGCCTATTTAAAAACCGAGGAATTAGACAACCCCAGAACCGGGGCATCGGCCTCGGGAGGGGAAGCCCAGCGCTTAACCACCTCCGAAGGGAAAGGATATTTCTTGTCCCACCCCTGAGGGATACCAGGGAGCCTAGCCGGCCTGTCCCATTCCTTATCAATAATCTTGTGAAAATGCCGTTGTGAAGGAAACTCCAAGCGCGGCCTGGATTCCTCAAACAACTCACCCTCCTGGTGAGACGCCGCCTCGGGAGGGGAAATCTTCAGAACCTCCAAAATCAGCGCCAGGGCGTGAGGAGAATCCGAGGATCTCCCTAACTCACTAAGCTCCTCATCAGCGCCCGCGGACTGTTCAGCATCCGACACCTCTGAGCCCTCAGAAACCTCACCTTCCTCTAGCCCAGAATAATCAGACCAATCCAGATTATTAAACTCGTCCAGGTCATCCGCCGGCAAAGCCGGGGACAAATGCTTCCTCTTGGCCGGAGCCTTACGGGCGGCCGAACTGGAAACAATTTTCTCAAGGTTGGCCAATCTGGCGCACATCTCAGCTTGCAGATCCCTGCCCATGACAACGTCACACGGAGCGCGTGCCAAGGTGGGAGGTTGAGATGACTCGGCCGGCGGTGCTGACCCAGAAGCCTGGGATCCGGACTGCCGCGCAATAGTTTGCTGTGCACAAGGTATACAAAGCAGGACATCGTCCCCTGTAATGGACGCACCACACAATATGCATTTTTTTTTTTTTTTTTTTTTGGGATGCCCCGCAGGGGCCCCTGCCCCAGTATCCGGGGATGCCTCCATAAGGTGAACTTTATTGGTCGCAATGACCCAGGGAATTACGCCAATAAGCAACCCGGGATGCCCCTTTAATGTCCCAAGTGGGAGGATTTTAGACTAAGTGAACCCAGGGATCTAGGACCGGGAGACACCCTCTAATTACTGATGATAACTCTCCCAATGGCACGTTCCGCCTGAAAGACACAAGGAAACCCCATAAACACATGATCACCGGACAATGAAAAAGGGGCAAGACAATAGGACCCACAGGGCCACTCACGATTCCTTGGGAGCGCTGATACAATGGCGTCCACCTCCAAACATACAGACACGCAGGCAGGGGATCCGGGGCGTGACAGGGCGCAGAGCGCGCGAAGCCAAGAGGGCCGCCCCCTTCCCTGAGCATCACGGAGCAGAAGGCTCCGTGTCGGCGCCAGAAGCAGAGAGAAGGGGGGGGGGCGGAGCCGTACAACGCGCCGAAAACCCGGCCACGCCCCCCCCCTCCAACGCGCATCTCCCTCTGCCTCCGGCGAGGCTCACACAGGAAACCGGCGCCGCGGCAGCTGCGGCGCCGGCCAAATGATACGCCCGGCGGGTGCGACCGCAGGATCCAGGGTCGCACCCGCCTGGCAAACAACTCAGCATCGAACGGGGTCCCGGCCGCGGCAGCGCGCCACGACCCGGCCCCGCCCCCAACCGGAGAGAGACAATGGGGCCACCAACGCGCCCAGCAAGGAACGGGGTCCCGGCCGCGGCAGCGCGCCGCGGCCAACCCCGCCCCCCCCCCGATCTGAGGTAAAATAATGGCGCCTAACGCGCCTTACCCAGCCGTCCCCCAGAAAGGCATAACGACACACCCGACGCCGCGGCCAACAAGACGGTCGCGGCGCCGGAAGGTAAAAGCAGCACACTGGCAGCACACAGTAAAGACCTATCAGGGATAAGGGAGACTACTGGCCCTAAAAGGAGGACCCCCGACCCCCACTGAAGACAGGCTGAGAACTGAGAAGGGAACCCACCCCAGGGGCATATCGAGGGACGGGGCATCCCAAACCGGGATCACCAACCCGGAACCACCGCCTACCCTCTTAATCTAGGGTCTCACGGGGGGAGCACTGCTCCTAGGCACCAATGGTGCCAGTATACCCTCGCTCTGGCCCTCAGCCAAGGCTGAGGAGGCATATAATATAAAAGGTTACTAGAGATAAAAAGGCCGAGCGGGAATATTTAACAAAACGGGCCGGGAGTTACCCCGGCTACCTGAACTCCCCCCGTGCAAGGAGGAGAGATCATCTTCTGACTTGCTCGCCGTCTTGCAGAGATGGAAAACTGGGTAGTGAGTGGGAGGTCCCAGGTATTTATGGATCAGGGAGGGGCTTTCTTTTTCCTATCATCTCTGCAGGAACGCCTCTTCAGGACGATATTACCCACATGTTATGGATTCTTGAAGCGGGGTGTGTGACATACTTAGAATACAGGGATCATGTGACCTCGTTACACGTCATTCAGTAACATCACAGAAACAGGGATCATGTGACCTCGTTACACGTCATTCAGTAACATCACAGAAACAGGGATCATGTGACCTCGCTACACGTCATTCAGTAACATCACAGAAACAGAGATCATGTGACCTCATTACACGTCATTCAGTAACATCACAGAAACAGGGATCATGTGACCGCGTTACACGTCATTCAGAAACATCACAGAAACAGGGATCATGTGACCTCGTTACACGTCATTCAGAAACAGGGATCATGTGACCGCGTTACACGTCATTCAGAAACATCACAGAAACAGGGATCATGTGACCTCGTTACACGTCATTCAGAAACATCACAGAAACAGGGATCATGTGACCGCGTTACACGTCATTCAGAAACAGGGATCATGTGACCTCGTTACACGTCACTCAGAAACAGGGATCATGTGACCTCGTTACACGTCATTCAGAAACAGGGATCATGTGACCTCGTTACACGTCATTCATAAACAGGGATCATGTGACCTTGTTACACGTCATTCATAAACAGGGATCATGTGACCTCGTTACACGTCATTCATAAACAGGGATCATGTGACCTCGTTACACGTCATTCATAAACAGGGATCATGTGACCTCGTTACACGTCATTCAGTAACATCACAGAAACAGGGATCATGTGACCTCGTTACACGTCATTCAGAAACAGGGATCATGTGACCTCGTTACACGTCATTCAGTAACATCACAGAAACAGGGATCATGTGACCTCGTTACACGTCATTCATGCACATGATGTCATACCAGGGCCGGCTGGGTTCCGGTGACTGCGGCGGGTCGGGGGGCCCCTTGCACAGAATTGTGGGTAGGCGTGGCAGATCCCATAGAGGAGGGCACCGGGGCCTCCCCCAGCTCCGCCATTAGGGACAGGTATTCTTTATCCATCCGCGCTTTGTCCTGGGCCGACTGAGGCTCGCCGGGTCGCACCTGAGCGCTGAGACAGGAAGTGAGGTCACAGGTCAGCAACAGGAAGTTACAGATTTATAATGCTCCACCCACTGCTCTCCCTGTGCTAAGGCCAACCTGGGCAATAACAGGAAACCAGGGATTCTATCCACTGCTCCCCCTGTGCTAGAGCCAATCCCGCACAGCAGACCTACTGTACTGGTCTGTCACTCAAGTCTAAGAGCCCCGCCCCTCCCCCCTCCCCAGGCATTATGGGATTTTGGCAATTAGGTCAGTCGTTTTAGTTTAATTACCAAAATGGGCTTAGCACAGGGGGGAGGGGTTTACAAAAAACATGGACTTATTTAAAGTGGACCAAAACCCAGCTCGATGGGCTAGATAGTCACATGGCGTGCATGGCGGCCGACCTACCCGACATGTTACATGTAAATCGTGCGATTTCTAATCCCATCAGGTTATAGAAGCCCAACAAGGACCACACTAACCTTGTGAACTTGCAATCGGACGCGATGTGTCCCGCGCCCCCGCACTTGGTGCACAGTGTGGTGTTGGTGACGGTGCGCGTCTCTGTGCTCTGCCAAGGTCTCAGGATCCTGCGGAAAAAAGCTCAAACGTTAAGCCACGCCCCTCTATAAAAACATCATAAAGAGGAGCAACAACCCCTCCAGTCAGACTCTTGGGAGGGACTCACCTCTTCCCCTAGGTAGGCCTTTCTGATTGGCCAGCGTGTCCCGGCGGTGCCTGAGGGAAACCCTGGGGACACCCACAGTGGAGCATTGCAAATAGGAGCGAGGAACAGAACTAGGGTGTTCCTCTTTAAATATGCTAATTATGAGTCAAAGCTGATCAAGACCCATGTTTACATTTCCAGGTCTTCCATGGGGCATCCCGAGCAGGCAGCGTGTGGCAGGCCCCATAGACTTCTATTGGGGGGGGGCGGGGCTTCATGATGACGTTACCTGTTGTCGTCCTCCCGCAGCGTGCCGTTGAGGCGCGCCAGTTCCCGCAGCTGCATCTTGCGCAGGTCATTTTGATCCTCGGGAGTCTCGATCCCCTGCTTCAGAATATTCCGGATCTGCAACAGAGAAACGCGTGAAGTAGCTTCAACAAAAAGCGAAGATTGGCCCCGGCTTGCACATGTTCCCAATTTGGGTTTCGGATTCAGATAGGTTGGGCCCAGGAATCTTATAGATTCCAGGGCCGGTTGCTGTGGGTTTTGGTCCACTTTAAGTGGGTGGAGAGTAGTGCAGGGGCGGGACCAGAAGCAGCAGAGCTTGCTGTAGCCAAGTTTTTGAGGTCCCATGAACTGGACCCAACCCCTTTTTAACCCCCCAGGGTGGCATCCCGATTGCGGACCCCCTGCAAACCCCCTAAATCTTACTCATCTCTTCCCTCTGTGAAATGAGGCAGCGTGATTGGCCGGTGGCAGTCACGAGTCCCGCCCTTAGGCTTTCGCTTTGCAGGCTACCAGCCAATCACACGGCCTCATTTTGCAGAGAGAGAGGGGAGATGGGTACGATTTCGGGGGGTTTGCAGGGGCTCGAGTGATTAGGGTGGGTTTTGGTCCACTTGAAAGAGGAAAACCACACAGGAATTTCACTTTCCCATGTGTTCCTCTGTGCGGCGGCATCCCAAAGTGGAATGGCCCGCTGTGTGTACCCCCCAGGTTCCTTCCTCTTTCCACAGCGCAGACTCAGTGGAGTGGAACTCGGACAGCCCTGGACTCCGGGCTCATCGGGACTTAGCTGGAGCCGAGTCTTAGACGAGCGGGCGCGGATATGAGCGTGCCGATTGGACAGGAGGCCGCGCATGTTCTGTAGGCTAAGCAGCAGCTGAGGGTGTCGGACATATTCAGGGGTACCCCAGGAGAAGCCCCCCAAACTCGAACAGTGGCGACGGCCACAGGTAAAGCGCAATACATACGGGGGCGCGTTACGGTTCCCCTACGGGTCCATTTATTCTGATGGGAGTGTTTCTATGGCAACGTGACAGACCCAGAGCGCGCCAGGCCAGACCAGATAACGTGCCACACAGACGCCACAATGACAGAAGCGAGGAGTCACCTGATCTACGGCTTTCTTGACGTTCTCCATGGTGTTGGCGGTGACGAGGGCGTGCAGCGGTTCGTCCTCCCCGGGCAGCGTCTGGCCGTCCTTCCTGGCCACCTTTCCCTCCTTCACGGAGCCTTTGCCCCGGATCATGATCTTAGCGTTGCATTCCTTCTCGATGTTCTTTAGCGTGTTTCCTCTATAATAAGAACCAATCGGAAACGGGTCAGTTACAGGCGCAGCAAGACCAGCACTTCTCAACCTAACTGCCCCCTGGTGGCGACAAGCAGTTACAACCAAGCGCACCCTGGGAGGAGACCAATAACGAATGTGCTCATGGCACTTAAAGCTGGAATCATGAATCCAGGGCCGGCGTCAGCAGCCGGCGAGGTTGGTCAGCTGCCGGGGGCCCACTGACAAGGGGCACAATGTGTGTGGTACACTCCAGGGTTGCATCCAGATTTCTTCCCAACCCCCCCAAATTGACCCCCTAAATCTTACCCGTCTCCTCACTCTCCTCCCTGAAGCTGCTCAAATGGCAAGTGGCGATCACAAGTCCCGCCCCTAAGCTTTCGCTTTGCAGGCTACCAGCCAATCACGCGGCCTTAATTTGCAGAGGGAGGGAGGAGACTGACGGACATCTGCCCCGCCTCCCCCTAGCGAGCCAGGTCGTCACTAAGCGAGGCCGAGCTGCATGCTCTTTCATTGGCAGTGCAGAGGCCCTGTGGACCAAAACACATGCCCCAATCTATAAGATTCCAGGGCCGCTGCATTGCCTCCCCCCGGGGCATCCAGATTCGGGAAACCCCCCAGGTCGCTCATAAACTCACCTTTTCCAGGGCAATGTCGCTGATTCTAAGTGCGCCGATTGGACGAGCAGCCGCACATGCCCGTAGTACCGTAAAGAGGTGAGTTAGTTCAGGCGACCTGGGGTGCATCCCCGATTGGGGTGGACCAAAACCCAGGGTTTTGGTCCACTTTAAACTCTGCTCTGCCAGCCCTGTCTATGATCACTGCTGCCCTGTAAATCTGAGTGTCCCTGCAAGCCCCACCCCCGACGCGTGTCATCACCCTGCTCCCAGCATTGCAACACATAGCGGGGCATCCCCAATCGGGGTGTCCTGGGGGCAGGAATGAAAAACCCTGGGAAGTCAAAATCCTGGGTTTTGGTCCACTTTAACCTCTGCTCTTCCCTGATAGCCCTGTGTATTTTTAGCATACAGTACGTCCTGCTCCAGATATATGCCGCAGGTGGAGGACTGCAATATAGTTTCCTTGTTCTAACTTTTACAAGGACTGTTTTGGGCCATCCAGAAATTATCTCAACTATGGTGTATAAAGGAACAAGTATTGGCCAAAGCCAAAAATCGATAAATGGATTTAATTAAAATAGAGCAGATGACATTGCAGAAAAATAAGAATAGTGTAAATATGATATAAAGTTGCAATGTCCAGAAATGTAAGCCGAGTCCATACAAAATGCAGCAATCGTTCTCTCTCAGGCTAATTCAAATAGGGCCTTTTGTCTTTCCCGCCCCAACCCTCCTGCTGGGGTTGGTTAACCTGCCACAGCTTCACGTCGGCTGTGAGAGCCAGCAGAGAAAAGAGAACAGCAAGGCCGTCTTTTCTCCTTAAATGTTATTCCTCTGGTCCACCTTTCTCCTCTCCTCCAACTTTTCCTATTACAAAGAAGCAGTGATGTAACACTATACCTCTAGACACAAAACATATGGTTTCAGTTAAATAGTCCATATATCAAGTAATTCCTGGGAGGAAAACCCACACACAACATTACTTGAGTCTATATAATATATTGACTCAGTTGATGCAATTCACCAAAATAAAACTCATGTTATATTATATGTGCATTATTTCCTCCGAATCAGCCAGCTCCGGATCAGAATCATAACAGCAGGTAAACATCCACAGATTCCACATTCATCCAAGTTACCTATATACATATTTGTGATTTAATAACAATTCATTAATAATTTAGATCATAAACCTTTTATTCCTCTGGAACCTTCTTACAAGGACACAATGGTATGGCCAACGGCTGGAGCTTACCTCGGCCCAATCAGCAGCCCCACAAAGTTTATCTCCGGATACTCGTCCTGAGGAATCATCACCTTGTCGCTGACGCGAGTGGCTGGCGGCCTGAAACAGAATATAACCAGTATAAGGAATACGAAAAGACAATTCTGTGAGTACTCACCTGTAGAATTGTTTTTACTATGCATGGCACGGCCTGTTTCCAGAAGTCCTTACGTATGGGATATTCCGCCACAAGGTGGCGCAGCGTACTGCAGAAGAGTTTTGGCTGATCCCGGCACCATATAAAAACAGGATCACCAATAGACCTCCCCAGTGCTGACAAGCAGTTATGCAAGAAGCCGGGAGATAATAAAGGTAAAAAATGGTAAAAAGGTAAAAAACCCCAACTAACTTGGAAACAATCACCATAAGGAGAGGCAACCAAGAATAACGATAAGGGTGGGGTGAAGCAGGCCGTGCTGTGCATAGTAAAAACAATTCTACAGGTGAGTACTCACAGAATTGTCTTTTTCCTATTGCATGGCACGGCCTGCTTCAAGAAGTCCTTGTGTATGGGACATCCAATAGCAGTGTCCGTAAGGTAGGGTGGGATCCCCAAAAAGTAGCAGCAGGCAGTTCAAACCACTACCGCCTGAAGTACCTTGCTGCCAAAAACGGCATCAGCTGAGGCCCTAACATCAACCTTGTAAAACTTGAAAAGGTGTGAACAGAAGACCAAGTAGCGGCCTTACAAACTTGTTCAACAGAAGCCTGGTGCTGAAAAGCCCAAGAGGGGAATGAGCAGTAATCCGGAAAGGAGTAACCTTCCCTTTAGCAGAATAGGCTTGTACCACCGCCTGACAGATCCACTTGCTGATAGAAGATTTAGCCGGAGGCAAACCCTTCCTAGGTCCAGCAGGAAGAACAAAAAGAGCATCAGATTTCCTGAAAGACTCAGTAGCCACCAAATAAAACTTCAGAGCCCAGACCACATCCAGAGAATGCAGAGTCCGCTCCTTGGAATTAGCAGGGTTAGGACACAAAGAAGGTAAGAATGTCCTGATTGAGATGAAAGACACAACCTTAGGCAAGAAATCCGGCTTAAGCCAAACCACCACCTTATCCTGATGCCTCTCAAAATAAGGAGGTTTGATGGAAAGCGCCGCCAGCTCAGAGAGTCGCCTAACCGAGGTAATGGCCACCAGGAAGGCTACTTTAAGAGTCATAATGGGCAAGGCAGCCCCACTGATAGGCTCAAAGGGAGGAGCCTGCAGAGCAGACAACACCAGATTCAGGACCCAAACTGGTAGCATAGGCTTACGTGGCGGACACACATGAGTAACTCCCTGACAAAGTCTTGACCAACCGGTGATTGGCAAGAGACCTTTGGAAGAAAATTGTCAGAGCTGACACCAGTCCCTTGAGGGTACTAAGCTGAAGGCCCAAATCCAGGCCATGTTGCAAAAAATCCAGAATCCTGGGAATAGAAAACACCCAACAAGGCAGAGACCTAGACTCACACCAGGCAATGTAAGCATGCCAGATCCTGTAGTAGATAAATGACGAAGACTTCTTCCTAGCCCTAATCATAGTAACAACAGAGGCCGGCAAACCCTTATCCATCAAGATGGAGGTCTCAGCAGCCAAGCCGTTAAAGCCAGCGTTTGTAAATTGGGATGGCACAGTGTCCCTGAGTGAGAAGATCTGGATCCCTGGGCAAGACGTACCAATCTACTGCCAACTGCACGACGTCTGCGAACCACATCCTCCTTGGCCAACAGGGGGACACCAGAATGTCTGGTACCCCCTCCTGGGCTATCTTGCGGAGCACCCTGCCCAGCAGAGGAAAGGGAGGGAACACAGAGGAGCCGAAACTCCTTCCAAGGCATTGCTAGCGCATCTGTGGTGAAGGCCAGAGGGTCATGTGACAGGGAGACAAACCTGGGACGCTTGTGATTGTGGTGGGACGCAAACAGGTCCACATCCGGCTGACCCCACCAGTGACACAGGGAGCGAAATACCTTGTTGCTGAGGGACCATTCCCCCAGCCGAGACGTCCCCCTGCTCAGGGAGTCTGCCTCCTGGTTCTCCACCCCCAGAATGTAAACCGCCGAGATGCAGGGGACATTCTCTTCCGCCCAAGACCGTATCAGGGACACTTCCTTGAGGGCTCGCTTGCCCCTCCCTGATGATTGATGTAGGCAACCGCCGTCTGGTTGTCCGAGCGGATCTGAACAGCCCGACCCCGAAGGTGTGTGGTCAGCTGAGAAAGAACCAACCTGATCGCCCTCAGTTCCAGGACATTGATGGGAGCATGGGCCTCCTGGGGGCCCCACCGACCCTGGAACTTCAGAGACTTCCAAAAGCCCCCCCAGCCTGTCAGACTGGCGTCTGTGGTGACAGTCTCCCAGCACTGGAGCAGAAAGGTCCTGCCCACTAGAAGATTCCTTGAGTCCAGCCACCACGAGAGGGACTGTCTGGCCAGGGGGGACAGAGCAAAATGCTGATCCAGGGACACAGGGTCCCGATCCCAAACTGACAAGAGGTGCAACTGAAGAGGTCTCATGTGAAACTGAGCAAAGGGGACCGCCTCGAAGCAGGATACCATCAGACCCACTAACTGCTTCCCCTGCCAGAGGGAAGGACGAGGACACAAGAGCAGAGCCTGTGCCTGCTTCTGAAGGCCCTCCACTTTCTGCTGAGGGAGAAATACCTTGACCTGAGAGGTATCCAGAGTCAGGCCCAGAAAGGACCTCACCAAAGACAGACAGTGAACACTTGGGAAAGTTGATCACCCAGCTGAAGGACTCCAGAGTGGAGGTCACCACCTGAATATCCTTCGCGGCCTGACAAAGAGACCGAGCCGCAATCAGAATGTCGTCCAGGTAAGGAAGGATGTGAAGGCCCTGATTCCGCAGCAGAGCCATCACGCCCGCCAGCACCTTGGTGAACACCCGAGGCGCAGAGGTGATACCTAACGGTAAGGCCACAAACTGGTAATGCTGATCCTCAAGAGCGAACCTCAGGAATCTCTGATGACCTGGAAAGATTGGCACATGAAGATAGGCATCCTTGACGTCCACTGAGGTCACGAAGTCGCCCGGGCGACTGGCAGCAACGCAGACCGGACGCAACACAGCCGCCACAAATGTAAAAGCATGGCAGGCCAGCTGATCCATGCACCGGTCCTCTCTGTCCCGCAGTGTAGTAGTGTCAGGGGAAGGCATGACTGAGGTGTTGGACAGCCCTCGAATGGGGCCATCCACCTCAGGGGGAAACGACCATCGCTTGACCAGGTCAGCAGGAAAGGGATACCTCTTATCCAACCCTTTGGGCACCGCGGGCAAACCACTAGGACATTCCCACTCCTTGAGCACCATATTAGAGAAATGGCCCTGCTCAGGGAACTCCAGACGCTGTTTATCAGGCCGAAAGAGCTCACCCTGCTTCCTCTTAGCCACCTCAGGGGGGGCAACGTGCAAGATTTCAAAAATCTATCAATCAGTGTCATCGGGGAACCATGAGTCCTCCCCAAACAGACACAGGGTCACTGTCATCACTGCTGGTCCCCAGAGGAGCCAGAGTACTGGAAAAGCTCCCCCTCCTCTAGGGGGTAACGACCACCAAGGGCATAAATTCCCTCATCCTCAGGAAAGAGGAAGGGCGCAGGAGCCAGGTGCCGCTTCTTGCCAGAGGCCTTACGTGGAACAGGCCTGGCAAGCTGCCTTTCAATGCTGGCCACACGAAGTGCCAGATCAGATTGTGACCCCCTGATAGTATCCCCTCACTGGGGGCTAAATGCAGGCGCGGAGGGGTAGGCGATGCCGAAGGGGGCGCAGAACTGGGAAGGGAAGTGGGCAACCCAGAATGGGCCGCAATGGTACCTTGAGCACACGGAACGCACACCGCGCCACTACCACTCATGGCACACAGCCAGGATTGCCCCGAAGGACCCCCAAGCACGCTATCCCCAGAAGCCTCCATATGGTGATTAACACAGGCGCAATAGGCCAGCACAGGGTATGGGCTAATAAAAGCCACACAGGATGCATCCCCAAGGGATGCCCCCCGACCAGGAAGGGACGGTAAGGAGCAGAGCCGGGAGAAACCACAACCCACAGTTGTCCTGCCTGAAAGACATAAGTAAAAAGCACATAAGCATCCCGCAGTCCATGCCCCAAGGAAACAAAACCCCCAAAGGGGACTCATGCCTCGTTATGGCGGCCAGAGGGTCCGAAGGCAACCGAGACCCGAAGAATCTGGGAGGGGGCCGGAACTCGAACTCCAGCTTGTAGCCGGAAGACACCACTTCCCGGATCCATCTGTCCGAGACCTCCTGGTCCCAGACCTGGGAGAAGTGTCGCAGCTGTCCCCCTACCCACAAGGGTGAGGGCGCCCCCTCATTGCTGAGCTGGCTTGGCAGCGGCTTTGGGCTTAGAGCCCCAGCTGTGTCCTGGACGGGCACGTCCCCTGCCCCTATTCCAGAAATCACCTCTGGATGAGGAGAAAGCCAATCCTCTGCCAGCTCTGGCCCCAGGAAAGGAAGGAGTAAAGGAAGCCGCCCCCCGAAAGGAACGACGTTGCTTCCTGCGTTGAGGTAACTTACCGCCTTTAGCGACGGAATCCAACTTCTCTCCAAAGAGCCGCAATCCCACAAAGGGAAGAGCCGTAAGCGACTTCTTGGACACAAAATCAGCCGCCCACTGGCGCAACCAAACCGAACGCCGAATAGCCACAAGCAAGGCCGACATTCTGCCACACATCACCAATGTGTCATCCAAGGCGGCTAGTACAAATGACAAAAACAATTCACACCGTTTAAGAGCAATTAACTCGTCACTAGCCGGATCTAGCCCGTAAGCAGACAACAGGTCCCTAACAAGCGACTTGGTAGCTACCACTAACAGCGCCGAAGCACAAACAGGCCGCAAGGCTGACCCGACACTGGCAAAACCATGACAAGCCATCTGGTCAATGCGTTTATCCTCACCATCTTTAAGAGTGGATCAGGAGAATTCAAAATAGCGGTGTTTGACAACCCCAAAACCGGGGCATCCACCTCAGGAGGAGACGACCAACGCTTTACCGCATCCAACGGAAAAGGATATTTCTCATCCCAACCCGGAGGAACACCTGGGAGCCGAGTAGGCCTCTCCCATTCCTTAGTAATAATGCCATCAAAATGCTATTGATTAGGAAATTCCAAGCGCGGCCTAGATTCCTCGAAAACTCCCCCTTTTGCGGAGGAGCCGCCTCAGGAAGAGAAATAGCCAGAACCTCAAACATCTGAGCCAGAACCTTAGGGGTATCCAAGGAATCCCCCCCAACCCCAACATACTGCTGATCATCCGAATAATCCGATTCCTCAAATAGCTCCCCTTCCTCTAGCGGGGAGTAATCAGACAGTCCAGAGAATCAAACTCATCAAAGCCAATCTGGCACACACCTCAGATTGCGACTCCCCACCCATGACAACGTCACATGGGGCACGGATCAGTCGGAGAGGGGTAGGAGAAGAGACCGGCGGCGCTGAACCAGACGCCTGGAGTCCGGACTGCCGCATAATAGTCTGCTGCGCACATGGTATACAAAGAAACATCATCCCCCGTAAGGGATACCCCACACCCCATACACTTCCGGGATTGCCCCGAGGGGAGCCCAAGCCCAGTATCCGGGGACGCCTCCATGCGGTGATCTTATAGGTAGTCGCAATGACCAAGGGAATTACGCATATAAGCAACCCGGGATGCCCCTTTAATGTCCCAAGTGGGAGGATTTACAATGAAGCCCAATTGAACCCAGGGACCCTAGGACCAGGAGAACCCCCTAACCAATGTAGGTCCACCTGGAAAACACAAAATAAACCCAATCAGCATAATCAGACTCATAAGTAAAATAAATAATTATATATATACACAAGAAGCCAAGTTAATGAGGCCCACAGGGCCACTCACAGCGCCACAATGGAGTCCAAAAAGCAGCACCACGATGCGGAGAGAAGAAGACAGAGAGGAAAAGGGGGCGTGGCCAGCGCGGTTCACGTGTCATGGCCTGCTCCGCCCCCCCTCCTCCACCACACAGCGCATCTCCCGGCCGAGACCGGGCTCCGCACGGGGGCGGGCCGCGGCGCCGCGCCGAACGCCCGGCGCCGCCCCCTACACACAACGCACCGGAGGGGAAGAAGCTCCCCCGCCACAGCCACTCGCAAAGGCCGGTGCCGGTCAGCAAAGACAAGCACCAACTAAACAGTGCGCACCTGAAACACATACAAATAAATTCTCTACCTGACACGGGAGAAGGGCCGCCCCTCCCCCTCTAAGGAGAAGGGCATCCGGAGAGGGGAAACCCACCCAGGGTGTAAGGCCAAGGGCATCCCAAACCGGGGTCCCCAACCCGGTTAACCGCCTACCCTTTAGTATAGGGTCTCACGGTGGAGCATTAGCTCCTAAGCACCTAGGGTGCCATCTACCCTCGCCCGGACCAGCAGCCTAGGCTGGGAGGCAGGGTAAATCAAAAAGGGATCCGGGCGGTAATAGATAAAATAAAGGGCCGGGAGTTATCCCGCTACCTGAAATCCCCCTGTGCAAGGAGGAGACATCTTCTGATCGCCGTCTGCAGAGATGAAAGACTGGGTAGTGAGTGGGAGGTCCCAGGTATTTATGGACCGGGAGGGGCTCTTTTTTCCTTTACATCTCTGCAATATCGCCATCTACAGGTCAGTATAACCCACATGTAATGAATGTTTTGAAGCGGGGTGTGTGACACACTTAGAATATAATGCCGTTTCTGTAACCATACATTTGAATAGTCATGCTTCCACTTTGTTTTTGTCTGTTATTAACCGGCCCTTTGCAGGCAACTAAAATGCTGTTATGGCCCTCGCCGAAAATGTCCTAGAGAGCTGGAGTGTCCTGCGAGCAAACGAGCTGGAGTGTCCTGCGAGCAAACGCCCGGGAGGCCCTTGCGAGCAAACGCCCGGGAGGCCCTTGCGAGCAAACGCCCGGGAGGCCCTTGCGAGCAAACGCCCGGGAGGCCCTTGCGAGCAAACGCCCGGGAGGCCCTTGCGAGCAAACGCCCGGGAGGCCCTTGCGAGCAAACGCCCGGGAGGCCCTTGCGAGCAAACGCCCGGGAGGCCCTTGCGAGCAAACGCCCGGGAGGCCCTTGCGAGCAAACGCCCGGGAGGCCCTTGCGAGCAAACGCCCGGGAGGCCCTTGCGAGCAAACGCCCGGGAGGCCCTTGCGAGCAAACGCCCGGGAGGCCCTTGCGAGCAAACGCCCGGGAGGCCCTTGCGAGCAAACGCCCGGGAGGCCCTTGCGAGCAAACGCACAGGAAGTCTTACTTGTAATCTGCAGGCGGCTTGAAGTCCGGGTTCAGCCCCACCATTTCCGTGATAAGGTTGTGACGCTCTTCTTCCAGCTTCTTCCGTGTTCTGAACTCGCGAGTGTTGAGTCGCTTGCCTTCGCTGTTATAGATGGGCTCCGGAGACGGGGATCTACACAAAAGGGGGCAAAACAAAGCGTCAAGGTCCAGAGAAATCGCGGCCTGCAGCACGCCAGCCCACATTCATTTACACAAGCCGTGGTATTACGTCATTACCTGGTATGTGACACGCCCCCCTAAAAGTGTCCATTTGTTGTTTTTAGAAGGACCTGAATAATATTAGTATTATAATATTTGGTCAACATGGTGCATCGGCCGCAACCACCCTGGGGTACAAATACTTAGCAGCTGCAATATTCCCCTGTTATATTCGATGACCGACCATCAGGAGAACTGCAGCACAAAGCCTCAGGTGGATACAGGAGTCATACAAGAAAATCCAAAGGGCCGCTACGTCCTCGCTCCTCCCAAATGCACAGGACCAGATGGAATGCTATACTGAGATGGGCCGCTACGTCCTCACTCCTCCCAAAGGCACAGGACCGGGTGAAACGCTATACTGAGATGGGCCGCTACATCCTCGCTCCTCCCAAATGCACAGGACCGGATGGAACGCTATACTGAGATGGGCCGCTACATCTTCACTCCTCCCAAATGCACAGGACCGGATGGAACGCTATACTGAGATGGGCCGCTACATCCTCGCTCCTCCCAAACGCACAGGACCGGATGGAATGCTATACTGAGATGGGCCGCTACATCTTCACTCCTCCCAAACGCACAGGACCGGATGGAATGCTATACTGAGATGGGCCGATACGTCCTCACTCCTCCCAAACGCACAGGACCGGATGGAATGCTATACTGAGATGGGCCGCTACGTCCTCTCTCCTCCCAAATGCACAGGACCGGGTGAAACGCTATACCGAGATGGGCCGCTACGTCCTCGCTCCTCCCAAATGCACAGGACCAGATGGAATGCTATACTGAGATGGGCCGCTACGTCCTCACTCCTCCCAAATGCACAGGACCGGATGGAATGCTATACTGAGATGGGCCGCTACGTCCTCACTCCTCCCAAATGCACAGGACCGGGTGAAACGCTATACCGAGATGGTCCGCTATGTCCTCGCTCCTCCCAAATGCACAGGACCAGATGGAATGCTATACCGAGATGGGCCGCTACGTCCTCACTCCTCCCAAATGCACAGGACCGGATGGAATGCTACACTGAGATGGGCCGCTACGTTCCTCACTCCTCCCAAATGCACAGGACCAGATGGAACGCTATACCGAGATGGGCAGCTACGTCCTCACTCTTCCCAAATGCACAGGACCGGATGGAATGCTATACCGAGATGGGCCGCTACATCCTCGCTCCTCCCAAAAGCACAGGACCGGATGGAATGCTATACTGAGATAGGCCACTACGTCCTCGCTCCTCCCAAATGCACAGGACCGGATGGAATGCTATACTGAGATGGGCCGCTACATCCTCGCTCCTCCCAAATGCACAGGACTGGATGGAATGCTATACTGAGATAGGCCGCTACGTCCTCACTCCTCCCAAATGCACAGGACCGGATGGAATGCTATACTGAGATGGGCCGCTACATCTTCGTTCCTCCCAAATGCACAGGACCGGATGCAATGCTATACTGAGATGGGCCGCTACATCCTCAATCCTCCCAAAGGCACAGGACCGGATGGAATGCTATACTGAGATGGGCCGCTACATCCTCACTCCTCCCAAATGCACAGGACCGGATGGAATGCTATACTGAGATGGGCCACTACATCCTCACTCCTCCCAAATGCACAGGCCCAGATGGAATGCTATACTGAGATGGGCCGCTACATCTTCGTTCCTCCCAAATGCACAGGACCGGATGGAATGCTATACTGAGATGGGCCGCTACATCCTCAATCCTCCCAAATGCACAGGACCGGATGCAATGCTATACTGAGAAGGGCCGCTACATCTTCGTTCCTCCCAAATGCACAGGACCGGATGCAATGCTATACTAAGATGGGCCGCTACATCCTCAATCCTCCCAAACGCACAGGACCGGATGGAATGCTATACTGAGATGGGCCGCTACATCCTCACTCCTCCCAAATGCACAGGACCGGATGGAATGCTATACTGAGATGGGCCGCTACATCTTCGTTCCTCCCAAATGCACAGGACCGGTTGCAATGCTATACTGAGACGGACCGTGCCGAGGAGGAGGAAGTGGAATTAAAGCTAAACTCCAGTGAAGTTTTGGCTTCTGGAAGAGACCCCCCCCCCCCAATGTTACAAATTATAACAGTATTTTATTGGGAAAATAATTAGCAATGGAAAAATACTCAATCGTTGGGAGAAAAAAAAAGTCACATGATTGGCGTTACCAATAGCATTTAATAAAAAAAATTCAAGCTCATGGTTATGGCTACATCCTGTTTAGAAAATACAAAGACAGTTAACCGTTTAAAATGGGGGGAAAAAAGGTTAACCTGGATGACACCTGACTTTCAGGCAAATACAGCTTGAGCAAAGAACAGGGAAAGGTTAGGGTTATACAAGTCAGATTGGTTCCCCGCCCCCCCAATGTGGCGTTACTGACCACGTTAGAAAGAAAAAAAAGGCGGCTTGAGACACGTGAGAGAAATGTGTTAAGAAAATCAATTAGTTACCGTTTACCTGGCAAATATACTCACTCACGTTCCGGGCAACGTAACTTCTATGCACTGGCTGCATTAAAGCGGACCATCAGCCAGAATCTTCACCCTCCTTTATCGTGGTGCATTATAGAGGCCGGCTGTGACCGGTGGAAATCTTATCTTGTTCCCAGCTACTACCGCACATGCACTGATTCTCCTCCAGAGGAGAAGCTTTTAGATATGGTTTTGGTTCGATTTAAAAATAAACGAAACCCAACAACTGGACTTTTCGGGGTTTTGTCTCATGACCAAAACCGGGATGCCCCACTGTGTGAAACCATCCAGGAAGCCCCCACCCCCCAAAAACAACTCACCTCGTCATACTCCATGACACAGCCGTGAGCTCACATCCAATGAGAGACGCCTGCTATGATGTCATTCAACAGAGGACTCTCATGGACTGGACGAGAGCCCGCAAAGGCATTGCGGAGATGGGCGAGGTGAGGGTTTTTTTTTTCCCTTTCTTTTTAGGAGCTTCCTGGACAGTTTTGTACAGTGGTGTCAGGATGCCCCGGAGAAAATCCAGTGGCCGGCCCTGGAATCTTTTAGACTTCAGACCGACCGCTGGTTGATTTTCTTCCGCTTTAAACCTTTTTTTTCCTTAAACAGCGATTACATTAAATCCGGTCAGTAATAACTCATTTCTGCGGCTTCCACCCCATTTCTTTTTCTATTGCTTCATACATCTCAACAGAAGACAATGGGGCAGCAGACGCGAGTGATCCCATCATGGCTGTTCCATGAATGAATGAGAATGATGCCTGTTTAGCATTTACTTCCATTGTAGATGGAGCGAGGAAAGTTTCGAACCACTGTCCCCATTTCCTGCCCTGTGGAGATTGAGCCTTGCATTCAGTATTGGAATATCACATGGACACTGTATGAGATCACAGCAATGCCCCGCCTCCATGATCAGTCCGAATCAGAGACAGCTTAGCCCCTAGGCTTTGGCCGAGGCTCAGCACGTAGGTCCTGTTGTTCCTAACAGGAAGCAAGGCTAGACCTGCACAATAGCAGACAGGACGCAGAAACTCTACCCCGCTCTATGTACACCAATCCATCCATGGTTCTTACCTAACAGAAACTTTAAATGTTTTTATAAGTATTTATAAAAGCGTCATAATCTGTGGTGCAATGTAAAGAGCAGGATAAGGATGTGTTCACTGTGCAAACCTCACTAGGCAGAAGAACTGTCATTATATTCAAGTCCAACAAGCCATTTATAGCAGACCTTAAAAGGAGGCCTCATTTGCCAGCTTCTTATGGCTGCAGGTCAGATGTATTGTCATCAGAAGTTGTTCTTCCGCATAGTTTAAAAGCTCATTACATTCTCCTGCTGCGGAGAGAGGCCGTTACATTGTGATGTATAGTAATGCAGTCTAGCTCAGGGGTTACTAAACAGTGCTACTGCAGATCTTATCAGGTGCTGCAGGCCAACTCTCAGCTTGATAGGCTGCCATCAAAAGCTGTACAAAAGTGTTCCAAAAAGGGCGATAAGGTTTGAGCGTTTTGTGCACTTTAAATGGCTGTTTAACATATGGTGACAGTTTTTAGTTTAACATCCCGTATGTTCCATCCAGGAGGTACTTGAGAATAAAAATAAGAAACAGCGGCAGCAGAAACAGCGGCAGCAGAAACAGCGGCAGCGGCAGCAGAAACAGCGGCAGCGGCAGCAGAAACAGCGGCAGCGGCAGCAGAAACAGCGGCAGCGGCAGCAGAAACAGCGGCAGCGGCAGCAGAAACAGCAACAGCGGCAGCAGAAACAGCAACAGCGGCAGCAGAAACCGCGGCAACGGCAGCAGAAACCGCGGCAACGGCAGCAGAAACCGCGGCAACGGCAGCAGAAACCGCGGCAACGGCAGCAGAGACCGCGGCAACGGCAGCAGAGACCGCGGCAACGGCAGCAGAGACCGCGGCAACGGCAGCAGAGACCGCGGCAACGGCAGCAGAGACCGCGGCAACGGCAGCAGAGACCGCGGCAACGGCAGCAGAGACAGCGGCAACGGCAGCAGAGACAGCGGCAACGGCAGCAGAGACAGCGGCAACGGCAGCAGAGACAGCGGCAACGGCAGCAGAGACAGCGGCAACGGCAGCAGAGACAGCGGCAACGGCAGCAGAGACAGCGGCAACGGCAGCAGAGACAGCGGCAACGGCAGCAGAGACAGCGGCAACGGCAGCAGAGACAGCGGCAACGGCAGCAGAGACAGCGGCAGAGGAAACAGCGGCAGAAGAAACAGCGGCAGAAGAAACAGCGGCAGAAGAAACAGCGGCAGAAGAAACAGCGGCAGAAGAAACAGCGGCAGAAGAAACAGCGGCAGCAGAAACAGCGGCAGCAGAAACAGCGGCAGCAGAAACAGCGGCAGCAGAAACAGCGGCAGCAGAAACAGCGGCAGCAGAAACAGCGGCAGCAGAAACAGCGGCAGCAGAAACAGCGGCAACGGCAGCAGAAACAGCGGCAACGGCAGCAGAAACAGCGGCAGAAGAGACAGCGGCAGAAGAGACAGCGGCAGAAGAGACAGCGGCAGAAGAGACAGCGGCAGAAGAGACAGCGGCAGAAGAGACAGCGGCAGAAGAAGAAACAGCGGCAGAAGAAGAAACAGCGGCAGAAGAAGAAACAGCGGCAGAAGAAGAAACAGCGGCGGCGGCAGAACAAACAGCGGCGGCGGCAGAACAAACAGCGGCGGCGGCAGAACAAACAGCGGCGGCGGCAGCACAAGAAACCGCGGCGGCGGCAGCAGAAGAAACCGCGGCGGCGGCAGCAGAAGAAACCGCGGCGGCGGCAGCAGAAGAAACCGCGGCGGCGGCAGCAGAAGAAACCGCGGCGGCAGCAGCAGAAGAAACCGCGGCGGCAGCAGCAGAAGAAACCGCGGCGGCAGCAGCAGAAGAAACCGCGGCGGCAGCAGCAGAAGAAACCGCGGCGGCAGCAGCAGAAGAAACCGCGGCGGCAGCAGCAGAAGAAACCGCGGCGGCAGCAGCAGAAGAAACCGCGGCGGCAGCAGCAGAAGAAACCGCGGCGGCAGCAGCAGAAGAAACCGCGGCGGCAGCAGCAGAAGAAACCGCGGCGGCAGCAGCAGAAGAAACCGCGGCGGCAGCAGCAGAAGAAACCGCGGCGGCAGCAGCAGAAGAAACCGCGGCGGCAGCAGCAGAAGAAACCGCGGCGGCAGCAGCAGAAGAAACCGCGGCGGCAGCAGCAGAAGAAACCGCGGCGGCAGCAGCAGAAGAAACCGCGGCGGCAGCAGCAGAAGAAACCGCGGCGGCAGCAGCAGAAGAAACCGCGGCGGCAGCAGCAGAAGAAACCGCGGCGGCAGCAGCAGAAGAAACCGCGGCGGCAGCAGCAGAAGAAACCGCGGCGGCAGCAGCAGAAGAAACCGCGGCGGCAGCAGCAGAAGAAACCGCGGCGGCAGCAGCAGAAGAAACCGCGGCGGCAGCAGCAGAAGAAACCGCGGCGGCAGCAGCAGAAGAAACCGCGGCGGCAGAAGAAAGAGGGGCCTTGGCAGGGGGACTTGGAGCCCAGGAGGGGCTGGGACGCCCGCGGGATCTACCTCGCCCCCAGGAGTCTCTGCGGCCACCAGAGAAGGAAGAGCCTCGTCCCCCCTCGAAAGGGACGAAAGGAAGACGAGCCCCAAAAGGGCCGCACAAGCCTCCGGCGCTGAGGAAGTCTACCATTTTCGCCAGGAGATCCAGGTGCTGCCCGAACAGCCGAAGTCCTAGGAAGGGAATAACTTGGTGGCACAGTCCTCCCCTGCCCCAGAGGGAGACACACTGACACGTGCACCCGGCGGATGCCCCGCTTATCTGCGAATCCATGGAGAGAGAGATAGCATCCATCTTCGCAGTCAGACTGCAAGAGAATTCTGGGGATTATTAAGGAAATAGCTGCCCTTATATGAGCTGGGAGGAGCCACAAGTTTCGTCTTGCAGTCAACTGCGCCAACTTGTGGCAGATTACCCAATTGTCAAGAATGAAGCAACCCGAGCAGGGCACCAAGAAAATTAAACATATGATGGTGAACATTCCCACCCTCCATTTGTTCCCCTCTATCTTATCTTTCTCATTGTACGCTCAGTGGCTAATAAAGGTGAAATAAACCCTCAGGCAGCCACTTCACTCTGCGCTATTTCTCTTTTGCGTGACAATAATGCTTAGAATTATGAAGATAATAGAAGATGCTGCTACTAATATATTACTGTGATAAAGATGGTGTCAGGAAGCCGGACAACGCCTTTGAGTGTCCTGCCTCCAGGAATAGCCAACATTCCAGTGTGCACATTAGGTAGATCAGACCAATTACTGAGCTAGATAGTTTTCTAATATGATGATATGCCTCCTGTAGAGGAATTATGTAAGTTTTCTAATATGATAATATGTGTCCTGTAGAAGACGTGTGTAGGTTTTCTAATGTGGTGATATGTCTCCTGTAGATGACGTGTGAACATTTTCTAATATGATGATATGTCTCCTGTAGATGACGTGTGTAGGTTTTCTATATATGTCTCCTGTAGATGACGTGTGTAAGTTTCCTAATATGATGATATGTCTCCTGTAGATGACGTGTGTAAGTTTTCTAATATGATGATATGTCTCCTGTAGATGACGTGTGTAAGTTTTCTAATATGATGATATGTCTCCTGTAGATGACGTGTGTAAGTTTCCTAATATGATGATATGTCTCCTGTAGATGACGTGTGTAAGTTTTCTAATATGATGATATGTCTCCTGTAGATGACGTGTGTAAGTTTTCTAATATGATGATATGTCTCCTGTAGATGACGTGTGTAAGTTTTCTAATATGATGATATGTCTCCTGTAGAAGACGTGTGTAGGTTTTCTAATTTGATGATATGTCTCCTGTAGATGACGTGTGTAAGTTTTCTAATATGATGATATGTCTCCTGTAGATGACGTGTGTAAGTTTTCTAATATGATGATATGTCTCCTGTACATGACGTGTGTAAGTTTTCTAATTTGATGATATGTCTCCTGTAGATGACGTGTGTAAGTTTTCTAATATGATGATATGTCTCCTGTAGATGACGTGTGTAAGTTTTCTAATATGATGATATGTCTCCTGTAGATGATGTGTGTAAGTTTTCTAATATGATGATATGTCTCCTGTAGATGACGTGTGTAAGTTTTCTAATATGATAATATGTCTCCTGTAGATGACGTGTGTAAGTTTTCTAATATGATGATATGTCTCCTGTAGAAGACGTGTGTAAGTTTTCTAATATGATGATATGTCTCCTGTAGAAGACGTGTGTAGGTTTTCTAATTTGATGATATGTCTCCTGTAGGTGACGTGTGTACGTTTTCTAATATGATGATATGTCTCCTGTAGATGACGTGTGTAGGTTTTCTAATATGATGATATGTCTCCTGTAGATGACGTGTGTACGTTTTCTAATATGATGATATGTCTCCTGTAGATGACGTGTGTACGTTTTCTAATTTGATGATATGTCTCCTGTAGGTGACGTGTGTACGTTTTCTAATATGATGATATGTCTCCTGTAGATGACGTGTGTAGGTTTTCTAATATGATGATATGTCTCCTGTAGATGACGTGTGTAAGTTTTCTAATATGATGATATGTCTCCTGTAGATGACGTGTGTAAGTTTTCTAATATGATGATATGTCTCCTGTACATGACGTGTGTAAGTTTTCTAATTTGATGATATGTCTCCTGTAGATGACGTGTGTAAGTTTTCTAATATGATGATATGTCTCCTGTAGATGACGTGTGTAAGTTTTCTAATATGATGATATGTCTCCTGTAGATGATGTGTGTAAGTTTTCTAATATGATGATATGTCTCCTGTAGATGACGTGTGTAAGTTTTCTAATATGATAATATGTCTCCTGTAGATGACGTGTGTAAGTTTTCTAATATGATGATATGTCTCCTGTAGAAGACGTGTGTAAGTTTTCTAATATGATGATATGTCTCCTGTAGAAGACGTGTGTAGGTTTTCTAATTTGATGATATGTCTCCTGTAGGTGACGTGTGTACGTTTTCTAATATGATGATATGTCTCCTGTAGATGACGTGTGTAGGTTTTCTAATATGATGATATGTCTCCTGTAGATGACGTGTGTACGTTTTCTAATATGATGATATGTCTCCTGTAGATGACGTGTGTACGTTTTCTAATATGATGATATGTCTCCTGTAGATGACGTGTGTACGTTTTCTAATATGATGATATGTCTCCTGTAGATGACGTGTGTAGGTTTTCTAATATGATGACGTGCGTAAGTTTACTTTACTATAAGTAAAGTGGAGGAGCACCAGATATTCAAACGCATTCCAAATGATTGTGTTCTTCTGTCCCGCTTATTTCTTAGCTCCTAAGCTGATTTGAAAGACAGGACGACACCCAGGACCCCTGTTAAACAGGAATGAAGGAGGGGGTCCGCCTGATGGATAGCCGTCCTTAAAACTACATCCGGACGCAAGTCGCTCCACCGCCTAAGCACAGTGGTTTGTTCGCTGGACGCACACTGGATATACGCATCCGTGATAATGGGCTGAAAGTGTGAATGGCAGTAAATTGAGACTGGGATAGGGTACTGATCAGACACCTAGATGCAGTCGGGTCACGCACCACAAATTTGCAGTATATGGCCTATTGTAAATAAATCACCAATCTTTATGGCTCTGCACTTGGCCCATTACAGTTTTTTAGGACCTTTTTGATGTTAATTGCTCTTTCGTTCTATTTCTTCACTCCAATGTATCACAATGTAACGGCCACCCTCAGCAGCAGTAGAATGTAACAAATTTATCAGCTGAGCGACAGAACAGCATCTGCCATGACGTTATCTCCAGCCCACAGCAAGAAGGAGCCAGCAAATGGTACGTGTCCTTTAAAGACGCAGAATTTTTGCTCAAGTAAAGTGGACCCACACCAGGGGAAAGCTTGTCACAGCCATGTTTTACAGAAGACAAAGGCGTTGACGCTCTACATGACACCGGAGCAGTTGTTGGAGTTCCCCCACGGTGCAGATCCACTTTAGAAGAAGCTACACAGACAAAGCAATATGAACATTTATTTGGCCATTATCAGTTAGTGGAAGTTTCTTACCTGCCAAACTATTTGCTTTAAGAAAAAAATTGGTAAGTGAAGATTTGTCTGTCGAGGATCAGACCCGAGCGCGAACTCCTGTTTCCTGTAGGACAGTGTTCCCATAGTACAGCACTTCTGTGCATCGCTTTAAAGATTAAAGGACTCTCCCGTCGGATAGAAGTGCTAAGAGTCATCACGGGGGAAGAGCAGCAGAACTTCCTTTAGAATGCAGGCCTTGAGCAGCTCAGGCCAAGGGTGATGCGGTGATCAGTTAAACCGGACCTGGCACAGTTGGAACAGAAAGGCAGCGGCCATTTTGGAGCTTCCTCTCCCAACTGACGCTGCACAGTAACAGGAAGCCCGGCACGACTTCCTGTTTACCGGCGGCCTACAAGCCCATGAGTGGCCATCTTGTTTTTAAAATTTATGCCAGTAGGTAATTGAAAAATAACTTTTTTTTTTATTTGCAGCAATCTAAATTAACATGGAAAAGGATACTTCTGAGCACTGTTGTGTTGGTCCAGTTTAAATCACCTGATGGCTGGAACCAATCCCGTCACAGCCCTAAAGCTGGACCACACCCACCCACACCATCAGTCACAGAGGCCTCACTCCCTACAATGGAGGAGTGTCAGGCCTCCACTGCAATGAACAGAGAGGGCCAGGGCTCGATCTGCGGACGGCTCAGCGATCAGGTGAACAACTGATCAACAGCTGCTCTGGACACAAAGGTAAGTAACTTTTTTTTGCTCAATCACTCACTACGTATCTATGGTTGTAACAGAGCTCTTATTGAAGTTCTCATTCTGGAGGCCACACAGGGATTGAAGCTTGGGCCTGGTCGGGATGTGGGGAAGTTGTGAGCGCTGCTGCTGCGGTAAGAAAAATTGTCTTCAAGTGAAGGACCTCAAAGAGAAAAAAAAAAAACGCTACAGAACCTTTGTTGCACAGAACCCGGTTGGGGGTTTTGCCCGCGGGCAGCGCGTTTGGGCAGCGCGGGACCATTCCACTAAGTGATAAGAGTCGCTCACATCCAATGCCAAAATTTCACAATTCTTTTTTACACTTTTTTTTTTTTAGAAAAAAATCCCCCAAAAAAAACAAAAAAAGAGAGAAGATTAAATGTTACTGTCAGCTGTTACAAGGGAGCGGACGGGGGGGTGTTCCCAACCTGTCTTCTGGGTTAGGGGGGATGCCCAGGTCTCCAGTGCGAAGCTTGCGAGTCAGATCCTCAATTTGCAGTTGAACTGGAAGAAAGCAGGTTAGAAAACAAAAAGGAACGGGAGAAAGAGTTAAACCCAAAAAAAAAAGAGAAAAATTAACCCACAACATTGTGTAAAAACACACAAACCTACGAGTTTTGGTAGAACACGTTAAAAATATAACATTAATGAATTAAAAATTAACCCACAACATCCTGGAAAAAACACACCTACGAGTTTTGGTAGAACATTAAAAATATGAAATTTATAAAAAAAAAATAAAAAAAAAAAGCCGTCAGGTTTTTTTTAGCTGCAACTCGTTATAATAAATTATGTTGATAAGGGAAATTTTTTTAAACAAAATAAAAACGATAAGCAACACAGGATAAACAGTGTCTCTGCTCTAAACACTTAGCATCAGGATGTTCTAGGGCACCGCATGGGGGAGGAGCCACAAAAAACATGCTGCTGGGTCTTGACAGGCTGGAAAAACAATAAAAAAAAAAAATAATAAAACATTCAAAAGTCTACAAAGCAAATGCATCTGATGGAACCGTGAGTAAATCTCTGAATTAACCGTCACGTAATTATTCCACAAGTGGGCGACTGGCTCACACTGACCTCCAGCCGATCACCGTCCTTTGCATGCTTCTGCCTCCATGTGCAACGCGAGACCCCGAGAAGCGGGCGCTATGATTGGACAGAGGCGCGCACCATGTGACTCTCAATGTTGACCTGAATCTCCGTTGAGTTTTGAGAAACCTCTGCAAACGGCCACCAACTATGACCAGGGTTTCTAAGCAGATATTGGCGATTCGATTGGTTGCTGGCCGACAGGGCTGTGAGCGGTGGCTCCTGCAGAGCGGCTGTTCAAGGGCATCGGAAATGGGATGCCCCCCCATATCAATCGCTGCATAACAATCACTTTTCCAGGGCTACCAAGCCCCACTGTACCCACAAGCCAAGGAACCCCAGCCCCCAATGCTATAGCCCTGGCATCATGGTTGGGGGGGCATCAGCAGGGATGTCTCAGGCCAGCCAGGGCTGGTAAAATCCAGGGCCGATATTTGGCCCCAGGCCGGGCTGTGTCTCACAGTGCCTTGTATTAACAGCATATGGGGCCACTGGGACAAGAGCCTGCGCTATGGGACTGGAGAGTAATGTGGGCAATCGATGGAGGGTCCTCACAGCGGGGCATCTCGCATCAGGAGAGCATGAGGCGAGGACCAAAACTGACAGTGAAACCTCCGGGAGAGTTTGGATTAATTTAGTGCAACACGGCCACCCGAAGGCAAGTGGCCCTCCCAACACATGTGGCGCGCGCCGGGGCATCTCTTATAAGCCGTTACTTGATGGAAGGAGCCGGAGGGAACAGGTTGCACAGAGCCGGGTTTCATTAGGCCAAGGATAACCCTTTAATGTCCAGGTACAGCCAGCCCTAGAGGCTCTAATCCTGAGGTGGGAACAGATTGGGCCTTATAATGGTTTCGGTGCCCAGGTACAGCCAGCCCTAGAGGCTCTAATCCTGCGGAGGGAACAGATTGGGCCTTATAATGGTATCGGTACCGCGCTTTGTGATGTCGAGGTCCTGGCGTTCAATGGCCGGAGGTCGGTCGCCCGCTTTCAGAGGTCGGTCAGATTAGAACAATCGCAGAGACAACAACAAAAACCATCATAAAAATATTCCCGTAAGAGGATGTGACGCCAAAGTGCGCAAACATAAAATGACGCCGCCGCATAGAAATGGGCCAATTACCTATGTAAGCTCTCTCCTGCTCGCGGCTCAGGCCCGGCGGGATCACCGTGGGCATCCCGGGAATGATGGTCTTCTGGTCCGGAGTCTCGTCATTCCAGCGGCTGCGCTTCCGCTTCCTTTGGAAATCTGGGGAAAAAAGAAAAAAAAAAAAATGTCGAAACGTGTTTCATTATATAGACAAACTCACCAATTATATGACTAGGACAATGGACGTAGTAGCCCCGCCCCCAATAAATGTGCAGAAGCTAGAAAAAAACATTTTGTGTATACTCACCTGTAAAATGGGTATTATAAGGATGTCACACACCCCGCTTTAGATAGTCATTACATGTGGGTTATACCGATCTGTAGAGGGCGATCTTGCAGAGAGTCATGAAAAAAAGTAAGACCCTCCCGGTCCATAAATACCTGGGACCTCCCACTCATTCTCCAGAATTAAGACAGCAGTAAAGGGACCAGAAAGAGCCAAAATAACCAGTAACAATAAAAAAAGGTTCACCATATAAAGGATCCAGAATACTAAAGGGCGGGTGAAGCGGGGTGTGTGACATACTTATAATACCCATTTTACAGGTGAGTATTCACAAAATGGTATTATTCTAAGTATGTCACACACCCCACTTCAAGACATTCATTACATGTGGGACATCCAATAGCAGTGTCCATAAAGGGCGGGGATCCAAACAAGGCAATAAAACACAAACCTAACCACTGCAGCCTGCAGAACTTTGCAGCCAAAAACAGCATCCGCTGAGGCCCGAACATCAACCTTGTAAAACTTGGAAAAAGTGTGAACAGAAGACCAGGTAGCGGCCTTACAACCTGCTTAACAGAGACCTGATGCTGGAAGGCCCAGGACGCTCCAACCGCACGAGTAGAATGCGCAGTAACACGAAAAGGGGGAACCTTCCCCTTGGCAGAATAGGCTCCAACAATCGCCTGACGAATCCATTTACTAATGGAAGACTTGCCGGGCGCCAAACCTTTCCTAGGCCCCGGAGGGCACCACAAAAAGGGCGTCAGTCCTACGAAAAGGAGAAGTAGTCACCAAATAGTACTTCACACAGCGAACCACATCCAGTGAATGCAAAACCCTCTCCTTGTCATTGCTGGGCTTAGGACACAAGGAGGGAAGAACAATGTCCTGATTAAGATGAAAAGCAGAAACCACCTTAGGAAGGAAATCTGTCTTGAAGCGGAAAACCACCTTGTCCTGATGCCTCTCAAAGTACGGAGCCTGAATGGACAAAGCCGCCAACTCAGAGACGCGCCGAACAGAAGTGATGGCCACCAGAAAAACAACCTTCTGAGTAAGCGTAGAAAGTGCAATACCCTGCAAAGGTTCAAAAGGAGGACCCTGCAAGGCCAAAAGAACCAAATTCAAATCCCAAACTGGGAGTAAAGGCTTCCTAGGAGGCTGCACATGCGTAACCCCCTGGAAAAAAGGTCTTAACCAGAGGATGAAGAGCAAAAGACCTTTGAATGAAAACCACCAGGGAAGAAACCTGCCCCTTCAACGTACTAAGCTGCAAACCCAGGTCCAGACCATGTTGCAGAAATTCCAAGACCCTAGGGATAGAAAACGCCCTGCAAGGAAAGGCCCGGACCTCACACCAATCAATATAAGACCTCCAAATCCTATAGTAGATGGCAGAGGAAGACTTCTTTCTAGCCCTAACCAGAGTCTGAATGACAGCATTAGAAACACCTTCAGCAGCCATGCCGTCAAAGCCAGCGTTGGTAAATTGGGGTAGAGCAGTGGATCCTGAGTGAGCAGATCCGGCAGAAGGGGCAGATCGAACTGATCCTCTGCCAACCTTACCACGTCTGCGAACCAAACCTGTCTTGGTCATCTTGGAGCCACCAAGATCGCTGACGCACCCTCTAGGGCCAGCTTGCGCACCACTCTGCCCACCATGGGAAACGGAGGGAACAGGTACAGAAACCCCAGATCCCTCCAGTTCAGAGACATGGCATCCACTGCCAGAGCCAGCAGATCCCACGAGAGAGACACAAATGCCGGAAGCTTGTGATTGTGACGAGAGACAAAGAGATCCACCTCCGGAGTCCCCCACTGGTGGCAAAGCGACCGAAACACCTTGGGGCTGAGCGACCATTCCCCCCGGCGAGACGACCCCCTGCTCAGGGAGTCCGCCTCCGTGTTCTCCACTCCCGGAATGTACACCGCCGAGATGCATGGGACATTGCTCTCTGCCCAGGCCAGGATCAAAGACACTTCCCTGAGGGCACGCCTGCTGCGAGTCCCTCCCTGGTGATTGATGTAGGCGACCGCCGTCCGATTGTCCAACCGAACTTGAACCGGCAAACCTTGTAACTGATGAGTCAAGCGAAACAGAACCAACCTGATGGCTCTCAGCTCCAGAACATTGATGGGATCGTGAGCCTCCTGAGGCCCCCACAGTCCCTGAAACTGAAGATCCTTCCAACCCCCCCCCCCCCCCCAACCTGACAGGCTGGCATCCGTGGAGACCGTCTCCCAACAAGGGGTCAGAAAGGATCTGCCCCTCGTCAGTTTGCTTGGTTCCAGCCACAACCGAAGGGACATCCTTGATGTCTATGGACTTCATGAAGTCCTCCTGAGGAAGCAAATTTATGGCTGAACGCAGAGTTTCCATGCGGAACTTCCTGGGACGGATAAACCTGTTGAGAAACTTCAGATCCAGGATGGGAACGGAGCAATCCTTCTTGTGCACCGTGAACAGATTGGAATAGTATCCCAGGCCCCGGTCCGATGACAGCCATGTCCAGGAGATCTTTTACTGCCGCCCGGAGCCCCTGTGCGGCCAGAGGATCCAAGAGCACCCGAGACCTGAAGAATCTGGGAGGAGGCTGGAACTCGAACTCCCGCTTGTAACCGGAAGACACCACTTCCCGAATCCATCTGTCCGAGACCTCCTGGTAGCAGACCTGGGAGAAGTGTCGCAGCCGTCCCCCCCCCACCCGCAAGGGGGGCACCCCCTCATTGCTGAGCCGGCTTGGCAGCGGCTTTGGGCTTAGAGCCCCAGCTGTGTCCTGGGCAGCACATCCTCTTCCCCTGTTCCAGGAATCACCTCTGGAGGAGAAGACAGCCAAACCCCGTCCAGCTCTGGCCCCACGAAAGGAAGGGGTAAAGGAAGCCGCTCCCTGAAAGGGACGACGTTGCTTCTTTCGCTGAGGTAACCTACCTCCTTTTGCGACCAAATCCAATTTTTCTCCAAAGAGCCGAAAGCCCAGAAAGGGAAGGGCCGTAACCGACTTTTTGGACACAAAATCAGCCGCCCACTGGCGCAACCAAACCGACCGCCGAATAGCCACAAGCAAGGCCGAAGTCCTACTACACATCACCATGGTGTCATCCAGGGCGGCTAGTACAAATGACAAAAACAATTCGCACCGCTTAAAGTGGACCAACACCCAGGATTTTGACTATCCTGGGTCTCGGTCCACTTCGGTGGGGCACCCCCGATCGGGGTGCCCCGCTGTGTGAACCCCCCCGATCACCCAAAAAACTCACCTCTCCCCGCGCCGAAGGACAAGCGGTCTGACAGCCGCGGACAAGCCGGCCGCCGCAGACGACGACAAGGTAAGTGGATTTGGGGTGTTTGGGGGGGATCGGGATGTCCCGCGGTGTGTTGGGGGGGGATCGGGATGTCCCGCGGTGTGGGAGGTGATCGGCCCGGGAATCTTATAGATTTCCGGGCCGATCACCCCTGGGTGTTGGTCCTCTTTAAGAGCGGTGAACTCATCACTAGCCGGGTCACGCCTGGCGGTAGACAACAGGTCCCTGACAAGCGACCTAGAAGCCACTATTAAAAGCGCCGAAGCACAAACAGGCCGCAAAGCCAACCCGAAACTGGCAAAACCGTGACAAGCCATCTGGTCAATGTGTTTGTCCTCACCGTCCTTGAGAGTAGAACAGTCAGGAGAATGCAAGACAGAGGTGCTAGACAACCACAAAACAGGGGCGTCCACCTCGGGAGGGGACGACCAGCGCTTCACCGCGTCCACCAGAAAGGGATATTTCTTATCCCAACCCGGAGGAACACCTGGAAGCCGAGTAGGCCTCTCCCATTCCTTAAGAATAATGTCATCGAAATGCTTTTGATTAGGGAATTCCAAGCGCGGCTTAGCCTCCTCAAAGAACTCCCCCTTCTGCGGAAAAGCCACTTCAGGAGGAGAAATTGCCAGAACTTTAAATAGATGAGCCAGGACCTTAGGGGTATCCAAAGATTCCCCCCCGACCCCGCTCGGCATCAGTGCCAACAAACTGCTGATCGTCAGAACCATCCGACTCCTCAAATAGCTCCCCTTCCTCTAGCGGGGGGTAATCAGACCAGTCCAGTGAATTAAACTCCTCAAGGTCAGAAGCCTGCGTGGCTGGGGACAAGTGCTTTCTCTTAGCCGGGGCCTTTCTGGCCACGGCACTAGAAAATAATTTTTCAAGATTGGCCAATCTGTCACACACCTCAGATTGCGACTCCCCACTCGTGACTACATCACACGGGGTGGGGTAGGTGAAGAGACCGGCGGCGCAGAACCAGACGCATGGGATCTGGACTGCCGCGTAACCGTCTGCTGCACACATGGTATGCAAAGGAATACATCATCCCCTGTAAGGGATACCCCACACCCCAATCACTGCCGGGATTGCCCCGAGGGGAGCCCGAGCCCGGTATCCTGGGAAGCCTCCATATGGTGATTTTATCGGTAGTCGCAATACCCAAGGGAATTACCCAATATAAGCGACCCGGGATGCCCCTTCTGTGTCCCGAGTGGGAGGATTTATAGGGAGTTCTTAAACTAAACCAGGGACCCTAGGACCAGGAGGACCCTTTAAGATCCAACAAGGGACCGCCTGGAATACAAAAAGAGGGACTATCACACAAATGCTGTGCACATAAACAGAAGGGCCAAGGCACACATACATATAAATAGAAATATATCAATCTCGCACTAACAAGCAGCCTCACAGGCAATGAAGGAATGGAGCCCACTGGGCGCTTACAGTAATGGCGTCCTGCACGAGGCGAAGGGACTTGGCAGCAAGGATGAAGAAGGGCGGGCCGGCGCGGACCGCGCTCTGTGCCCGACCCCGCCCCTCTCCCCTGACACAAGGCGGCTCCCGCAGCGGCATCAGCAGCATGGAGGGAGGGGGCGGGCCGCAGGATCGCGCCCGGCCCCCTCCGAAAGCGCACCGGAGGGGAAGAAGCTCCCCCGAAAGCTGTCAGTAACAGCCGGCGGCGCCGCAAACCGTCGGCCCGGCCAAGGGAACGTGTCAATCACGCGTACTACATACACACAATAAGTTGCTCACAAGCATGCACTCTAAGGAAAAACTAAACTAAAAAGGGAATAAGCGCCCCCCCCCCCCAAGCTGTAGGGAACAATGGGTGACCGGGGAAGGGGGGAAATACCACCAAGGTGTAAGGGCAAGGACAGGGCATCCCAACCGGGATCACCAACCCGGAATACCGCCTACGCCTTAGTATGAGGTCTCACGGTGGAGCATAGCTCCTAAAGCACCTTAAGGTGCCGTCTACCCGTACCCGGACCGCAGCCTAGGCTGGGAGGCTCTTTATTAAAAAGGGGGATAACAATAGGCAGAAATAGACCAAAAGAGGGGGGCCGGGAGTTACCCCGGCTACCTGCAAGGAGGAGACATCCATCTTCTGACTTGCTCGTCGTCTGCAGAGATGAAAGACTGGGGAATGAGTGGGAGGTCCCAGGTATTTATGGACCGGGAGGGGCTCCCTTTTTATCATGACATCTCTGCAAGATCGCCCTCTACAGGTCGGTATAACCCAAGTGTAATGATTATTCTGAAGCGGGGTGTGTGACACTTAGAATATGGGTGGGATATAGCCGAGCGCTGGATTCCAGACCCCTCCCTCCATTGTAATACAATGCAGAGTGTGCAGCCAATAGGAAGCCACTAGACAATGACGTGAGCCGTCTGTGACGTCACACGCAGGGGCGGGAGGGTCTAACAGGAAGTGCTGGAGTTCTGCTTAAAAAAAGTAATTGTGTCATCGCTATGTCGGGCTTATGCCCAGGCCACAAACAACGTCTAGCTACTACACAATAATACTTTACTCACTATTGCCCCAGAAAGGAAACTAAAATATATTACAGGGATCACAGCAGAACAATAAAGATTTACTTGTATCAATAACAAGATATAAACAGAAAATCACATAGTAACATAAAACTAGCTGACAAAGGCGATACAGAGATACACAATGACGATACAACTCACATCACCACCAGCGAGTAACCAAATGATGATACAACTCACATCACCACCACCGAGTAACCAAATGACGATACAACTCACATCACCACCACAGAGTAACCAAATGATGATACAACTCACATCACCACCACCGAGAGGGACTTATAGGGACAATAGGGAATCACCAGCTGTATGAGGAACGACAAAAGGCAAGAGGGTCCCTCTGTGGGATAAGTACCCCGCCATTCCATCATAGGTACAGGATTCCTAACTACACAGGTGCCACACTGCCTGTCATGAGGGGAGAGATGCCCCCACTCACTGCCTGTCATGAGGGGAGAGATGCCCCCACTCACTGCCTGTAATGGGGGACAGATGCCCCCACTCACTGCCTGTAATGGGGGAGAGATGCCCCCACTCACTGCCTGTAATGGGGGAGAGATGCCCCCACTCACTGCCTGTAATGGGGGACAGATGCCCCCACTCACTGCCTGTAATGGGGGACAGATGCCCCCACTCACTGCCTGTAATGGGGGACAGATGCCCCCACTCACTGCCTGTAATGGGGGACAGATGCCCCCACTCACTGCCTGTAATGGGGGACAGATGCCCCCACTCACTGCCTGTAATGGGGGACAGATGCCCCCACTCACTGCCTGTAATGGGGGACAGATGCCCCCACTCACTGCCTGTAATGGGGGACAGATGCCCCCACTCACTGCCTGTAATGGGGGACAGATGCCCCCACTCACTGCCTGTAATGGGGGACAGATGCCCCCACTCACTGCCTGTAATGGGGGACAGATGCCCCCACTCACTGCCTGTAATGGGGGACAGATGCCCCCACTCACTGCCTGTAATGGGGGAGAGATGCCCCCACTCACTGCCTGTAATGGGGGAGAGATGCCCCCACTCACTGCCTGTAATGGGGGAGAGATGCCCCCACTCACTGCCTGTAATGGGGGAGAGATGCCCCCACTCACTGCCTGTAATGGGGGAGAGATGCCCCCACTCACTGCCTGTAATGGGGGAGAGATGCCCCCACTCACTGCCTGTAATGGGGGAGAGATGCCCCCACTCACTGCCTGTAATGGGGGAGAGATGCCCCCACTCACTGCCTGTAATGGGGGAGAGATGCCCCCACTCACTGCCTGTAATGGGGGAGAGATGCCCCCACTCACTGCCTGTAATGGGGGAGAGATGCCCCCACTCACTGCCTGTAATGGGGGAGAGATGCCCCCACTCACTGCCTGTAATGGGGGAGAGATGCCCCCACTCACTGCCTGTAATGGGGGAGAGATGCCCCCACTCACTGCCTGTAATGGGGGAGAGATGCCCCCACTCACTGCCTGTAATGGGGGACAGATGCCCCCACTCACTGCCTGTAATGGGGGACAGATGCCCCCACTCACTGCCTGTAATGGGGGACAGATGCCCCCACTCACTGCCTGTAATGGGGGACAGATGCCCCCACTCACTGCCTGTAATGGGGGACAGATGCCCCCACTCACTGCCTGTAATGGGGAGGAGGGGCGCCCCCACTCACTGCCTGTAATGGGGGAGAGATGCCCCCACTCACTGCCTGTAATGGGGAGGAGGGGCCCCACTCACTGCCTGTAATGGGGAGGAGGGGCCCCACTCACTGCCTGTAATGGGGAGGAGGGGCCCCACTCACTGCCTGTAATGGGGAGGAGGGGCCCCACTCACTGCCTGTAATGGGGAGGAGGGGCCCCACTCACTGCCTGTAATGGGGAGGAGGGGCCCCACTCACTGCCTGTAATGGGGAGGAGGGGCCCCACTCACTGCCTGTAATGGGGAGGAGGGGTCCCACTCACTGCCTGTAATGGGGAGGAGGGGCCCCACTCACTGCCTGTAATGGGGAGGAGGGGTCCCACTCACTGCCTGTAATGGGGAGGAGGGGTCCCACTCACTGCCTGTAATGGGGAGGAGGGGTCCCACTCACTGCCTGTAATGGGGAGGAGGGGAGAGGGGGCCCCACTCACTGCCTGTAATGGGGAGGAGGGGAGAGACGCCCCACTCACTGCCTGTAATGGGGGAGAGACGGCCCCACTCACTGCCTGTAATGGGGGAGAGGGGGCCCCACTCACTGCCTGTAATGGGGAGGAGGGGAGAGACGCCCCACTCATCTCATCTTTTACCTCAGTTGTCCCCCATTTTGTCCCTCCTCACAAAGCTGCAATCTGTTGCTAGGGGTAACCGTACACCAAGAAGCGAGCAGTGAGGCCTGTAAAACCCGCCACAGCCCCGCACATGCGCCGTGGGATCATTTCTGAGTTAAAGTGGACCAACACCAGGTGACTGGCATAATGGCGGGTCACACATCTCGCTGTGGATGTGCGCGCGCACACCGACCATTCAGATACAGGAGCCGCACTCAACTCGATACTGACGCCAGTGCTGCGCATGCGCAGTGGGATCAATGCTGAGGTTACCGATAGTACCGCGCATGCGCCGTGGGATCGGACCGGAAGTCCACACATTGGGGCATCCCAAATTAGAATTCTGATGTGTTATTGCTGCACATGAGCCGAGTGACGGGCCCCCGGGGGAGGTCACGTGGGCCCAGCACAGAGGACAAAGCCCGGGTAGCGGCGCCACGTGACGCAGCCTCGGGCGGCTCAGGCCTCTCGCGCTCCCGGGGGCCTCCGGCACTGACGTCACACTATGAGGTCACCGTTAGGGGGGTCCCGGTATGTATCCGGTCTCTGCTCCTTACCCATCCCGCGTCTTCCTCGCGCACAGCTCCGCTCTCTCTGCACAAAGATCGCCAACACCGCGATCTCGCGATAACTCCCAGCTTCCGCCCACCTCTCGTGGGAGATCGAGGAGACCAATCAGCAGCCACGAGACGTCATGGACTGGCCGGAAAGGGCGGGGAAACCAGTGAACGTCATGTGACCAGAAAGGGCGGAGCGGATACGTACGTGCGTGACAAGCGAGCGTAGAGCGTCCGTCATCTCTATGGTGCTTTCTATGGTGATCATCATGATATTGATCTCTATGGTGGTTTCTATGGTGATCATCATTATATTGATCTCTATGGTGGTTTCTATGGTGATCATCATTATATTGATCTCTATGGTGGTTTCTATGGTGCTCATCATTATATTGATCTCTATGGTGATCATCATTATATTGATCTCTATGGTGGTTTCTATGGTGATCATCTTCTTAGTGATCTCTATGGTGGGTTCTATGGTGATCATCTTCTTCGTGATCTCTATAATGGGTTCTATGGTATCCATCTCTAGGAAGATCATCTCTATGGTGGTTTCTATAGCGATCATTCATCATAGTGATCTCTATAATAGGTTCTATGGTGATCATCATTATATTGCTCTCTATGGTGGTTTCTATGGTGATCATCTTTAGCGATCTGTATGGTGGTTTTTACAGTGTTCTTCTTTATATTGATCTCTATGGTGGTTTCCATGGTGATCACCTTTGTAGTGATCTCTAAGGTGATTTATATGGTGATCATCTTCATAGTGATCTCTATAATGGGTTCTATGGTATCCATCTCTAGGAGGCTCATCTCTATGGTGGTTTCTATAGCGATCATTCTTCATAGTGATCTCTATAATGGATTTTATGGTGTTCATCTCTATGGTGGTTTCTATAGCGATCATTCTTCATAGTGATCTCTATAATTGGTTCTATGTTATTCATCTCTAGGATGATCATCGCTATGGTGGTTTCTATGGTGATCATCTCTATAGTGATCTCTATAATGGGTTCTATGGTATCCATCTCTAGAAGGATCATCCCTATGGTGGTTTCTATAGCGATCATTATTCATAGTGATCTCTATAGTGGGTTTTATGTTGTTCAACTCCAGGATGATCATCTCTATAGTGATCTCTATAATGGGTTCTATGGTGTTCATCTCTATGGTGATTATCTCTAGGAGGATCATCTCTATGGTGGTTTCTATAGCGATCATTCTTCATAGTGATCTCTATAATGGTTTCTATGGTGTTCATCTCTAGGAGGATCATCTCTATGGTGGTTTCTATAGCGATCATTCTTCATAGTGATCTCTATAATGGGTTCTATGGTGTTCATCTCTGGGAGGATCATCTCTATGGTGGTTTCTATGGTGATCATCTTCATACTGATCTCTATAAGGGGTTCTATGGTGGTTTCTATGGTGATCATTTTCATAGTGATCTCTATAATTGGTTCTATGGTATTCATCTCTAGGATGATCATCGCTATGGTGGTTTCTATAGCGATCATTCTTCATAGTGATCTCTATAATGGGTTATATGGTGATCATCTTCATAGTGATCTCTATAATGGGTTATATGGTATCCATCTCTAGGATGATCATCTCTATGGTGGTTTCTATAGCGATCATTCTTCATAGTGATCTCTATAATGGGTTCTATGGTATCCATCTCTAGGATGATCATCGCTATGGTGGTTTCTATGGTGATCATCTCTATAGTGATCTCTATAATGGGTTCTATGGTATCCATCTCTAGGAGGATCATCTCTATGGTGGTTTCTATAGCGATCATTCTTCATAGTGATCTCTATAATTGGTTCTATGTTATTCATCTCTAGGATGATCATCGCTATGGTGGTTTCTATGGTGATCATCTCTATAGTGATCTCTATAATGGGTTCTATGGTATCCATCTCTAGGAGGATCATCTCTATGGTGGTTTCTATAGCGATCATTCTTCATAGTGATCTCTATAATGGGTTCTATGGTGTTCATCTCTAGGAGGATCATCTCTATGGTGGTTTCTATAGCGATCATTCTTCATAGTGATCTCTATAATGGGTTCTATGGTGTTCATCTCTAGGAGGATCATCTCTATGGTGGTTTCTATAGCGATCATTCTTCATAGTGATCTCTATAATGGGTTCTATGGTGTTCATCTCTGGGAGGATCATCTCTATGGTGGTTTCTATGGTGATCATCTTCATACTGATCTCTATAAGGGGTTCTATGGTGATCATTTTCATAGTGATCTCTATAATTGGTTCTATGGTATTCATCTCTAGGATGATCATCGCTATGGTGGTTTCTATGGTGATCATCTCTATAGTGATCTCTATAATGGGTTCTATGGTATCCATCTCTAGGATGATTATCTCTAGGATGGTCATCTCTCTATGCTGGTTTCTATGGTGATCATCTTCATAATGATCTCTATAATGGGTTTTATAGTATCCATCTCTAGGAGGATCATCTCTATGGTGGTTTCTATAGCGATCATTCTGCATAGTGATCTCTATAATGGATATTCTAAGTACGTCACACACCCCGCTTCAAAGCTATTATTACACTTGGGTTTACCTACCTGTAGAGGGCGATATTGCAGAGAAGTCAAAGAAAAAAGAGAGCCCCTCCCAGTCTATAAATACCTGGGACCTCCCACTATATCCCAGTGTTCCTTCTCTGCAGATCGGCGACAAGTCAGAAGAATGAATTCTCCTGTAACTCCCGGCCCCCCTCTTGGTTCTATTGCTGCCCGGCGCTCTGTTATTACACCTTAGTGAAGCCTCCCAGCCTAGGCTGCTGGGCTGGGCGAAGGTAGACGGTACCTTATGGTGCCTAGGAGCCTGGCTCCACCGCAAGGCCCCATACTAGGGGGTAGGCGGTTTACCCAGTCTGGTGATCCCGGGTTGGGATGCCCTGTCCCTATTCTCGACCCTTGGGTGTTGGTGCCTTCCCCATGACTCCCTACATTGGGGGGGGTTCCCTTGTGTGTGTGATTCACTTTTCATTGTATATGTGTGTGGGGTTTTTTTTTTCCACGTTGGTGCCGATTAGGGCACAGTGCTGAGGGAGCTTCTCCCCCTCAGGCGTGGCGCAGGTCTGGGTGTCTTCGGGGAGCTTCTTCCCCTCTAGTCCGTCGGGAGGGGCGGGTTCGGTCTCGGTGTGCGCGCGCCGGCAGCCTGTCCTCTCCTTCTGCTAGCACCACGAAGGAGCCCGTTTCTGGCGGGATCCTTGCTCGTCTCGGGGAGGGGCGGGGTCGGACGCGTCATGCACTCTGGCGTCCTGCCTTCTCTTGCTTCTGTGCATGCGTTCCATGGCCCGCCCCCTGCTGCTGGCTGTCGGGCAGTCTTGGCGGGATGTGCACATCACGGAGGGGCGGGGCCGGGACGCTACGCGCGTTTTTGCTGGCCCACCCTCTCTCTCTCTTTCTCCTGCTGCTGCGGTCCATGTGCGTGGTTGGCTGCCATTTTGTAAGTGTGTTATTCCTTGTGCGGCCTGTTTTGCGTTTTCATGATGTGATGCCTATATATATATATATATATATTTATTTATTTATTTATTAGTGGAATGCCTGCCTTGCGGTCGGTCATTTTTCTGTACACAGGCCATTGTTTGCTATATCTTCTCTGTGTTGGAAACTTTGGCACTGAGTGATTGCTGTCCTTGGTCTTCCAGGTGTCACCTTGTTGCTAAAGGGGTCCCCCGGTCTTAAGATACCTGGGTAGTTTGTAGTTTTCCCGTTAAATCCTCCCACGTGGGACATTAAAGGGGCATCCCGGGTCGCTTATTGCGTAATTCCCTGGGTCATTGCGACTACCACAATTTCACCATATGGAGGCTTCCGACGATACCGGAAATGGCCCCTCGGGGCAATCCAGGCAATGTTTGGGGTGTGGGGCTCCCCTACCAGGGGATGATGTTTTACTCTGCATTCCATGTGCACAGCGGAACATTGCGCGGCAGTCCGGTACTCTGGCGTCCGGTTCCTCACCGCCTGTATCATCACCTACCCCTCCCCGCCTGTTCCGTACCCCATGTGACGTTGTCATGGGTGGGGAGTCGCAGTCTGAGGTGTGTGTCAATCTTGAGAAACTGTTTTCTACTGTGGTTGCCAAGGAGGCCCCGGCTAAGCGGAAGCATTTGTCCCCAGCCGCGCCGGCCTGTGACGTTGACGAGTTTGACTCGTTAGACTGGTCCGATTGCTCCCCGCTTGAGGAGGGTGAGCTATTTGGGGAATCGGACGAGGCTGACGACCAGCAATTCCTTGGTGCAGCTGGTGAGCAGGCGCAGGGGGATGTCTTTGACACCCCTTCAGTCCTGGCTCAGATGTTTGAGGTTTTGGCTATTTCTCCTCCTGAGGTGGCTCCTCCGCCACAAGGGGAGTTGTTTGAGGTGTCCAAGCCGCGCTTGGAGTTTCCCCATCAAAAGCACTTTGACAATGTCATTCTTAGGGAATGGGAAAGGCCTACTAGGCTTCCAGGTGTTCCGCTGGGTTGGGATAAGAAATATCCTTTTCCGGCGGACCAGGTCAAGCGCTGGTCATCCCCTCCCGAGGTTGATGCTCTGGTTTTGGGGTTATCTAGCACTGCGGTTTTGCATTCTCCTGATTGTACTACCATCAAGGATGGTGAGGATAGACGTAGTGACCAGTTGGCTTGCCATGGTTTTGCCAGTGTTGGGTCGGCTTGCGGCCTATTTGTGCTTCGGCACTGTTGATGTTGGCTTCCAGGTCGCTTGTTAAGGATCTGTTGACTTCTTCCGGCCTTGACCCGTCTAGTGATGAGTTCATTGCTCTCAAACGTTGTGAGTTGTTTTTGTCTTTTGTGCTTGCCGCTCAGGATGACACCATGGTGGTGAGTTGTTTTTGTCTTTTGTGCTTGCCGCTCAGGATGACACCATGGTGATGTGTAGTAGGACTACGGCTTTGTTGGTGGCTATCCGGCGGTCGGTTTGTTTGCGCCAATGGGCGGCTGATTTTGTTTCTAAAAGGTCTCTTACGGCTCTCCCGTTGTGGGTATGCGCCTGTTTGGAGAAAAATTGGAATCGGTTGCCAAGGGAGGCAAGTTACCTCAGCGCAAGAAACGTCGTCGTTCCTTTCGGGGGACGACCTCCTTTAACCCTTCCTTTCGGGGAGCCAGAGCGTGCAGGGGTTCGGCTTTCTCTGCCACCAGAGGTGTCGCCTGGAACAGGGGCAGGGGTCGTGCCCGTCCTGGACACTCTTGGAGCTCCAAGCCCAAGCCCGCTCATCAATGAGGGGGTGCCCTCACCCTTGCGGGTGGGGGGACGGCTGCGACTTTTCTCCCAGGTCTGGGACCGGGAGGTCTCGGACAGATGGATTCGGGAAGTGGTGTCATCCGGTTACAAGCTTGAGTTCGAGTCCCGGCCTCCTCGCAGATTTTTCAGGTCTCGGGTCTCGTCGGACCCCCTGGCTGCGCAAGAGCTCCGGGCAGCTGTGAAGAATCTTTTGGATATGGCGGTCATTTGCCCGGTGTCTTCCGCGGAAAGGGGCCTGGGCTACTATTCAAATCTGTTCACGGTGCCCAAAAAGGACGGATCTGTCCGTCCCATCCTCGATCTGAAGCTCCTCAACAGGTTTATTCGTCCTCGGAAGTTCCGCATGGAAACCCTGCGCTCGGCCATCAATTCTCTTCGTCAGGGGGACTTCATGACGTCCATAGACATCAAGGATGCTTATTTACACGTTCCTATCTTCTCGGCACACCAGAAATTCCTCAGGTTCGAGGTGGAGGATCGACATTTTCAATTTGTGGCTCTTCCGTTTGGCCTTGCCTTGGCTCCAAGGGTTTTCACCAAGGTGCTGGCAGGGGTGCTGGACCTCCTCAGGGTCCAGGGAATTCGCATTGTGCTTTATCTGGACGACCTTTTCATTATGGCTTCGTTTCTCAGCCAATCGGAGACAGATACCAGGACTGTGGTGGCCACTCTGGAGAGATTCGGCTGGGTGATCAACTATCCCAAGTCCTCCCTCTTTCCGTCCAGGGTGGTGTCCTTTCTGGGAATGTCTCTGGATTCTTCCCAATACAGAGTGTTTCTTCCTCACTCCAAGGTTCTCTTGATTCAGGAATTGATTCAGCTTCTTTTGTCCAACCCTTGCCCGTCTATCAGGCAGGGAATGAGGCTGGTGGGATTGATGGTGGCCTTGTTCGAGGCGGTTCCCTTTGCTCAGTTTCTCACAAGGACGCTTTAGCTTCAACTGTTGGCGGCTTGGGACCGGTGTCCAAGGTCGTTGGAACTGTCTTTTTGGATGTCCTCCCGGGTTCGGCAGTCTCTTCAGTGGTGGCTGGTTCCGGCCAATCTCGAGGGGCCGGTCTTTTCTGGCGCCTCTTTGGGGGACAGTCACCACGGATGGCAGTCTGTCGGGGTGGGGGGGGGCTTCTGGAAGGATTTTCAGTTTCAGAGGCTGTGGGGGCCTCAGGAGGCCACTTGCCCATCAATGTTCTGGAGCTGAGAGCTATCAGGTTGGCTCTGTCTCACTTGACACAGCAGTTACAGGGCTTGCCGGTGCAAGTTCGGTTGGACAATCGGACGGCGGTTGCCTATATCAATCACCAGGGGGGGGACTCGCAGCTGGAGTACCCTCAGGGAGGTGTCTCTGATTCTGGCCTGGGCGGAGAGCCATGTCACTTGCATTTCGGCGGTGTACATCCCGGGCGTGGAGAACGCAGGACTCTCTGTGCAGGTGCTCTTCTTGCCAGGGGGAATGGTCTCTCAATCCCAAGGTTTTTCGGTCTCTTTGCCTCCGGTGGGGGACACCGGAGGTGGACCTGTTTGCCTCTCGTCACAATCACAAACTTCCAGCTTTTGTGTCTCTCTCTCAGGATCCTCTGGCTCTGCCAGTGGATGCCATGTCCCTGAGCTGGAGGGACCTGGGGTTTCTTTATCTGTTTCCTCCAATTCCCATGGTGGGCAAGGTGTTGCGAAAGCTGGCCCTAGAAGGGGTTCCCACCATTCTGGTGGCTCCAAGGTGGCCAAGGAGGATGTGGTTCGCAGACATCGTCCGGCTGGCAGTGGATCACTTCGTTCTGCCCCTTCGGCCGGACCTGCTCACTCAGGGTCAACTACTTTATCCCAATTTACCAACATTGGCTTTGACGGCTTGGCTGCTGAAACCTCCATCTTAAAGGAGGAAGGCCTCTCTGATTCTGTGATTCAGACTCTTGTTAGTGCTAGGAAGAGATCCTCTTCTACCATCTACTATAGGACTTGGAGATCTTATATTGATTGGTGTGAGGTCAGGGCCTTGCCCTGCCAGGTGTTCTCTATTTCTAGGATTTTGGATTTTCTGCAACATGGGCTGGACTTGGGTCTCCAGCTGAGTACATTGAAAGGGCAGGTTTCTGCCTTGTCTGTCTTTTTTCAATGGTCTTTTGCGCTTCATCCTTTGGTTAAGACCTTTTTTTCCAGGGGGTCTCGCATCTGCGACCTCTTAGGAAACCTATGCTCCCTGTGTGGGATTTGAATTTGGTTCTTTCTGCTCTTCAGGGTCCTCCATTTGAGCCTTTGCAGGATATTGCTCTTTCTACATTAACTCAGAAGGTTGCCTTTTTTGGTTGCCATCACCTCTGTTCAGCGTGTCTCGGAGTTGGCAGCCTTGTCGATTTAGGCTCCTTACTTTGAGAGGCATCAGGACAAGGTGGTTTTTCGATTCAAACCTGATTATCTTCTTTTTACCTTAACCAAGACGTTGTTCTTCCTTCCTTGTGTCCTAAGCTTAGGAATGACAAGGAGAGGGTTTTGCATTCTTTGGACGTGGTTGTGTGAAGTACTATTTGGTTACTACATCTCCTTTTAGTAAGTCTGATGCTTTGTTCGTGGTTCCTTGTGGGACTAGGAAAGGTTTGGCGCCCGCTAAGTCTTCCATTAGTAAACGGATTCGTCAGGCCATTGTTGGGGCCTATTCTGCCAAGGGGAAGGCTCCCCCTTTTCGTGTTACTGCTCATTCTACTCGTGCGGTTGGAGCGTCCTGGGCCTTTCAGCACCAGGCTTCTGTTGAACAGGTTTGTAAGGCCGCTACTTGGTCTTCTGTTCACACCTTTTCCAAGTTTTACATGGTTGATGTGCGGGCCTCAGCGGATGCTGTGTTTGGCCGCAAAGTTCTGCAGGCTGCAGTGGTTTGAGTTATGCATTGTGCCTTGTTGGATCCCCGCCCTTTATGGACACTGCTTTTGGATGTCCCACATGTAATGAATGTCTTGAAGCGGGGTGTGTGACATACTTAGAATAATACCATTTTGTGAATACTCACCTGTAAAATGGGTATTATAAGTATGTCACACACCCCACTTCACCCGCCCTTTTTGGTATCCTGGTTCTTTATAGGGTGAAGCTTTTTCAATTTTAAGGTTTACAGTTGGATCTTCCTGGTCCCTTTGCCTTACTGCTGTTTGAAAACTGGGATATAGTGGGAGGTCCCAGGTATTTATAGACTGGGAGGGGCTCTCTTTTTTCTTTGACTTCTCTGAAATGTCGCCCTTTACAGGTAGGTAAACCCAAGTGTAATAATAGCTTTGAAGCGGGGTGTGTGACATACTTACATTTTACAGGTGAGTATTCACAAAATGGTATTTTTATGGTGTTCATCTCTAGGAGGATCATCTCTATGGTGGTTTCTATAGCGATCATTCTTCATAGTGATCTCTATAATAGGTTCTATGGTATCCATCTCTAGGAGGATCATCTCTATGGTGGTTTCTATAGCGATCATTCTTCATAGTGATCTCTATAATGGGTTATATAGTATCCATCTCTAGGATGGTCATCTCTCTATGCTGGTTTCTATGGTGATCATCTTCATAATGATCTCTATAATGGGTTTTATAGTATCCATCTCTAGGATGATCATCTCTATGGTGGTTTCTATAGCGATCATTCTTCATAGTGATCTCTATAATAGGTTCTATGGTATCCATCTCTAGGATGATCATCTCTATGGTGGTTTCTATGGTGATCATCTTTATGTTGGTTTCTATGGTGATCATGTCTATGGCGACACTTCTGGTTGTTATAGAGGAACAGCAGGCTTATTCCTTCTCCCAGCAGCGTCCTCATTTGGGATACCCCAATATACTTACATAGCTGGCAATCCCGCAGTGCATGCACAGGCCACGCCCACACACCCCGCTATCTGAGGAGCGCTCCCGCAGCTGGCCTAAAGTTGGTTTCCTAAAGCAGAACAAGACCTGAGAATTTGAAGTTCCCGGGTTGTGCTCTCGCTGTGTGACACCCCCAGACACTCTTCTCGGTCCTACAGCACATGTGCGGCCGCTCGTCCAATCAGTGCTCTCGGAGCCACTGACGTCACATCGCCTAAGGCTAGAGGTGATGAGCAACTGACGGGCGTATCCCCCGCTTCCCTCTAACAGGGAGCGTCCATTCACAAATACCTGGCACTGCTAGAGGGAAGCGGCCACCCCATGATAACACCGGGAACCAGGACCTGGCGGGGTGCGCTGGGCGAGTATGGGGGGCGTGTAACACATTGCAGTGTGTGCAGCAGATAGGAAGCCCCTGGACACTTACATGAGTCGGCTGCTGCAGAATCAGCTGTGACATCACACAGAGAAGTGGGAGGGTCTATGACATCACACACACACACAGGGGTGGGAGGGTCTATGACATCACACACACACACACAGGGGTGGGAGGGTCTATGACATTACACACACAGGGGTGGGAGGGTCTATGACATTACACACACAGGAGTGGGAGGGTCTATGACATCACACACAGGGGTGGGAGGGTCTATGACATCACACACACAGGGGTGGGAGGGTCTATGACATCACACACACAGGGGTGGGAGGGTCTATGACATCACACACACACACAGGGGTGGGAGGGTCTATGACATCACACACACACACACACAGGGGTGGGAGGGTCTATGACATCACACACACACACAGGGGTGGGAGGGTCTATGACATCACACACACACACAGGGGTGGGAGGGTCTATGACATCACACACACACACAGGGGTGGGAGGGTCTATGACATCACACACACACACAGGGGTGGGAGGGTCTATGACATCACACACACACACACAGGGGTGGGAGGGTCTATGACATCACACACACACACAGGGGTGGGAGGGTCTATGACATCACACACACACACAGGGGTGGGAGGGTCTATGACATCACACACACACACACACACACAGGGGTGGGAGGGTCTATGACATCACACACACACAGGGGTGGGAGGATCTATGACATCACACACACACAGGGGTGGGAGGGTCTATGACATCACACACACACAGGGGTGGAAGGGTCTATGACATCACACACAGGGGTGGAAGGGTCTATGACATCACACACACACACAGGGGTGGGAGGGTCTATGACATCACACACAGAGGTGGGAGGGTCTATGACAACACACACACACAGGGGTGGGAGGGTCTATGACATCACACACACACAGGGGTGGGAGGGTCTATGACATCACACACACACAGGGGTGGGAGGATCTATGACATCACACACACACAGGGGTGGGAGGATCTATGACATCACACACACACAGGGGTGGCAGGATCTATGACATCACACACACACAGGGGTGGGAGGGTCTATGACATCACACACAGGGGTGGAAGGGTCTATGACATCACACACACACAAGGGTGGGAGGGTCTATGACAACACACACACAGGGGTGGGAGGGTCTATGACATCACACACACACAGGGGTGGGAGGGTCTATGACATCACACACACAGGGGTGGGAGGGTCTATGACATCACACACAAGGGTGGGAGGGTCTATGACAACACACACACAGGGGTGGGAGGGTCTATGACAACACACACACAGGGGTGGGAGGGTCTATGACATCACACACACACAGGGGTGGGAGGGTCTATGACATCACACACACACAGGGGTGGGAGGGTCTATGACATCACACACACACACACAAGGGTGGGAGGGTCTATGACATCACACACACAGGGGTGGGAGGGTCTATGACATCACACACACGGGTGGGAGGGTCTATGACATCACACACACAGGGGTGGGAGGGTCTATGACATCACACACACACACAAGGGTGGGAGGGTCTATGACATAACACACACAGGGGTGGGAGGGTCTATGACATCACACACACAGGGGTGGGAGGGTCTATGACATCACACACACAGGGGTGGGAGGGTCTATGACATCACACACAGGGGTGGGAGGGTCTATGACATCACACACAGGGGTGGGAGGGTCTATGACATTACACACACACGAGTGGAAGGTTCTATGACATCACACACAGGTGGGAGGGTCTATGACATCACACACGGGGGTGGGAGCGTCTATGACATCCCACACACAGGGGTGGGAGGGTCTATGACATCACACACACAGGGGTGGGAGGGTCTATGACATCACACACAGGGGTGGGAGGGTCTATAACATCACACACACAGGGGTGGGAGGGTCTATGACATCACACAAACACACAGGGGTGGGAGGGTCTATGACATCACACAAACACACAGGGGTGGGAGGGTCTATGACATCACACACAGGGGTGGGAGGGTCTATGACATCACACAAACACACGGGGTGGGAGGGTCTATGACATCACACACAGGTGGGAGGGTCTATGACATCACACACATAGGGGTGGGAGGGTCTATGACATCACACACACAGGGGTGGGAGGGTCTATGACATCACACACACACAGGGGTGGGAGGGTCTATGACATCACACACACACAGGGGTGGGAGGGTCTATGACATCACACACACACAGGGGTGGGAGGGTCTATGACATCACACACACACGGGTGGGAGGGTCTATGACATCACACACACACACAGGGGTGGGAGGGTCTATGACATCACACACACACAGGGGTGGGAGGGTCTATGACATCACACACACAGGGGTGGGAGGGTCTATGACATCACACACACAGGGGTGGGAGGGTCTATAACATCACACACACAGGGGTGGGAGGGTCTATGACATCACACAAACACACAGGGGTGGGAGGGTCTATGACATCACAGAAACAAACACACGGGGGTGGGAGGGTCTATGACATCACACACAGGTGGGAGGGTCTATGACATCACACACACAGGGGTGGGAGGGTCTATGACATCACACACACAGGGGTGGGAGGGTCTATGACATCACACACACAGTGGTGGGAGGGTCTATGACATCACATACACAGGGGTGGGAGGGTCTATGACATCACACACACAGTGGTGGGAGGGTCTATGACATCACATACACGGGTGGGAGGGTTTATGACATCACATACACAGGGGTGGGAGGGTCTATGACATCACACACACACAGTGGTGGGAGGGTCTATGACATCACACACAGAGGTGGGAGGGTCTATGACATCACACACACACACAGGGGTGGGAGGGTCTATGACATCACACACACAGGGGTGGGAGGGTCTATGACATCACACACAGGGGTGGGAGGGTCTATGACATCACAGAAACAAACACACGGGGGTGGGAGGGTCTATGACATCACACACACAGGGGTGGGAGGGTCTATGACATCACACACACACACAGTGGTGGGAGGGTCTATGACATCACACATACACAGGGGTGGGAGGGTCTATGACATCACACACACACAGGGGTGGGAGGGTCTATGACATCACACACACACAGTGGTGGGAGGGTCTATGACATCACACACACACAGGGGTGGGAGGGTCTATGACATCACACACACAGGGGTGGGAGGGTCTATGACATCACACACACACAGTGGTGGGAGGGTCTATGACATCACACACACAGGGGTGGGGGGTCTGACACACAGGGGTGGGAGGGTCTATGACATCACACACACACACAGGGGTGGGAGGGTCTATGACATTACACACACAGGGGTGGGAGGGTCTATGACATCACACACAGGGGTGGGAGGGTCTATGACATCACACACACACAGGGGTGGGAGGGTCTATGACATCACACACAGGGGTGGGAGGGTCTATGACATCACACACACAGGGGTGGGAGGGTCTATGACATCACACACACAGGGGTGGGAGGGTCTATGACATCACACACACAGGGGTGGGAGGGTCTATGACATCACAGCAGGGTAGGATGCCCCTGCCCAGCTATTAGGCCTTTGTGTATTAGCATTGCTGTATCCACCTGTCACTGCAACACCAAGCTGGCTCCACCCACTGTCCAGTCCCCGCCTCTGAGGGGAGGAGTCAGCTGAGGCATCGCACAGCCCAGATATTCCAGGGATGCAGCCACCGATATTTACATCAGTGATGGAGCCTTGCGGTGGGGGGGGGGGGGGGTAGGGGGACGAGACGAGTGGACCATTCACCGGAAACAGACGCGTTTCTAGATAAAGACGAGTGGACCCATCATTCACCGGAAACCGGCGCGTTTCTAGATAAAGACGAGTGGACCACTCATTCACCGGAAACCGACGAGTTTCTAGATAAAGACGAGTGGACCACTCATTCACCGGAAACCGACGCGTTTCTAGATAAAGACGAGTGGACCCATCATTCACCGGAAACCGACGCGTTTCTAGATAAAGACGAGTGGACCCATCATTCACCGAAAACCGACGCGTTTCTAGATAAAGACGAGTGGACCCATCATTCACCAGAAACCGACGCGTTTCTAGATAAAGACGAGTGGACCACTCATTCACCGGAAACCGACGAGTTTCTAGATAAAGACGAGTGGACCCATCATTCACCGGAAACCGGCGCGATTCTAGATAAAGACGAGTGGACCACTCATTCACCAGAAACCGACGCGTTTCTAGATAAAGACGAGTGGACCACTCATTCACCGGAAACCGACGCGTTTCTAGATAAAGACGAGTGGACCACTCATTCACCGGAAACCGACGCGTTTCTAGATAAAGACGAGTGGACCACTCATTCACCGGAAACCGACGCGTTTCTAGATAAAGACGAGTGGACCCATCATTCACCGGAAACCGACGCATTTCTAGATAAAGACGAGTGGACCACTCATTCACCGGTCCTCGCCCCCGCTGGGTGACATCCCCCCCCCCGAAGATCGCCTGCTCAACTTGCAGTGCACGCGTGGCCTCTCGTCCAATCAGTGCATTGGATTAGGCAGGAGCCGCATCCCCGGCTTCCCTGCGGAGAGTGCGTGTTTTATCTGAGTGGTTGGGGGCGCGCGCGTCTGTGGCAAGTGACCGGCGTCAAGCTCAGGGGTTTGCAGGAGATCTACGAGGCCTAACACAGCAAGTTTGGTTGTGCTTTATAAAAGTGGGCGGGGCCAAGCGCGCAATCCAGACTGGATACAGAGCCGCAGCCCCTTTATAATGCGACGCGGAAATAAAAAGCCGGGCGAATGTATAATAGAGGTAAATTCTTATTATGTGCTAATGACTCCGCCCACTTTCAAAAATAGTTCAAAAAAATACTTGTAGCTCTTAAGGCCTCTAGAAAGTCTATAGAAACCCCGCCCACCCTAAAGCGTAGCAAAAATAACTCTGCATTTGGATTGCAGCGTGAATTTTTAAAAAAGAGGAAGCGCACTTCTGTGGAGCGTTCCCGAGACGCCGGGCCGTAGGGGCGCAAAGCGCGAGATGGGGTGAGCCTGGTGGGAGGGGCCTGTCTACAGCCGACTCCCATTGAAAACAATGGGAGGCCTCTGTACTCCAGTATATTACCATGCTACAGAGGCTCCCATTGTTTTCAATGGCAGTCAGCTGTACACAGGCCACTCCCACCAACCTCTATTCACAGGCCACTCCCGCCAAGCTCCATTCACAGGCCACGCCCGCCAAGCTCCATTCACAGGCCACGCCCGCCAAGCTCCATTCACAGGCCACGCCCGCCAAGCTCCATTCACAGGCCACGCCCGCCAAGCTCCATTCACAGGCCACGCCCGCCAAGCTCCATTCACAGGCCACGCCCGCCAAGCTCCATTCACAGGCCACGCCCGCCAAGCTCCATTCACAGGCCACGCCCGCCAAGCTCCAGTCACAGGCCACGCCCGCCAAGCTCCAGTCACAGGCCACGCCCGCCAAGCTCCATTCACAGGCCACTCCCGCCAACCTCCAGTCACAGGCCACTCCCGCCAACCTCCAGTCACAGGCCACTCCCGCCAAGCTCCATTCACAGGCCACTCCCGCCAAGCTCCATTCACAGGCCACTCCCACCAACTGTCAAAGACCCAGAGGAGTTGAGCCTGGTGGGAGGGGTCTGTGTACACCGGCTCCCATTGAAATCAATGGGAGCTTCTGTACTCCAGGTCTATTACTGTGCTATGGAGGCTCCCATTGTTTTCAATGGCAGCCAGCTGTACACAGGCCACTCCCACCAACCTTGATTCAGAGGCCACTCCCACCAACCTCAAGTCACAGGCCACTCCTGCCAACCTCAATTCACAAGCCACTCCCACCAAGATTCACAAACCAGGGCTGCGGGTGACCAATCGGCCCCACTGCCCAGTCCTCCCAGCCCAACCCCCTCCAGGGTGTAGCAGTGCAAAGACCCAGATGAGCTGTGCTTGGTGGGAGGGGCCTGTGTACACCGGCTCCCATTGAAAACAACAGTAGCTTCTGTACTCCAGTCTATTACCATGCTACAGAGGCTCCCATTGTTTTCAATGGCAGCCAGCTGTACACAGGCCACTCCCACCAAGCTAAATTCACAGGCCCCTCCCACCCGTCTACGCACCCGTCGCACTGCTTGGTCTGGAAGTCTAGGTAATAGTCCACAGAAGTGCGCTTTTCCTTTAAAGAGTTCAACTCCCTGGGGCATCCCGAATTGTGAGACCTTCTGCTGTGTAACCCCTCAGCCAATCAGCAGCGCCCGTTCCATTCATATTTCCATGGCGTAAATCTGAATGAAGCGTGCGCGCGCGCCCCCCATTGACCTCTAGCTGCGCCGGCCAATCAGAGAGAGCAGCTACAGGAATGCGATAGTGGCGCAGGCTCGTGGTTCGGGCGATCTTGGCGTCACAATTTGGGATGCCCCATAGAGACTTACACCAATCCCCTGTGAGGGGGACGTGGCTCCTCCCTAAATAGCCGTGGACCAATCCCTGTGAGGGGGGGCTTGGCTCCTCCCTAAATAGGCGTGGACCAATCCCCTGTGAGGGGGGGCCTGGCTCCTCCCAAGATAGGCGTGGACCAATTCCCTGTGAGGGGGGGCTTGGCTCCTCTCTAAATAGGTGTGGACCAATCCCCTGTGAGGGGGACGTGGCTCCTCCCTAAATAGGCTTGGACCAATCCCCTGTGAGGGGGGCTTGGCTCCTCCCTAAATAGGCTTGGACCAATCCCGTGAGGGAGGCTTGGCTCCTCCCTAAATAGGCTTGGACCAATCTCCTGTGAGGGGGGCTTGGCTTCTCCCTAAATAGGCTTGGACCAATCCCCTGTGAGGGGGGTGTGGCCTCTAGGAGCCCTTGCGCTGGCGTTTGAGGTATCCGAGGTTGTAGTCTCTGGGCCCTGGAGCTCGCGCCCTCTTGGCCTGGACCTGGGACTGTGCCGTCAGCTGCAGCTTGATGGCGCTAGAGTTCACTTTAGCCGCCACCAGCAGCTCCTTCATCCCCTTCATCTTCTGGCTCTGGAAATCCAGCGTCAGCGAGTGGGCAAGCTCCGCCTCCTCCGCTTTGGAGTCCTGGGCGGGGCGCTGGGCGGCAGGGAGGGGCTCCCCAGGTCTGGAATCCCGCCGGGGGGCACGCCGCCTCGTTTCCTCAGACTCCTCCTCTTCGGGGACCGTGTCCGGGTTCACCAGAGTCACCTGCTGCCTGACCTGGAAAAGGTCAAAACACGTCACTTAAAGCTCCGCCCACTCTACAATCCCCACCCACCATCCAGTGCTCCCCCCTCCAATCCTACAGCCCCATCCGCCCACCAAGTCCCTCCATTCCTACAACACCATCCTCCCAACCCCGCCTACCCAGTCCCTCCAATCCTACAGCCCCGTCCTCCTGACCCCGCCCACCCAATCGCTCCAATCCTACAGCCCAATCCTCCCAACGCTAACCCTACTGGTCAATCTGTCCAACCCTGACCCCACTGGGTCAACCCCTCCAGACCTGACACTCCTGGTCAACCCAACGCTAACCCTACTGGTCAATCCGTCCAACCCTGACCCTACTGGGTCAACCCCTCCAGACCTGACACTCCTGGTCAACCCAACACTAACCCTACTGGTCAATCCGTCACCCTATTGGATTAAGCCCTCCAGACCTGACACTCCTAGTCAACCCAACGCTAACCCTACTGGTCAATCCGTCCATCCCAATCTCTACTGGTCAACCCTCCCAAACCCAACTGGTCAACCCAGCCCAAACCCAACTGGTCAACCCAGCCCAAACCCAACTGGTCAACCCAGCCCAAACCCAACTGGTCCCGATTGGTCCATTCTAGCATTTCTATTTACCTGTGCATCGAATCTCCCCAGCGACTGCACCAGAAACGTGGCCCAGCCGACATGAAGCACAGGGGTTGGGCTGTCCTCCTCCCACTTACAGATTCCATCATAGAAACGCAGGAGGTTCGCGAAGCAAGACGGGTCCTGAAGAGCAGAACCGTTCTGAAGAGGGAAAACGATCATTAGACATTTGGGTATCGATATGTGGCACAGTCCTGTTGTGTCGAAATTTTCGATTGTCACCTGATTCGACGTCTCCTCCTTCAGCAAATTCGGCAGCAGGTCGTTCGCAATGTCAAAAAGATCCTTGTAGATCTCCTCATCTTCACGACAATAATTATACCTAGAGGGCAGAAATATGCCATAATATAGTATACAGCACAATCACAGAATATATATTATATATATTTTTCTCTCTCTATCTATATATAGTGGTAAAGTGTATGGAAAAGTCGTGGATGGGGCCTATATTTCCCATGCTGGGATATCAGAGATCCAATCCACATCCCGGGTCCTCTATGGGTTTTTCCCATACTCCCAAGTCTATCCAGGTGATGAGACTAATTGAAGGAAGGAAGCCCTATAAAAGGGAGCTAACCCTTTCACTTGTATTCCCGAGTGCGCTGCAGCTTTAAGGACAGAGAATCATTTGATATTAATAAGAAATAATACAATTCTGCGATTACTCACCTGTAGGATTGGTATTATACGTATACGGCACATCCTGTTCCAGAGATAATTCCTTACGTTTGGGTTATACATCCACAAGATGGCGCTGGACTGCAGAGACTGCTCCTCCCGGCCCCTTATATTCCAGGGACCTCCCACAAATTCCCCAGTATTGACAAGCAGTGAGCAAGAAGCTGGGAGAATAACAACCATAATCAAACAATTTAAACCGTGATAACAATCACCATACAGAGGCACTAAGAACAATGAAAACCAGGGCGGGGTGGAGCAGGACGCGCTGTATACGTACAATACCAATTCTACAGGTGAGTAATCACAGAATTCCTGACCACATCCCAGGAATGTAGAGTCCTCTCCTTCGGGTTACTGGGATTAGGGCACAGAGAAGGAAAAACAATGGCCTGACTGAGATGAAATGTAGACACAACTTTAGGCAGAAGATCTGATTTAAAGCGAAACACCACCTTGTCCTGGTGTCTCTCATAGTAGGGGGGCTGGATGGAAAGCGCCGCCAACTCCGAAACACGCCTAACAGAAGTGATAGCCACCAAAAAGACTACCTTAAGCGTAAGAATGGACAAAGCAACCTCATGCACAGGTTCAAAAGGAGACCCCTGCAAGGTAGATAAGTCCCAGACAGGCAACATAGGCTTACGTGGGGGGCGCACATGAGTGACCCCCTGGAAAAAAGTCTTGACCAGAAGATGCTGAGCAAAAGATGCCTCTGCCCAGGACAGGATCAGAGACACTTCCTTGAGGGCCCTCTTGCTCCGGGTCCCTCCCTGATGATTGATGTAGGCAACTGCTGTCTGGTTGTCCGAGTGTACCTGAACAGCCCGACCCCGAAGGTGTGGGGTCAAGCGAGCTAGAAACAACCTGATCGCCCTCAGTTCCAGAATGTTGATAGGAGTGTGGGCCTCCTGAGGGCCCCACTGCCCCTAGAATGTTAGGGATCTCCAGAAGCCCCCCCCCCCAACCTGTCAGAATGGCATCCGTGGTGACCGTCTCCCAGCAAGGGCCCAGAAAGGATCTGCCCACCAACAGGTTCCTTGAGTCCAGCCACCACGAGAGGGACCGCTTGGCTAGTGAGGGACAGAACCAAAACCTGATCCAGGGACACGGGGTCCCTGTCCCATACAGACAAGAGGTGGAGTTGAATAGACCTCATGTGAAACTGAGCATAAGGAACCGCCTCGAGGCAGGACACCATCAGGCCCACCAGCTGCATTCCCTGCCTGATGGAAGGATGAGGGCAGGACAGAAGGAGCTGAGCTTGCAGACTGTCCACTTTCTGCTGAGGAAGAAAGATCCTGGCCCGAGCTGTATCCAGATTCATGCCCAGAAAAGGCGTCACCAAAGAGGGAGACAGGGAGGATTTGGAGTGGTTTATCACCCAGCCGAATGACTCCAGTGTGGTCACCACCCGCTGAATATCCAGCTCTGCCTGTTGGAAGGACGGAGAAGTGATAAGAATGTCGTCCAAATAGGGAAGAATGCGAATGCCCTGAGACCTGAGCAGAGACATAACGCCTGCCAGGACCTTGGTGAATACCCTGGGAGCTGAAGTGAGACCGAAGAGCAAGGCCACAAACTGGTAATGCTGATCCTCCAGGGCGAACCTGAGTAATCTTTGATGACCTGGAAAGACTGGAATATGGAGGTAAGCATCCTTGATGTCCACAGAGGTCATGAAGTCCCCTGGGCATAGTGAACTTACAGCTGAGCGCAGAGTCTCCATGCTAAAACGCCTGGATCTGACAAACTTGTTGAGAAGCTTTAAGTCCAGGATGGGTCTGACAGACGTCTCTTTTGGGAACGGTGAAAAGGTTGGAATAGTAGCCCTTGCCCCTTTCCCCTAAGGGCACTTGGCAGATGACCCCCAGCTCCAGTAGATTCTGCACAGCAAGCAACAGGCCCTGAGCCGACAGGGGGTCTTGAGGCATACGGGATCTGATGAATATTGGGGGCGGCCAGGCAGCAAACTATCTTGTAACCGGAGGACACTACCTCCTGAATCCACCGGTCTGAGACATGACGCCTCTAGACGTGAGCAAAGAGCTGAAGCCGTCCCCCCACCCGGATGGGTGAGGGCGCCCCTTCATGCCTGAGGGGGCTTGGGGGAAGACTTAGATTTGGAACCCCAGGAGGGGCCAATGTGGCCACGTCCTCTGCCCCTGCCCCAGAAATCTCCCCTGCAAATGAAGCTCCCCTTCCCATTCTGGACCCACGGTCGGAGGGAAGAAAGGAACCTGAACCCCGAAAGAGCCGAGACTGTCTCTTGCGCTGGAGTAACCTGCCTCTCTTAGCAAACAGGTCCAGGCGGTCCCCAAATAGACGCAGTCCTTTAAAGGGGAACCCAGTGAGAGCCTTCTTGGCAGCACTGTCAGCTGCCCACTGGCGCAGCCAAAACCGAGCGGCGTATCGCCACCGCCAAGGCAGAAGCCCTGCCACACATTTTAATGGTATCATCCAAGGCAGAGAGGACATATGCAACAAATTCCTCACAACGCAGAAGGGCTCTATACTCTTCACTAGCTGCATCATCAGGAGCCTCATCTAAAATACTCTTGAGCAGGGTCCTAATAGCCACAGCTGTAATGGCACAAACCGGGCGCAGCGCAGACCCCGCACAGGCAAAGGCATGGGAAGCCAGCTGATCAATACGCCAGGCCTCACCATCCCTCAGCATAGTGGAGCCAATTCTGGGACAACCCCAGAATTGGTGCATCCCCCTCGGGAGGGGACGACCAACGCTTAACCACTTCAGCGGGAAAGGGATACCTCTTATCCCAACTCTTAGGCACCCCAGGGAGCCTGCTCGGTCGCTCCCACTCTTTGAGCACAAGATTATTAAAGTGAGTTTGCTCAGGAAACTCCAAACGTGGCTTAGCAGTGTGAAACAACTCCCTCTGCTGCCGAGGAGCCGCGACAGGAGGAGAGATAGAAAGTACTTCAAAAATGTGAGCCAAAAGCCTGTCAGTATCATCTGGAGCCCATGGGTCAGAGCCAGAATCAGCATAACCCTTAGGCTCCTCATCAGATGATGATGAATCAGAAAACAATTCCCCCTCTTCCAGGGGGGTATAGCCGGCCAGGTCAAAATATTCCTCAGCCTCCAAAGGAAAAAGGGAAACGCCAGGCGCCAGATGCCGCCTCTTAGCAGAGGCCTTACGTGCAGTAGAGCCAGCAATCAGCTTCTCAATGCTAGCCACCCTGGCAGACAAATCAAGCTGACACTCCCCACTGGTATGCACCTCACTGGGAGTCAGATGTAAGCGTGGGGGAGTAGGCGAAGCCAGAGGGGGTGCAGGCCCAGCCACCGGTAACCCAGACCGCAGCGCAAGCACCTGCTGGGCACAGGATACACAAACCCGCACATTGTCATCACTTGTAGGGGACACCCCACACGCCACACACAGCCGGGCTTGTCCTGAAGGAACCCCGAGCACATTATCCTGAGAAGCCTCCATATGGTGATTATCGCGGCCCACCGGCCAATAGGGATTTACGCAATAGGCCGCCCCAATAGCCCGCTAGGGAAGTGGGAGGTAAAGGCAGAATAGGCCTCTAATAGCAAAACTAAATAGAGGGGATAGGCCGGGAGAAACCACAATTAAGTTTGACCCGCCTGCAAGACAAACAGAAAGGTCCTGTAGGCGGTATGCAAGCATAATATATATATATATATATATATATATATATATATATATATATATATATATATATATATATATAGAATAAGCCAGCCGCAGGGGCCGCGGTAGGTAGACGCCAGCCACGCAGCACGAGGAGAGCAAAATGGCGCCCGCAGATACCTCGAGGGGCGGGCCGCGGAGACAGTGATGTGGAATGCGCCATCCGCAAGGCCCGCCCCCCCCCGAAGAGCGCCAAGGCGCCCACGTGACCATGTCAGCCAATGATGGCGCAGCAGCGCCTGAGGTAAAGTCGCCGCCGACCGCAGAACGCCGTACAAGCAGGCGTGGCGGCGGCGGTATTTTTAAAAGAGCAACCAACACACGCGGCAACACAAAGGCAAAGCATATCACGGAATACAATCCCAAAGAGTGAAGAATACACATACACCCCCCCCCCCCCCCCCCCGAGAAATACCAGGGAGGGCAGCGGCCAACCTAACGGCAGCCCACCGATGGACAGGAGGCGAGGGGCAATAGGGCGGGAGGGGCATCCCATAAGGCTCACCATGGGCCTATACAGCCCTCCTTAAGCACATGACAGCGGTGCTGCCTACCGTCACCCGACCAATGCAGCCTAAGCTGGGAAGAAGAAAAAAAGAGGAACGGGTGGGAATAGTCCTACAGGGCCGCAGGCTAATAGCGCCGCTCACCTGCGAGAAGAGAGAGCCATCTTCTTGCCTTCGCAGCGCCGACTGCAAAGAAGAACTGGGGAATTTGTGGGAGGTCCCTGGAATATAGGGGGCCGGGAGGAGCCACTTTTTTGCTGTCTCTGCAGTCCAGCGCCATCTTGTGGATGTATAACCCAAACGTAAGGAATTATCTCTGGAGCAGGACGTGCTGTATACTTAGAATAATTGTGTGAGTAGAAGCTCACTCACACTTGCCTCAAGGACACAGCTGGAACATTGCTGTTGCGAATAGTAAAAGATAACAAGACTGCTAGAAGAATGTGCTGTGTCTTGAAATCGTTTCATGTAACTGTTCCTGTCCGTACTTTCCCAAGGATGCCCCTTCCCCGAGGGTAGGGGCAACGGCTGCGCTCATTGTTTCTGACATGTACTTAAGTTCTACGCGCCGAAAATACAATTCTGTGAGTACTCACCTGTAGAATTGTTTTTACTATGCATGGCACGGCCTGTTTCATGAAGTCCTTACGTATGGGATATTCCGCCACAAGGTGGCGCAGTGTACTGCAGAAGAGTGGTGGCCCCTCCCGGTACCCCATAAAAACGGGATCAACCATAGACTTCCCAGCGTTGACAAGCAGTGATACAAGAAGCCGGGAGATAATAAAGGTAAAAAATGATAAAAAGGTAAAAAATGGTAAAAAGGTAGAAAACCCCAACTAACTTGGAAACAATCACCATAAAGAGGCAACTAAGAATAACGATAACAAGGGTGGGGTGAAGCAGGCCGTGCCATGCAAAGTAAAAGCAATTCTACAGGTGAGTACTCACAGAATTGTATTTTTCCTATTGCATGGCACGGCCTGCTTCAAGAATTCCTTACGTAAGGTAGGGTGGGATCCCCAAAGAGTAACAGCCGGCAGTTCAAGTCACTGCCGCCTGAAGCACCTTGCGGCCAAAAGCAGCATCAGCTGAGGCCCTAACATCAACCTTGTAAAACTTGGAAAAGGTATGAACAGAAGACCAAGTAGCGGCCTTGCAAACTTGTTCAACAGAAGCCTGGTGCTGGAAGGCCCAAGAGGCACCAATAGCACGAGTAGAATGAGCAGTAAGGCGGAAGGGAGGATTCTTCCCCTTAGCAGAATAGGCCTGAATCACCGCCTGACGGATCCACTTGCTGATAGTAGATTTAGCCGGAGGCAAACCCTTCCTAGATCCAGCAGGAAGAACAAAAAGAGCATCAGATTTCCTGAAAGACTCAGTAGCGACCAAATAAAACTTCAGAGCCCTGACCACATCCAGAGAATGCAGAGTCCGCTCCTTGGAATTAGCAGGATTAGGACACAATGAAGGCAAAACAATGTCCTGATTGAGATGAAAGGCAGACACAACCTTAGGCAAGAAATCCGGCTTAAGCCGAAACACCACCTTATCCTGATGCCTCTCAAAATAAGGAGGCTTGATAGAAAGCGCGTCAGCTCAGAAACTCGCCTGACCGAAGTGATGGCCACCAAAAAGGCCACCTTAAAAGTCAGAATGGGCAACGCAGCCCCATAGATAGGCTCAAAGGGAGGACCCTGCAGACCAGACAACACCAGATTCAGGTCCCAAACAGGTAGCATAGGCTTACTTGGCGGACGCACATGAGTGACTCCATGGAAAAAAGTCTTAACCAACCGGTGATTGGCAAAGGATCTTTGGAAAAAAATTGCCAGAGCTGACACCTGTCCCTTGAGGGTACTAAGTTGAAGGCCCCACTCCAAACCATGTTGTAGAAATTCCAGAATCCTGGGGATAGAAAACACCCGACAAGGAAGAGACTTGGACTCACACCAGGCAATGTAAGCATGGCAGACCCTGTAGTAGATAAAAGACGAGGACTTCTTCCTAGCCCGAATCATAGTATCAACAACAGAGGCCGGCAAACCCTTATCCATCAAGATGGAGGTTTCAGCAGCCAAGCCGTTAAAGCCAGCGTTTGTAAATTGGGATGGCACAGTGTCCCTGAGTGAGAAGATCTGGATCCCTGGGCAAGACGTACCGATCTACTGCCAACTGCACGACGTCTGCGAACCATACCCTCCTTGGCCAACAGGGGGCCACCAGGATGGCTGGTACCCCTTCCTGGGTTATCTTCCGCAGCACCCTGCCCAGCAGAGGGAATGGAGGGAACACAGAGGAGCCGAAACTCCTTCCAAGGCATTGCTAGCGCATTTGTGGCGAAGGCCAGAGGGTCCTGCGACAGGGAGACAAATCTTGGAAGCTTGTGATTGTGGCGGGAAGCAAACAGGTCCACATCCGGCTGACCCCAGCGGAGACACAGGGAGCAAAACACCTGGTTGCTGAGGGACCATTCCCCCAGTCGAGACGTCCCTCTGCTAAGGGAGTCCGCCACCTGGTTCTCCACCCCCAGAATGTAGACCGCTGAGATGCAGGGGACATTCTCTTCCGCCCAAGACACTATCAGGGACACTTCCTTGAGGGCTCGCTTGCTCCGAGTCCCTCCCTGATGATTGATGTAGGCAACCGCCGTCTGGTTGTCTAAATGGATCTGAACAGCCCGACCCCGAAGGTGCGCGGTCAGAAAGAACCAACCTGATGGCCCTCAGTTCCAGGACATTGATGGGTGCATGGGCCTCCTGGGGGCCCCACCGACCCTGGAACTGCAGACTTCCAAAAGCCCCCCCAACCGGTCAGACTGGCGTCTATGGTGACAGTCTCCCAGCACTGGGGCAGAAAGGGCCTGCCCACTAGAAGGTTCCTTGAATCCAGCCACCACGAGAGGGACTGTCTGGCCAGTGGGGACAGAGCAAACTCCTGATCCAGGGACACAGGGTCCCGATCCCAAACTGACAGGAGGTGCAACTGAAGAGGCCTCATGTGAAACTGAGCAAAGGGGACCACCTCGAAGCAGGACACCATCAGGCCCACTAACTGCATCCCCTGTCGGATGGAGGGATGAGGACACAAGAGCAAAGTCCGTGCCTGCTCCGGAAGGCCCTCCACTTTCTGCTGAGGAAGGAATACCTTGACCTGAGAGGTATCCAGAGTCATGCCCAGAAAAGACCTCACCAAGGACGGAGACTTGGGAAAATTGATCACCCAACCGAAGCACTCAAGAGTGTAGGTCACCACCTGAGTGTCCTGCTCGGCCTGATGAAGAGACTGAGCCGCAATCAGAATGTCGTCCAGGTAAGGAAGGATGCGAATGCCCTGATTCCGTAGCAGAGCCATCACGCCCGCCAGCACCTTGGTGAACAAGGGGCCGAGGTGATACCGAACGTTAAGGCCACAAACTGGTAATGCTGATCCTCCAGAGCAAACCCGAGAAATCTCTGATGACCTGGAAAGATTGGTACGTGAAGGTAAGCATCCTTGATGTCCACTGAGGTCATGAAGTCGCTCGGGCGCAGGGTACTGACCGCCAAGTGTAGCGTCTCCATGCGAAAGTGCTTGAACCTGACAAACTTGTGGAGACCCTTCAAGTCCAGGATGGGCTTCAGAGACCCGTCCTTTTTGGGGACCGTGAAAAGATTGGAATAGTACCCCTGACCCTGTTCTTGGGGAGGCACCAGACGAATGTCCCCTGACTCCAACACACATTGAACTGCAAGACACAAACCTTGAGCTGACAGAGGGTTTTGAGGCATCCGGGATCTGATGCATCTTGGGGGGGGGGGGCAGGCTGCAAACTCTATCTTGTAACCGGAGGACACCACTTCCTGAATCCACCGGTCTGAGACGTGGAGCCTCCAGACGTGAGCAAAGAGCCAAAGCCGCCCCCACCCGGATGGGTGAGGAGGGCGCCTCCTCATGCCTGAGGGGCCTTGGGAGGGGGTTTTGGCTTGGAACCCCATGAGAGACCGGGACGACCACAGGATCTGCCACGGCCCTAAGAATCCCTGCGGGTACTCGAGAAGAGGGAGCCACAACCTCCTCTGGGTGCACGAAAGGAGGGGAAGTCTGCTTCCTACGTTGAGGCAGCCTAACATCCTTAGCTAAAACATCCAGACGCTTACCAAAGAGCCGCAGCCCCGCAAAGGGGAGCCCAGTGAGAGCCTTCTTAGCAGCAGCGTCAGCTGCCCACTGACGCAACCAAACAGAGCGGCGCATAGCCACCAAGAGCACATAGGCCCTACCGCCCAGCCTCACAGCATCATCCATGGCAGTAAGGATAAATACAACAAAATTAGAGCAAAGCAAGAGGGCCCTATAATCCTCCCTCCTCCTACCAGCCATAGCGCCATCACAGAGACGCTTGAGCTGTTTCTTAAGGGCAATAGCTGTAATGGCAGCAGCACAGGCCGGGAGCAGTCCAGCCCCCACAAAAGTAAAGGCATGGCAGGCCAGCTGATCCATGCGCCGGTCCTCGTTGTCCCGCAGTGTAGTAGTGTCAGGGGAAGGTATGACTGAGGTGTTGGACAGCCCTAGAACGGGAGCATCCACCTCAGGGGGACATGACCATCGCTTGACCAGGTCAGCAAGAAAAGGGATACCTCCTATCCAACCCTTTGGGCACCGCGGGCAATCTAGAGGAGTCCCCAGAGGAGTCAGAGTCCTGGGAAAGCTCCCCCTCCTCTAGGGGGTAACGACCACCAAAAGCATCAATTCCCTCATCCTCCTCAGGAAAGAGGGAGGGCATGGGATCCAGGTGCTGCTTCTTGCCAGAGGCCTTTCTTGGCCCAGGCATGGCAAGCTGCCTTTCAATGCTGGCCACACGCACTGCCAGATCAAACTGTGACCCCCTGCTAGTATCCCCCTCACTGGGGTTTAATGCAGGAGCTGAGGGGTAGGCAATGCCGAAGGAGGCGCAGAGCTGGGAAGAGGGCAGCCCAGTTTGGGCCGCAATGATACCTTGGGCGCATGGCACACACACCGCGGCACTGTTACTCAAAGGGGATGCCCAGCACATGGAACACATCAGGGATTGCCCCGAAGGACCCCCAAGCACGCTATCCCTAGAAGCCTCCATATGGTGATTAATACAGGCGCAATAGGCCAACACAGGGTAAGGGCTAATAAAAAGCCACCCGGGATGCCCCCCCCCAAGGGATGCCCCCAGAACCAGGAGAGAGGAGATTGGGGTGTGGTGGGGGAAGGGAGAGCAGGACCGGGAGAAACCACAACACACAGTTATCCCGCCTGAAAGACGTAAGCAGAAATACACATAAGCATCCCGCAATACATGCCTCAATAAAAACGCACAGCAGGTTCAAAATGGCGCCGGCAGAAGAACCTCAAGGGGCGGGCCGCGGGGGGACGATGTGATATGCATCAACCCCTCGTCCCGCCCCCCCCCCCCGAATAGCGCAAAAGACAGCGCTCAGGTGACCGCACCGGCGCCAACACAGTACAAAAAAACACCTCACAGATATAGCACCGCCCGCCGCGGAGCGTAGTACAAGCGGCGAAAAAAACACCATAAAACACCAAAAACACCACTTGCCGCTACCACCCGCCCCCCCCCCGAACACACAATGGGGGGAGGGAAGGAGAGAGCGAGCAGGCTGCGGCGAGATCGAGCCAGTAATGGAAGAGAGGGGGGGAACCCCAGAAGATGAGAAAAAAGGGGCACACAGTACCCGAAACACTCCCCCCCTCAGAGGCCAGGACAGGAAGTCCGCATCCCTAGTAGACTCACCATAAAGCCTATGGCCGGCTCCCCTTTGTGTTACAGGGTCTGCGGCTTGGAGCAGCGCTCCCCGATCACCTGACCCTAGTGCTCCTCTACCCTCACCCGATCAATCAGCCGAGGCTGGGAGGCACCGAGGGTCCGGAAACGGGTGGAAATGGACATGCAGGGCCGCAGGCTTGGTTACCCCGCTCACCTGCGCAATATAAAGAGCCATCTTCTATTTTCGCAGTGTCACTGCAGAGGAAAAACTGGGAAGTCTATGGTTGATCACGTTTTTATAGGGTACCAGGAGGGGCCACAACTTTTCTGCAGTACACTGCGCCACCTTGTGGCGGAATATCCCATACGTAAGTAATTCTTGAAGCAGGCCGTGCCATGCAATAGGATAAACAATTCTACAGGTGAGTACTCACAGAATTGTATTTTTCCTAGTGCATGGCACGGCCTGGTTCGTGAAGTCCTTACGTCTGGGACATCCAAAAGCAGTGTCCATAAGGTAGGGTGGGATACCCAAAGAGTAACAACAGGCAGTTCAAACCACTACCGCCTGAAGTACCTTGCGTCCAAAAGCAGCATCAGCTGAGGCCCTAACATCAACCTTGTAAAACTTCAACAGAAGCTTGGTGCTGAAAAGCCCAAGAAGCACCAATAGCATGAGTGGAATGAGCAGTAACACTAAAGGGAGGTTCCTTCCCCTTAGCAAAATAGGCTTTAACCACCGCCTGACGATCCACTTACTAATAGTGGATTTAGCCGGAGGCAAACCCTTCCTAGGTCCAGCAGGAAGAACAAAAAGAGCATCAGATTTCCTGAAAGACTCAGTAGCCACCAAGTAAAACTTCAGAGCCCTGACAACATCCAGAGAATGAAGAACCCGTTCCTTAGAATTAGTAGGGTTAGGACACAGAGAAGGCAATACAATGTCCTGATTGAGATGGAAGGCAGACACAACCTTAGGCAAGAAATCCGGTTTAAGCCGGAAAACTACCTTATCCTGATGCCTCTCAAAATAAGGAGGTTTGATGGAAAGCGCCGCCAGCTCAGAAACTCGCCTGACCGAAGTGATAGCCACCAAAAAGGCCACCTTAAGAGTCAGAATGGGCAAAGCAGCCTCACGCATAGGTTCAAAGGGAGGACCCTGCAGAGCAGACAGCACCAAATTCAAATCCCAAACAGGCAGCATAGGCTTACGCGGCGGACGCACATGAGTAACTCCCTGAAAGAAAGTCTTAACAAGCCTGTGATTGGCAAAAGATCTTTGGAAGAAAATTACCAGAGCTGACACCTGTCCCTTGAGGGTACCAAGTTCAAGGCCCGAATCCAAACCATGCTGCAAAAACTCCAGAATCCTGGGGATAGAAAACACCCGACAAGGAAGAGACTTGGACTGACACCAGGCAATGTAAGCATGCCAGACCCTGCAGTAGATAAAAGACGAGGACTTCTTCCTAGCCCTAATCATGGTATCAACAACAGAGGCTGGCAAACCCTTATCCATCAAGATGGAGGTTCCAGCAGCCAAGCCGTTAAAGCCAGAGTTTGTAAATTGGGATGGCACAGTGTCCCTGAGTGAGAAGATCTGGATCCTTGGGCAAGACGTACTGATCTACTGCCAACTGCACTTGTTTTGTTGATGTGGGTCTTAAACTATTTCATTTAAGCTTCACAGATTCACGTGTGTGATATACTGCTTCGCCCTCTGTACAGTAGTGCCCCGAGTGATAACATCAGGGTGGAGTGCTGGATTGTCGTGGGAATGGCCTGGTGTAATATATTTCATCTGAAAGTTGGTTGGAGGCACGCCGTTGACTTTAGAGCCATGAAGTGTGGTTGTACGACCATCGCGTTGTGTATCTGCTTTTTTGAAATTTGCCATTATCCTTGTGTCTCCTGTAAATCATTTATGGGTACCGGTATAGGTGCGCCTGTCTGGAGCCCTGTTTTTATTGTAAGAAGATTTGTCCTTGTTACAGTGTTTAAGGGGCAGAGGATTTGGAAACCCTCACTTCGGGGTTGGTGTTAGCTGCCCAATTTCTGCATGTTGCTCGGTGTTTTGTGCGGGGGAGCATCCCGTGTTAGGACCTTTAAGGGTATGTGGCACGCTTAGTATACTCTATTATGGCCCTTTGTTTTATTTTAATTTACAGACCTTTTGAGCATAATTAAGATCTTGGATTGCCATTGTTCCATATGGGTCTGTGGACCCTTATGGTAGGTGGTATAAACGGGCCCATTTAGATGGGTGGGATCCTTTATTCAGAGGGAGACACTATTATGAGTTATTATGCATTACCCCTTTTTGGGGTCTCTAAGTCCGGATTAAACATGGGGGTCCCTGGAGTTGAGTCCATTCACTGTTTGTGGGTCTAGGCTCATATGATTGCCTATCCTGTTACGGGAGTATTGCCCTGGGTTGTAGGTGGCTTAGTTATAAGTGTTACCTCTAGGTTGACTTGAATATATGCTTGTTATGTATTTGGTGAATGTGATCCACATATTCAAATGATTATAGATTTCGAGCATGTCTTTTTTTGTTATATTTGTTTTTTAAATTGTCCCCTCCATGACATAATTTGCACCTTGTTACTTACCTGCCTCGCTCCACGCTGGTGGCGGGTTCCACCGGGCAGTACTCTAGTACGCACGGCGGGCGGTCTCTGTCCCGCTCGCGCTGTCTAACTCCCGGCGTCTGGTGACGCTGTGGGGCGGGCAGGGCCGCTGACGCACTTCCGACCGGGGTGCGTCGGTTGGCCCCAGCCTCTCATTAGTTGCTGGGGCTGCCGACGCACTTCCGGCCGGGGTGTGTGCAGCGGCCCCGGAGCGGACCTTTCATTGGCGTGGGAGCAGGGTAGGTTTGTATGGTGGGAAGCTCATTAGGACCCTTTTTGCCCAGAAGTAGTAACGGGATTGTACCTCTACGAAACGCGTCGGCCTGGGGCGGGGGTGTCACGTGGGTCTGCTGGTAACCTGTGGGTAATTATACACATTGGCATTGTTATTATGGTGATGTTTTGATTGGTTCCTTTTTTCCATATTAGATAGGTACAGGTCAATAATTTGTCAGCACTTTACGCACATATAATTGTGGTTTTGCACTATTGATATGATAACTTAATCATGTGAAAGGGTTATATTTTTTATGAAATTTTGAAAATGGTATAATGTTTGTTGGACAGGAGGTTCAACTGGCCCACAGTGCCCCCCGGTGGTCATGAGATTATTTTTAATTGTGTTTTAAATGTCTGTATTCTGTGACACTGTTTGAATAAATTGGATTTACATTACTTTGGAAGATTATCTGGTGGTGCTGTTAACATCCTGGTTGTTGGGAGGGGAGTGTGGGGTCCCCTAATTTGTTTAGTGTTATATTCATTACCAGGTTAGCACACCTCATTCTATTAGCTGGTGCGGCCTTTTTTGGTATTAGTTTTAGTACTGCCAACTGCACGACGTCTGCGAACCACACCCTCCTCGGCCAACAGGGGGCCACCAGAATGTCTGGTACCCCCTCCTGGGCTATCTTGCGCAGCACCCTGCCCAGCAGAGGAAAGGGAGGGAAAACATAGAGGAGCCGAAACTCTGTCCAAGGAATCGCTAGCGCATCCGTGGGGAGGCCAGAGGATCCTGCGACAGGGAGACAAACCTTGGAAGCTTGTGATTGTGGTGGGATGCAAACAGGTCCACATCCTGCTGACCCCAGCAGTGACACAGGGAGCGAAATACCTTGGTGCTGAGGGACCATTCCCCCAGCCGAGACGTCCCCCTGCTCAGGGAGCCTGCCTTCTGGTTCTCCACCCCCGGAATGTAAACCACCGAGATACATGGAACATTCTCCTCAGCCCAAGACAGTATCAGGGACACTTCCTTGAGGGCTCGCTTGCTCAGAGTCCCTCCCTGATGATTGATGTAGGCTACCGCCGTCTGGTTGTCCGAGGGGATCTGAACAGCCCGACCCCGAAGGTATGTGGTCAGCTGAGAAAGCACCAACTTGATCGCCCTCAGTTCCAGGACATTGATGGGAGCATGGGCCTCCTGGGGGCCCCACCGACCCTGGAACTGCAGAGACTTCCAAAAGCCCCCCAACTGGTCAGACTGGCATCTGTGGTGACAGTCTCCCAGCACGGAGGCAGAAAGGTCTTGCCCACTAGAAGATTCCTTGAGTCCAGCCACCACGAGAGGGACTGCCTGGCCAGGGGGGATAGAGCAAATTCCTGATCCAGGGACACAGGGTCCCAATCCCAAACGGACAAGAGGTGCAACTGAAGAGGTCTCATGTGAAACTGAGCAAAGGGAACCGCCTCGAAGCAGGACACCATCAGGCCCACTAACTGCATCCCTTGCCGGATGGCGCGTGCCTGCGCCTGAAGGCCCTCCACTTTCTGCTGAGGCAGGAACACCTTGACCTGAGAGGTATCTAAAGTCATGCCCAGGAAGGACCTCGCTAAAGACGGAGACCGTGAAGACTTGGGAAAGTTGATCACCCAGCCGAAGGACTTGAGAGTGGAGGTCACCACCTGAGTGTCCTGCTCGGCCTGACGAAGAGACTGAGCCGCAATCAGAATGTCGTCCAGGTAAGGAAGGATCCGAATGCCCTGATTCCGCAGCAGAGCCATCACGCCCGCCAGCACCTTGGTGAACACCCGAGATGATAACGAACGGTAAGGCCACAAACTGGTAATGCTGATCCTCTAGAGCGAACCTGAGAAATCTCTGATGACCTGGAAAGATTGGCACGTGAAGATAGGCATCCTTGATGTCCACTGAGGTCATGAAGTCGCTCGGGCGCAGGGTACTGACCGCCGAGCGTAGAGTCTCCAGGCGAAAATGCTTGAACCTGACAAACTTGTCGAGACCCTTCAAGTCCAGGATGGGCCTCAGGGACCCGTCCTTTTTGGGGACCGTGAACAGATTGGAGTAGAACCCTCTACCCCGTTCCTGGGAAGGCACCGGGCAAATGACTTCTGACTCCAACAGACGTTGAACTGCAAGGCGCAAACCCTGAGCTGACCGAGGGTTTTGAGACACCCGGGATCTGAGGAAGGTTTTGGAGGCTGCAAACTATCTTGTAACAGGAGGACACCACCTCCTGAATCAACCTGTCTGAGATGCGTAGCCTCCAGACGTGAGCAAAGAGCCGAAGCCGCCCCCCCCACCCGGATGTGTGAGGGCGCCTCCTCATGCCCGAGGGGGCTTGGGGGAAGGTTTGGGATTGGGACCCCATGAGAGACCGGGACGACCACGTGATCTGCCACGGCCCCAAGAATCTCTGCGGGTACCCGAGAAGAGGGACCCACGACCTCCTCTGGAAGCACGAAAAGAGGGGAGGGAAAAGGAGGGCCCCCGAAAGGGCTGAGGCTTCCTCCTACGTTGAGGCAGCCTACCATCCTTGGCTAAAACATGTAGATGCTCACCAAAGAGCCGCAGCCACGTGAAGGGGAGCCCAGTGAGAGCCTTCTTAGCGGCAGCATCAGCCGCCCACTTACGCAGCCAAACAGAGCAGCGCATAGCCACCAAAAGGGCAGAGGTCCTTCCACCCAGCCAGACCACAACATCCATAGCAGTAAGGACAAAGGCAAAAAAATTAGAGCAAAGCAAGAGGGCCCTATAATCCTCCCCCGTTACCAGCCATAGCGCCATCAAGGAGACGCTTGAGCTGTTTCTTAAGGGCAATAGCTGTAATGGCAGCAGCGCAGACCGGACGCAGCCCAGCCCCCACAAATGTAAAAGCATGGCAGGCTAGCTGATCCATGCGCCGGTCCTCGCTGTCCCGCAGTGTAGTAGTGTCAGGGGAAGGCATGAACGGGGTGTTGGACAGCCGTAGAACGGGAGCGTCCACCTCAGGGGGACACGACCATCACTTGACCAGGTCAGCAGGAAAAGGATACCTCTTATCCAACCCTTTGGGCACCGCGGGCAATCTATTAGGACGGTCCCACTCCTTGAGCACCATATTAGAGAAATGACTCTGCACAGGGAACTCCAGACGCTGTTTATCAGGACGAAAGAACTCACCCTGCTTCCTCTTAGTTCAACCACCATCAACCCCACCAATCTCATCCCTAGCCGGATGGACGGACAAGGATTGGAAAGAAGAAGCTGCGCCAATTCCTGAATCAAGAGAACCTTGGCCTGAGGCAGAAACACTCTGTGTTGACAAGAATCCAAGGACATTCCCAGGAAGGACACCACCCTGGCCGGAGCGAGGGAGGACTTGGGATAGTTGATCACCCAGCCGAAACTCTCCAGAGTGGATACCACTGTCCTGGTGTCCGTCTCCGATTGACTGAAGGAAGGAGCCATGATGAGAAGGTCATCCAGATAAGGCACGATGCGAATCCCCTGAGCTCTGAGAAGGGCCATCACGCCCGCCAACACCTTGGTGAACACTCTTGGAGCTGAGGTAAGGCGGAACGGAAGAGCCACAAATTGAAAATGCTGATCTTCCACCACGAAGCGAAGAAACCTTTGGTGAGCCGGAAAGATAGGAACATGAAGGTAGGCATCCTTGATGTCTATGGACGTCATGAAATCCCCCTGCCGAAGAGAATCGATGGCAGAGCGCAGAGTTTCCATGCAAAACTTCCGGGAACGGATAAACCTGTTGAGGAACTTCAGATCCAGGATGGGACGAACCGACCCGTCCTTCTTGGGCACTGTGAATAGATTGGAATAATACCCGAGGCCCACCTCCGAGGGAGGGACCGGACAGATGACTGCCAATTCCAGAAGATTCCTCACCGCCGCCAGGAGCCCCTGCGCGGCCAAAGAATCTGAGGGAACACGAGACCTGAAAAATCTTAAAAGGAGGTCGGGACTCGAACTCCAGCTTGTAACCGGCCGACACCACCTCCCGGATCCACCTGTCCCCACACCAGGGAGAAGTGTCGCAACCGTCCCCCCACCCGCAAGGGTGAGGGCGCCCCCTCATTGCTGAGCGGCCTTGGCAGCGGGTTTGGCGCCCCAGGAGTGACTGTTCCAGTTTGCACCCCTGGAGGCCGAAAAGCCCGCACCTCTGCCAGCTCTGGCTCCCCGAAAGGAGGGGTTAAAAGAAGCCGCCCCCCAAAAAGGAACGACGTAGTTTCTTGCACTGAGGTAACTTACCTCCCTTGGCAACCGAATCCAGTTTCTCACCAAACAGGCGCAAACCCAAAAAGGGAAGAGCCGTAAGCGACTTCTTAGAATTAAAGTGGACCAACACCCAGGATTTTGACTATCCTGGGTGTTGGTCCACTTAGGCCCCGCTGTGTGAAACCCCCCCGATCGCCGCAAAAACTCACCTCTCCCCGCTCCCACGTGACCTCGTCCGGCCAATGACAGCGCTCAGAGCCGCTCTGGTATGCGCGTCCAAAGCCGCTTGGACGCGCATACCAGAACGCTGTCATTGGCTGCGTCTCTCGCTTCCCTCTAACAGGGAGCGCGCCTGCCATTCACAAAACGGCCGGCGCGGGAGCGCGCCCTGCTAGAGGGAAGCGAGAGACGCGGCCGCGTCTCGCGCATGCGCCGTTGGATCGCCGGTAAGGTAAGGATTGTGGGCCTCCTGGGGGGTTCCTCCCCGCGGGACATCCCGATTTCGGATGCCCCGCGGGGAGGGATCTGATCGGTCCGGGAATCTTATAGATTCCCGGGCCGATCCCCCCTGGGTGTTGGTCCACTTTAAAGTCAGCAGTCCATTTCCGCAACCACACCGACCGTCGGATAGCCACCGTGGTACTACTACACATCACCATGGCGTCATCCTGAGCGGCAAGGACAAACGAAACAAAGGATTCACAACGCTTGAGAGCAACAAACTCTTCACAAGAAGGATCAAGGCAAAATAAACCCCTGACAATGGACCTAACCGCCAACAACAAAAGTGCCGAAGCACAAACAGGCCTCAAAGCCGAACCCGCACAGACAAAACCGTGGCGAGCCAGCTGGTCAATCCGGCGATCCTCACCATCCTTAAGGATAGTAGTGTCAGGAGAATGCAACACGGCCGTGTTAGACAGCCCCAAAACCGGGGCATCAACCTCGGGAGGAAAAGACCAACGCTTCACCAAGTCCGTCGGAAAAGGATACTTCTTATCCCAACTCGGCGGAACACCAACAAGACGTGTAGGCTGCTCTCATTCTTTAAGGACGACATCCTCAAAATGTCATTGGCTGGGAAACTCCAAACGCGGCTTGGCCACATCAAACAACTCACCCTTAGGCGGGGGAGCCGCCTCAGGAGGGTCTAAAGCTAAAACTTCAAACATTTGAGCCAATATCGAAGGGGTGTCAAAGACCACCCCCGCAGCCTGGTCACCCTCAGCACCAAACAACTGCTGGACATCAGGGTCGTCCGATTCCTCAAGGATCTCCCCCTCTTCAGCCGGGGGGCAATCGGACCAGTCCAATGCCTCAAAAACATCAACATCTGGGTCCGGCGGAGTCGGGACAGGTGCTTCCGCTTAGCCGGAGCCTTCTGAGCGACCACAGCAGAAAACATTTTCTCAAGGCTGGCCAACTGGGTGCACACCTCGCATTGCGAATCCCCACCCATGACAACGTCACACGGGGTCCGGAACAGGCGGGGAGGAGTACGAGATGACACGGGCGGCGAGGAGCCAGAAACCGGAGTACCAGACTGGCGCTCAATGTTCCGCTGCGCACATGGAATGCATATAATGACATCATCCCCCGGGAGCGGAGCCCCGCAACCCCCACACAGCCTGGATTGCCCCGAAGGGCCGTTTCCGGTATCCTTGGAAGCCTCCATATGGTGAAATTGTGGTATTCGCAATTACCCAGGGATTTATGCCGTATGCGACCCGGGATGCCCCTTTAATGTCCCGGTAGTGGGAGGATTTGCAATATATAATATATAATCTTTGGAATGGACAAGACCCCACTAGCCAGGTATCTAAGAACGGGAGACCCCTTCAGCACGGGATCCCAGGATCTGCAACGGAAAGGACAACAGTCACTCCATAGCAAGGAATAAACAAGCATGCGTCAGTACATGAATAAAATGCCAGTACAAGCACAGGCAAAGATGCACTGGAAAAATATATATATATATATATATATATATATATATATATACATATATATTACACACACACACGGGCACCCAATCCTTGAGGGGGTACTTTCAGACGCGCCCCGACATAAGGCGCGCACGTGAGCTTAGTCAAAGGAAGCATTTGCATGTGATATTCAGCGAATACCAGCCCATGATGCATACAACCTTAACCTAAAATTGATCTAGCAACTTTACAACGAAATATCTTAAAAACTGACTCACAATATGGCGGCGCCGAATACAGCCGCAGCAGCAGCAACCTGCACTCAGAACAGGAATGAGGAGGAAGGAAGGAGAAGAAGGGCGGGCCGACCTAAGCGCGCCAAGCGCTCCGGCCCCGCCCCCCTTCCAAGAAGCAGCACAGCGCGGGCCGCGCGAGACGCGGCCCTGCCCCCCCCCCCTCCTGAAGTAAAAAAGCCGCCTATAAGCAGCGGGCGCCAAAAACACATGGCGCTCGACTCCGCAGCCACAAGGAGCTCACCAGAGCCCCCAGCACAAAACGGGAACAGGTCAGACAGGCGGGCCGGCGACACGCACGCCGCCCGACCCCGCCCCCCACCAACCGCGCAACCTGAAAAAACCATCCAGGCACAGCCATGTACCCAACCGCCGGAGGTGGAGAAGCTCACCTCTAAAAGTCATTCATATACAGAATCAAGCACACAAACACAGCCCCCCCCCCCCCTTTACTAGCGCAGGAAGAAAGGACCAAGCGGGGAAGGGAGGCATCACCAAAGGTGAAAAGGGACGGGGCATCCCAAATCCATGGTATGGGGTCTAGTGGAGGAGCAAGCTCCTAGGCACCTTGGGGTGCCGTCTACCCTTGCCCGGCCGGCAGCCTAAGCTGGGAGGCTATACAATTTTTAAGGGGCAAACAAAACAAAGCCGAGCAGAAATAGACCAGAAGGGGGGCCGGGTGTTACCCCGGCTACCTGCAAGCAGGAGACTTCATTCTTCTGTCTTGTCGCCATCTTGCAGAGAAGAACACTGGGGAATGAGTGGGAGGTCCCAGGTATGTATAGACCGGGAGGGGCTCGTTTTTCAAGATCTCTCTGCAACGTCGCCACCTACAGGTGGAGTAACCCAAGTGTAATTATTAAAGTTGAAGCGGGGTGTGTGACATACTTAGAATATGGTATTTTTCTTCACTGCACATGGAGTATGTATAGCTGCATAATCCTAGTCTCTCTGCCTCGCTGCATAATCCCAGTCTCTCTGCCTCGCTGCATAATCCTAGTCTCTCTGCCTCGCTGCATAATCCCAGACTCTCTGCCTCGCTGCATAATCCTAGTCTCTCTGCCTCGCTGCATAATCCTAGTCTCTCTGCCTCGCTGCATAATCCAAGGCTCTCTGCCTCGCTGCATAATCCCAGTCTCTCTGCCTCGCTGCATAATCCCAGTCTCTCTGCCTCGCTGCATAATCCCAGTCTCTCTGCCTCGCTGCATAATCCCAGTCTCTCTGCCTCGCTGCATAATCCTAGTCTCTCTGCCTCGCCGCATAATCCCAGTCTCTCTGCCTCGCTGCATAATCCGAGACTCTCTGCCTCGCCGCATAATCCTAGTCTCTCTGCCTCGCTGCATAATCCAAGACTCTCTGCCTCGCTGCATAATCCTAGTCTCTCTGCCTCGCTGCATAATCCTAGTCTCTCTGCCTCGCTGCATAATCCTAGTCTCTCTGCCTCGCTGCATAATCCTAGTCTCTCTGCCTCGCTGCATAATCCTAGTCTCTCTGCCTCGCTGCATAATCCCAGACTCTCTGCCTCGCTGCATAATCCCAGACTCTCTGCCTCGCTGCATAATCCGAGACTCTCTGCCTCGCTGCATAATCCTAGTCTCTCTGCCTCGCTGCATAATCCTAGTCTCTCTGCCTCGCTGCATAATCCCAGACTCTCTGCCTCGCTGCATAATCCCAGACTCTCTGCCTCGCTGCATAATCCCAGACTCTCTGCCTCGCTGCATAATCCCAGACTCTCTGCCTCGCTGCATAATCCCAGACTCTCTGCCTCGCTGCATAATCCCAGACTCTCTGCCTCGCTGCATAATCCCAGACTCTCTGCCTCGCTGCATAATCCCAGACTCTCTGCCTCGCTGCATAATCCCAGACTCTCTGCCTCGCTGCATAATCCCAGACTCTCTGCCTCGCTGCATAATCCTAGTCTCTCTGCCTCGCTGCATAATCCGAGACTCTCTGCCTCGCTGCATAATCCGAGACTCTCTGCCTCGCTGCATAATCCGAGACTCTCTGCCTCGCTGCATAATCCCAGTCTCTCTGCCTCGCTGCATAATCCTAGTCTCTCTGCCTCGCTGCATAATCCGAGACAATCTGCCTCGCTGCATAATCCGAGACTCTCTGCCTCGCTGCATAATCCTAGTCTCTCTGCCTCGCTGCATAATCCTAGTCTCTCTGCCTCGCTGCATAATCCGAGACTCTCTGCCTCGCTGCATAATCCGAGACTCTCTGCATCGCTGCATAATCCGAGACTCTCTGCCTCGCTGCATAATCCGAGACTCTCTGCCTCGCTGCATAATCCGAGACTCTCTGCCTCGCTGCATAATCCGAGACTCTCTGCCTCGCTGCATAATCCGAGACTCTCTGCCTCGCTGCATAATCCGAGACTCTCTGCCTCGCTGCATAATCCGAGACTCTCTGCCTCGCTGCATAATCCGAGACTCTCTGCCTCGCCGCATAATCCGAGACTCTCTGCCTCGCCGCATAATCCGAGACTCTCTGCCTCGCTGCATAATCCGAGACTCTCTGCCTCGCTGCATAATCCGAGACTCTCTGCCTCGCTGCATAATCCGAGACTCTCTGCCTCGCTGCATAATCCGAGACTCTCTGCCTCGCTGCATAATCCGAGACTCTCTGCCTCGCTGCATAATCCGAGACTCTCTGCCTCGCTGCATAATCCGAGACTCTCTGCCTCGCTGCATAATCCGAGACTCTCTGCCTCGCTGCATAATCCGAGACTCTCTGCCTCGCTGCATAATCCGAGACTCTCTGCCTCGCTGCATAATCCGAGACTCTCTGCCTCGCTGCATAATCCTAGTCTCTCTGCCTCGCTGCATAATCCGAGACTCTCTGCCTCGCTGCATAATTCTAGTCTCTCTGCCTCGCTGCATAATCCGAGACTCTCTGCCTCGCTGCATAATCCGAGACTCTCTGCCTCGCTGCATAATCCGAGACTCTCTGCCTCGCTGCATAATCCGAGACTCTCTGCCTCGCTGCATAATCCGAGACTCTCTGCCTCGCTGCATAATCCGAGACTCTCTGCCTCGCTGCATAATCCTAGTCTCTCTGCCTCGCTGCATAATCCGAGACTCTCTGCCTCGCTGCATAATCCGAGACTCTCTGCCTCGCTGCATAATCCGAGACTCTCTGCCTCGCTGCATAATCCTAGTCTCTCTGCCTCGCTGCATAATCCTAGTCTCTCTGCCTCGCTGCATAATCCGAGACTCTCTGCCTCGCTGCATAATCCGAGTCTCTCTGCCTCGCTGCATAATCCTAGTCTCTCTGCCTCGCTGCATAATCCTAGTCTCTCTGCCTCGCTGCATAATCCTAGTCTCTCTGCCTCGCTGCATAATCCGAGACTCTCTGCCTCGCTGCATAATCCGAGACTCTCTGCCTCGCTGCATAATCCGAGACTCTCTGCCTCGCTGCATAATCCGAGACTCTCTGCCTCGCTGCATAATCCGAGACTCTCTGCCTCGCTGCATAATCCGAGACTCTCTGCCTCGCTGCATAATCCGAGACTCTCTGCCTCGCTGCATAATCCGAGACTCTCTGCCTCGCTGCATAATCCTAGTCTCTCTGCCTCGCTGCATAATCCGAGACTCTCTGCCTCGCTGCATAATCCGAGACTCTCTGCCTCGCTGCATAATCCGAGACTCTCTGCCTCGCTGCATAATCCGAGACTCTCTGCCTCGCTGCATAATCCGAGACTCTCTGCCTCGCTGCATAATCCTAGTCTCTCTGCCTCGCTGCATAATCCTAGACTCTCTGCCTCGCTGCATAATCCTAGTCTCTCTGCCTCGCTGCATAATCCCAGTCTCTCTGCCTCGCTGCATAATCCTAGTCTCTCTGCCTCGCTGCATAATCCTAGTCTCTCTGCCTCGCTGCATAATCCTAGACTCTCTGCCTCGCTGCATAATCCTAGTCTCTCTGCCTCGCTGCATAATCCCAGTCTCTCTGCCTCGCTGCATAATCCCAGTCTCTCTGCCTCGCTGCATAATCCCAGTCTCTCTGCCTCGCTGCATAATCCTAGTCTCTCTGCCTTGCTGCATAATCCGAGTCTCTCTGCCTCGCTGCATAATCCGAGTCTCTCTGCCTCGCTGCATAATCCTAGTCTCTCTGCCTTGCTGCATAATCCGAGACTCTCTGCCTCGCTGCATAATCCCAGTCTCTCTGCCTCGCTGCATAATCCGAGACTCTCTGCCTCGCTGCATAATCCTAGTCTCTCTGCCTTGCTGCATAATCCGAGACTCTCTGCCTCGCTGCATAATCCCAGTCTCTCTGCCTTGCTGCATAATCCGAGTCTCTCTGCCTCGCTGCATAATCCGAGTCTCTCTGCCTCGCTGCATAATCCGAGTCTCTCTGCCTCGCTGCATAATCCGAGACTCTCTGCCTCGCTGCATAATCCCAGTCTCTCTGCCTCGCTGCATAATCCCAGTCTCTCTGCCTCGCTGCATAATCCTAGTCTCTCTGCCTCGCTGCATAATCCCAGTCTCTCTGCCTCGCTGCATAATCCCAGTCTCTCTGCCTCGCTGCATAATCCCAGTCTCTCTGCCTCGCTGCATAATCCTAGTCTCTCTGCCTCGCTGCATAATCCGAGACTCTCTGCCTCGCTGCATAATCCGAGTCTCTCTGCCTCGCTGCATAATCCTAGTCTCTCTGCCTCGCTGCATAATCCCAGTCTCTCTGCCTCGCTGCATAATCCCAGTCTCTCTGCCTCGCTGCATAATCCTAGTCTCTCTGCCTCGCTGCATAATCCCAGTCTCTCTGCCTCGCTGCATAATCCCAGTCTCTCTGCCTCGCTGCATAATCCCAGTCTCTCTGCCTCGCTGCATAATCCTAGTCTCTCTGCCTCGCTGCATAATCCGAGACTCTCTGCCTCGCTGCATAATCCGAGACTCTCTGCCTCGCAGTACTCACTCTTTATTAGTGGATTTCTCCCTTGAGATATCCGTGACATCAGACCGTAGCTGGGCCACTGTGTGACCCAGCACAAAGCCAGATACCGAACCAGAACAGGCTGGCAAAACTGCACGTAGAGGTAGGTTTCTCATGGCCATATGACCAGGGGAACCCAGAGTTATCTCAGGTTCCCCATCCGGGGTCCTCTACGGGTTTTTCCCCTACTCACAGGTCTTCCCAGGTGATGAGATTAATTGAAGCCCTATAAAAGGAGCCGCTGAGGCTTCCAGAGTGGAGATGGACAGCCTGGGATGAGGAGCCTGGGCCTTGCTGCTCCCAATACTGACAGTGCTGAATTGCATCTGAAGGACTTGATGTGTTATCTGTCCTTGGAACCTGTGGATTAACAGCCTGGACCTGTATTTCCCTGAAAGAGGACCTGTGATATCACGGACTTGCAATACGCTGTAATTATCCCACACTGGACATTGCTGAAGTTGGTGAGGTAACGCTTGCTGTACTGCATTGTATCCTGCTTTATACTCTGAAGTTAAGAGATTTTTCCTGCTGGACTTTGTTTTCAAAGAACTGTCTTCAGAGTCATTGCCGTTGGACCCAGATCCTGAATACATATATATGAATGACACTGTTCAGGACCAGAACGGGCTCACAAAACAGCACCTAGAGGTAGGTTTCTCAGGGCCATGTGACCAGGGGAACCTAGAGGAAAGGAGATCTCGGGTTCTGACCCATTTAGGGACTCCATCTTTGATGTCCGGCATTAAGCTCAATTGTTTCCCCCAAATCCGTGACCCCCTGGACCAAAGTTATAACCCCTAAAGGGTTTTAGGTTATAAAGCAGGTTCCACAACGGTGGGAGGGGACAATCCGTCCCACAGAAGGGAGGGGGGTGAAAGGGTCCCAAGGCATAAAGTGGGATGACCCTAGGCCAGCAATCTCACTTCTTGAGGAGGTCACCCTGCATGTGTGCTGGAGGTGCCCATCAACAAGCTTGCTACTCACCTCTATGTGGGAGCCCATCATCACTACTCAACATCTGCATTGTAAGGTAAGTGACTCACTGTAACCCACTTCTCAACAGCATTTGTATCATTCATATTCCATCACAGCCATGTTTGTTATCACTGCCTAGTGTGCGCTCATTGCATTATAACCTGTATTTAACTTGCCTTAGCTAAGAATGTGCGTCCATAGGCTTTGGGCCTGGTAGTCCCGCTAGGCGGGGTTTTGGGAAAGCGGGCTGTGTGTTCGGAGGTCCCTGATTGATAGTTGGATCATGTGACCCGCAGTTCCCTGACACGGAGTAACTCATTTTCTTTATGTTGTAACCTAGACAGCCCCTTTAAATAACGGAATGTTTTTGTAGTCGCTGGGGAAGTGACCTAAGTGACCTCATGAGACTTACTCTTGGATGACGGCGGAGGTCTCGGCCCAGGCCTTCAGAGCGTCCCTCACGTTCTTGTTGCGGCAGTGATAGGCCGCCAGGTAGATGTGAGGATACAGGTGCTGGTTGTCATAGTGAGCTTTAGCCGAGTGTATGGCCTAGAAAGAGGAAGAACAGGACAGTGTCGGCGCCATCTTGGGAATAGGATTACACGGCTAATAAACATGGAGCCAGGAAACCTGGAACATGTGGGGGCGTGGTGCCTGGTGCGTGTTTGGGGCCCCTCCGTACCTTGCCTTGTGATGAACCAGCAGTGTAATAGAAGTTTTAGGGCCACTAATCATGTGACACCAGCAGAGTGTAATAGAAGATTTAGGGCCACTAATCATGTGACACCAGCAGAGTGTAATAGAAGTTTTAGGGCCACTAATCATGTGACACCAGCAGAGTGTAATAGAAGTTTTAGGGCCACTAATCATGTGACACCAGCAGAGTGTAATAGAAGTTTTAGGGCCACTAATCATGTGACACCAGCAGAGTGTAATAGAAGTTTTAGGGCCACTAATCATGTGACACCAGCAGAGTGTAATAATACCATTTTGTGAATACTCACCTTGTAAAATGGGTATTATAAGTATGTCACACACCCCGCTTCAAGATATTCATAACCTGTGGGTATACTGACCTGTAGAGGGCGAACTGCAGAGATGACTGGAGGAAAGAAAGCCCCTCCCGGTCCATAAATACCTGGGACCTCCCACTCATTACCCAGTATAAAGAAAGCAGTAAGGTAAGGGACCAGAAAGAGCCAAATATAAGTCATAACAACGCAAAGTTCACAATATGACGGATCCAGAATACAAAGGGCGGGGTGAAGCGGGGTGTGTGACATACTTATAATACCCATTTTAAAAGGTGAGTATTCACAAAATGGTATTATTCTAAGTATGTCACACACCCCGCTTCAAGATATTCATAACCTGTGGGACATCCAATAGCAGTGTCCATAAAGGGCGGGGATCCAAAACAAGGCATAACTCACAACTTAAACCACTGCAGCCTGCAGAACTTTGCGGCCAAAAACAGCATCCGCTGAGGCCCGAACATCAACCTTGTAAAACTTTGAAAAAGTGTGAACAGAGGACCAAGTAGCGGCCTTACAAACTTGCTCAACAGAGGCCTGGTGCTGAAAAGCCCAGGAAGCCCCAACCGCACGAGTAGAATGAGCCGTAACACGAAAAGGGGGATTCCTCCCCTTAGCAGAATAGGCCCCAACAATGGCCTGACGAATCCACTTACTGATGGAAGACTTGGCGGATGCCAAACCTTTCTTGGGCCCGGAGGGAACCACAAAGAAGGCATCAGTCTTGCGAAAAGAAGAAGTTACTACCAAATAGTACTTCACAGCACGAACCACATCCGAGGAATGCAGGGCCCTCTCCTTGTCGTTGTTGGGATTAGGACACAGAGAGGGCAGAACAATATCCTGATTTAGGTGAAAAGCAGAAACCACCCTAGGAAGGAAATCCGGCTTGAAACGGAAAACCACCTTGTCCTGATGTCTTTCAAAATACGGAGCTTGAATAGACAGGGCCGCCAACTCAGAGACGCGCCGAACTGAAGTGATGGCTACCAAAAAATACCATTTTGTGAATACTCACCTTGTAAAATGGGTATTATGAGTATGTCACACACCCCGCTTCAAGAATCCATAACATGTGGGTAATATCGTCCTGAAGAGGCGTTCCTGCAGAGATGATAGCAAAAGAAAGCCCCTCCCTGATCCATAAATACCTGGGACCTCCCACTCACTACCCAGTATACAGAAGCAGTAAGGTAAGGGACCAGGAAGAGGCAAATATAAACAACAACCACGCAAAGTTCGCAATAAAGAGGATCCTGAATACAAAAGGGCGGGTTGAAGCGGGGTGTGTGACATACTCATAATACCCATTTTACAAGGTGAGTATTCACAAAATGGTATTATTCTTAGTATGTCACACACCCCGCTTCAAGAATCCATAACATGTGGGACATCCAACAGCAGTGTTCATAACAAGGGCGGGGATCCAAAACTAGGCAACAATGCACAACCTTAAACCACAACAGCTTGCAAAACTTTGCGGCCAAAAACAGCATCCGCTGAGGCCCGAACATCAACCTTGTAAAACTTGGAAAAGGTGTGAACCGAAGACCAGGTAGCGGCCTTACAAACTTGTTCAACAGAAGCCTGGTGCTGAAAAGCCCAGGACGCACCAACTGCACGAGTAGAATGAGCAGTAACACGAAAAGGGGGACTCCTCCCCTTGGCAGAATAGGCCCCAATGATGGCCTGACGAATCCATTTACTAATGGAAGATTTGGCAGGAGCCAAACCTTTCCTAGGCCCGCAGGGCACCACAAAGAAAGCATCAGTCTTACGAAAGGAAGACGTAACCTCCAGATAATGTTCCACAACACGAACTACATCCAAGGAATGCAACGCCCTTTCCTTGTCGTCGGTGGGATTTGGGCATAGAGAGGGCAAAACAATGTCCTGATTCAGATGAAACTCCGAGACCACTTTAGGAAGAAAATCCTGCTTGAAACGAAAGACAACCTTGTCCTGATGTTTCTCGAAGTACGGAGCTGTAATGGATAAAGCTGCCAACTCAGAAACACGCCTAACCGATTTGATAGCCACCAAAAAGGCCACCTTTTGGGTAAGAGAAGACAAAGCTATCTCCTTCAAGGGCTCAAACGGAGGGCCCTGGAGAGCAGAAAGAACCAGGTTCAAATCCCAAACTGGAACAAAAGGCTTCCTAGGAGGCCGAACATGTGTAACACCTTGGAAAAAGGTCTTGACTAAGGGATGAAGTGCAAAAGACCTTTGGAAGAACACCGCCAGGGCAGAAACCTGCCCTTTCAATGTACTAAGCTGGAGCCCCAGATCTAGACCATGTTGGAGAAACTCTAAAATTCTAGGAATGGAGAACTCTCGACAAGAGAAAGACCTACTTTCACACCAATCAATATAGGCCCTCCAAGTCCTGTAGTAAATAGAAGAGGAAGAGCGCTTCCTGGCACAGATAAGAGTCTGAATCACTGCGTCAGAAAGACCTTCCTCCTTCAAGATGGCGGTTTCAGCAGCCATGCCTTCAAAGCCAGCGATGGTAAATTGGGATAGCGCAGCCGACCCTGGGTGAGCAGGTCCGGCAGCAGAGGCAGGGCGAACTGATCCTCTGCCAGTCTTACAAGATCTGCGAACCAAACTCGCCTTGGCCACCTTGGGGCCAGCAGAATTGCCGACGCACCATCCAAGGCCAGTTTGCGCAGCACTCTGGCTAGCATTGGGAACGGAGGAAACAGGTAAAGGAGCCCCAGATCCCTCCAGTTTAGAGACATGGCATCCACTGTCAGAGCCAGAGGATCCCGCGAGAGAGACACAAAGACTGGAAGCTTGTGATTGTGACGAGAAGCAAAGAGGTCCACCGCTGGGACCCCCCACCTGAGACATATCGAACGAAACACCTTGGGACTGAGAGACCACTCCCCCTGACGAGAGGAGGCCCTGCTCAGCAAGTCCGCCTCCGTGTTCTCCACTCCCGGAATGTAGACTGCTGAGATACACGGGACGTGGGTCTCTGCCCAGTCCAGAATCAAAGACACTTCCCTGAGGGCACTCCTGCTGCGAGTCCCTCCTTGGTGATTGATGTAAGCAACCGCCGTTCTGTTGTCCGACCGGACCTGAACTGGCAGGCCTCTCAACTGATGAGTCAAGCGAAACAGAACCAACCTGATGGCTCTCAACTCCAGAACATTGATGGGCTCGTGAGCCTCCTGCGGGCCCCACAAACCCTGAAACTGCAGGTCCTTCCAAACACCCCCCCAACCTGACAGACTGGCATCCGTGGTGACTGTTTCCCAACACGGAGCCAGAAAAGATCTGCCCTTCAACAGATTGACCGACCCCAGCCACCATTGCAGGGATCGACGAACTCGGGGAGTCATCAGGAAGGACTGATCCAGCGATAGAGGAGACTTGTCCCAAACCTTCAACAGATGAAGCTGAAGCGTCCTTGTGTGAAACTGCGCAAAGGGAACTGCCTCGAATGAGGCCACCATTAACCCCACCAGCCTCATCCCTAACCGGATGGTCGGATGAGGGGTAGACAAGAGAAGCCGAACTAACTCCTGAATCAAAAGAATCTTGGCCTGGGGTAGAAACACCCTGGCCTGTGAAGTGTCCAGAGACATTCCCAGAAAGGTCAGAATTCTGGACGGAGAAAGAGAAGACTTGGGGTGGTTGATCACCCAACCGAACCTTTCCAGAGTGGACACCACCGCTCTGGTGTCCAACTCCGCTTGGTTGAAGGAAGAGGCCATGATCAGTAGATCGTCCAAATAGGGCACGATGCGGATACCCTGGCCTCTGAGCAGAGCCATCACCCCCGCTAGCACCTTGGTGAACACCCGAGGAGCTGAGGTGAGACCGAAAGGAAGTGCCACAAACTGAAAGTGCCGATCCTCCACCACAAACCTGAGAAACCTCTGGTGTGCTGGAAAAACCGGAACGTGTAGATAAGCATCCTTGATGTCTATGGACGTCAGAAAGTCTCCCTGACGAAGAGGGTGAATGGCCGAACGCAGCGTTTCCATGCGGAATTTCCTCGGCCGGATGAACCTGTTGAGAAACTTCAGATCCAAGATGGGTCGGACCAACCCGTCCTTCTTGGGTACCGTGAACAGATTGGAATAAAAGCCCCTGCCCCGATCTGAAGGGGGCACTGGGCAAATGACAGCCATGTCCAGAAGATTCTCCACTGCCACCAGGAGCCCCTGCGCCGCTAGAGGCTCCGACGGCATCCGAGACCTGACAAATCTGGAAGGGGGGCGGAGCTCGAACTCCAGCTTGTAGCCGGAAGACACCACTTCCCGGATCCATCTGTCCGAGACCTCTTGATCCCAGATCTGAGAGAAGTGCTGCAGCCGTCCCCCCACCCGCATGGGTGAGGGCGCCCCCTCATTGCTGAGCCGGCTTGGCAGCCGGTTTGGGCTTAGAGTCCCAACTGTATCCAGAACGGGCACGTCCTCTGCCCCTGTTTCCGGAATCTCCTCTGGAAGAGGGAAATGCAGATCTGGCCCCCCGAAAGGAGGGGGTAAAGGCAGGCGCCCCCCGAAAAGGGCGGCGTTGTTTCTTACGTTGAGGTAACCTACCACCCTTGGTGACAGAGTCCAATGTCTCTCCAAAGAGCCGTAGACCAACAAAGGGTAAAGCCGTCAGTGATTTTTTGGACATAAAATCGGCCGCCCACTGGCGCAGCCACACCGACCGCCAAATAGCCACAAGCAGAGCCGACGTCCTACCACACATCATCAAAGTGTCATCCAAGGCAGTCAACACAAAGGATAGAAACAACTCACACCGTTTAAGGCTAAGGAACTCGTTACTACCAGGACGAAGCCCGGAAGAAGTCAACAGGTCCCTGACCACAGACCTGGTAGCCAACACCATTAGCTCCGAAGCGCACACAGGCCGAATGGCCGACCCAATGCTAGTAAAGCCATGAGAAGCCATCTGATCAATACGTTTATCCTCTCCATCTTTGAGAGTGGAACAATCAGGTCTGTTTAAAACCGAGGAGTTAGACAACCCCAAAACCGGTGCATCCACCTCGGGGGGAGATGCCCAGCGCTTGACCGCCTCAGAAGGAAAGGGATATTTCCTATCCCACCCCTGAGGGATGCCAGGGAGCCGAGCCGGCCTATCCCATTCCTTGTCAATGATTCTATCAAAATGGCGTTGCGTAGGAAACTCCAGGCGCGGCCTGGATTCCTCAAACAATTCACCTTTCTGCTGTGACGCCTCCTCGGGAGGGGAAATATTCAGAACTTCCAGCATGAGAGACAGAGCGTGAGGAGAGTCCAAGGATCTCCCTAAATCAGAAAGCTCGGCATCAGCGCCAGCAGACTGCTCATCATCCGAAAATTCTGAACCCTCATCAACTTCCCCCTCCTCTAGCTGAGGATAATCAGACCAATCCAGATTGTCTCTGTCATCAAGATCATCCACCGGCGGAGCCGGCGACACATGCTTTCTCTTAGACGGAGCCTTACGGGCGACCGAGCTAGAGAGCATTTTCTCAAGGCTAGCCAATCTGGCACACATCTCGGATTGCAGATCCCTGCCCATCACCACGTCACACGGGGCACGAGTCAAGGCGGGAGGGGGAGTTGAGGTGGCCGGCTGTGCTGACCCCGCCGCTTGGGGTTCGGACTGCCGCGTAATAGTTTGCTGTGCACATGGTATACACAGTAACACATCATCCCCAGTAATGGAAATCCCACACAACATACACTTTTTGAGATGCCCCGAAGGGGTCCCAGTCCCAGTATCCGGGGATGCCTCCATAAGGTGAATTTTGAGTGGTCGCTATGACCCAGGGAATTACGCCAGTTAGACAACCCGGGATGCCCCTTTAATGTCCCGAGTGGGAGGATTTGTGATGCTAAAATGGACCCAGGGACCCAGGATCAGGAGAGACCTTCCAATACTACAGAAGATCCTCCTGGATAACCTTCACCTAAAAGACAGAGAGAGACCCATAAGTCCCTACAATAAGACTTAACTGATAAAGAAAAGAAGAAATAAATGAGGCCCACAGGGCCACTCACAAACGCTGCGATGAACGATCCACCTCAGAACAATGGCGATTTCTGAGGTGAAGTGAAGAGAAGAAGAACTGCCTTGTCAGGGGCGTGGTCTGCGCAGCCCACGCAAAGCTGATCTGTGCCCCTTAAGCTGCCTAGTAACAGGGAGCTGCCTAGCAACAGGGAGCTCAGCTCCGCAGCGGCGCCAGTACAGAGGAGGGCGGAGCCGCGGCGACGCGCCGAAAGCCCGGCTCCGCCCCCCCTACCAGTGTGAATGAAGCGTGAGGGAAGAAGTCCCTCACGCACCAGCCCAGAGACCGGCGCCGCGGTTGTCGGCGGCGCCGGTCTCTGCCATGACAGCGGGAGCTCCCGCTATCACTAGCGGAGCACCCGCCCCGCTCGCTGCGGCGAGAAATGAATGAGAGAACGGGGGCTGGCTGCGGCAGAGCGCCGAGTGCCAGCCCCGCCCCCCCAAAGCGTGTGAGGTAAAAATTACCTAACAGACTGAAAAACCCCGGCACCCGGCTGCAATGACAGCCGCGGTGCTGCAACATAGTAACAACAGTGCAACCAATTCATTGAGGGATTGCTTCCAGACGCTCCACATCAACAAGAGAAAGTGATAAAGAGAAAGAGAATAAAGCTAACCCCTATGAGAGGAACCCCCAGCCCCCATAGTTGGTAAAGGGAAGGGCCCCCCCCAGGGGAAAAGTCAAGGGACGGGGCATCCCAAACCGGGATCACCTACCCGGTATGACCGCCTACCCTCTCTTTTAGGGTCTCACGGTGGAGCTCTGCTCCTCAGCACCAGAGGTGCCAATGTACCCTCGCTCGGGCCAGCAGCCAAGACTGTGGAGGCATGTAATCTGAGGTAAATTTTGGGACAAACAGGGGTCCGAGCGGAAATAGACAAAATAAGAGGCCGGGAGTTACCCCGGCTACCTGAAATCCCCCTGTGCAAGGAGGAGCCATCATCTTCTGACTTGCTCGCCGTCTGCAGAGATGGAAAACTGGGTAGTGAGTGGGAGGTCCCAGGTATTTATGGATCAGGGAGGGGCTTTCTTTTGCTATCATCTCTGCAGGAACGCCTCTTCAGGACGATATTACCCACATGTTATGGATTCTTGAAGCGGGGTGTGTGACATACTAAGAATAAGGCCACCTTCTGTGTAAGGGAAGACAAAGCAATATCATGCACTCAAAGGGAGCCCTGAGGAGCGGAAAGAACCAAATTCAAATCCCAAACCGGAATTATAGGCTTCCTAGGAGGCCGCACATGCGTAACCCCTTGGAAAAAAAAAAAGTCTTAACCAACGGATGAAGAGCAAAAAATCTTTGGAAAAACACCGCCAGGGCAGACACCTGCCCCCTCAACGTACGGAGATGGAGCCCCAGATCCAAGCCGTGTTGGAGGAACTCCAGAACTCTAGAAATAGAGAATTCCCTACAAGGGAAGGCCCTAGTTTCACACCAATCAATATACGATCTCCAAGTCCTATAGTAGACGGAAGAAGAAGACCTCTTGCGCTAATAAGACTCTGAATAACAGCATCCGAAAGGCCTTCCTCCTTCAAGATGGAGGTTTCAGCAGCCACGCCGTCAAAGCCAGCGTTGGTAAACTGGGGTAACGTAGTTGACCCTGTGTGAGCAGATCCGGCAGCAGGGGTAGAACGAACTGATCTTCTACTAACCTTACCACGTCTGCGAACCAAACCCGTCTTGGCCACCTTGGAGCCACCAGAATTGCTGAAGCTCCCTCCAGGACCAGCTTGCGCACCACACTGGCTACCATTGGAAATGGAGGGAACAGGTACAGAAACCCCAGATCCCTCCAGTTCAGGGACATGGCATCCACTGCTAGAGCCAGTGGATCCTTCGAAAGAGACACAAATACCGGAAGTTGTGAATGTGACGGGAGGCAAAGAGGTCCACCACCGGTGACCCCCACCTGAGACAAATCGAGTGAAAAACCCCTGGGACAGAGAGACCATTCCCCCTTGCGGACAGACAACCTGCTCAGAGAGTCCGCCTCCGTGTTCTCCACTCCCGGAATGTAAACTGCCGAGATGCACAGGACATGGCTCTCCGCCCAGTCCAGAATCAAAGATACTTCCTTGAGGGCACTCCTTCTGCGGGTCCCTCCCTGGTGATTGATGTAGGCAACCGCCGTCCGATTGTCCGACCGGACCTGAACCGGCAGTCCCTGTAGGTGATGAGTCAAACGTACAAGAACCATCCTGATGGCTCTCAATTCCAGAACACTGATGGGCTCGTGGGCTTCCAGAGGTCCCCACAAGCCCTGAAACTGAAGATCCTTCCAGAAGCCTCCCCATCCTGATAGGCTGGCATCCGTGGTGACCATCTCCCACAGAGGCATCAGAAAGGATCTGCCCTTCAACAGATTGACAGAATTCAGCCACCACCGTAGTGACTGGCGAATCCGAGGAGTCATCAGAAAGGATTGTTCCAACGACAGAGGAGACCTGTCCCAGGCCGTCAATAGATGGAGCTGTAACGTCCTTGTGTGAAACTGAGCAAAAGGGACTGCTTCGAAGGAGGCTACCATCAGCCCCACCAGTATCATCCCTAGCCGGATGGTCGGACGAGGAGTGGATATGAACAACTGAATCAACTCCTGAATCAAAAGAACCTTGAACTGAGGAAGGAACACCCTGGCCTGAGTCGTATCCAAAGACATTCCCAGAAAAGACACGATCCTGGACGGGGAAAGGGAGGACTTGGGGTAGTTGATCACCCAACCGAACCTCTCCAGAGTGGATATCACCGTCCTTGTGTCCAATTCCGCTTGGCTGAAAGACGATGCCATGATGAGAGGATCGTCCAGATATGGCACTATGCGAATTCCCTGTGCTCTGAGGAGAGCCATGACCCCTGCAAGCACCTTTGTGAACACCCTTGGAGCTGAAGTTAGACCAAAAGCGAGAGCCACAAACTGAAAATGCCGATCCTCCACCACGAACCTGAGAAATCTCTGGTGCGCGGGAAAAATCGGAACATGGAGGTACGCGTCCTTGATGTCTCTGGACGTCATAAAGCCCCCCTGATGAAGAGAGCAGATAGCTGAACGCAGTGTTTCCATGCGGAATTTTAGCAATCTGACAAATCTGTTGAGAATCTTCAGATCCAGTATGGGCCGAATAGAACCATCCTTTTTGGGAACCGTGAACAGATTTGAATAAAAGCCTCGACCCCGGTCTGAAGGAGGAACTGGACAAATGACCGCTATATCCAGAAGACTTGATACCGCCGCCCGGAGCCCCTGCGCGGCCAGTGCGTCCGGGGGCACCAGAGACCTGAAGAAACGCGGGGGGGGGGGCGGGACTCGAACTCCAGCTTGTGGCCGGAAGACACCACTTCCTGGATTCATTTGTCCGAAACCTCTCGAATCCAGATCTGAGAGAACTGTCGCAGCCGTCCCCTCACCCGCACGGGTGAGGGCGTCCCCTCATTGCTGAGCAGGTTTGGCCGCGGGTTTAGGCTTAGAGCCCCAAATGTATCCTGAACGGGCACGTCCTCTGCCCCTGTTCCAGGAATCTCCTCTTGTGGATGGGAAGGCAAATCCTCTTCCCGCTCTGGAACCCCGAAAGGAAGGAGTGAAGGAAGCCGCTCCCCGAAAAGGACGTCGTCGCCTCTTTCGTTGCCCACTGGCGCAACCAAATAGAACGTCTAATAGTCACCAGCAGAACAGAAGTTCTGCTACACATCATCAAAGAATCATCCAAAGCGGCTAGTACGAAAGACAAAAACATCTAACATCGTTTAAGTCCAAGAAATTCTCCACTGACCGGATCCAAACCGGAGGAGGTTAACAGATCCCTGACCACCGACCTGGTAGCCACCACCAGCAGCGCTGAGGCACAAACAAGCAAGCCATCTGGTCAATACGCTTATCTTCACCATCTTGAAGTGTGGAACAATCAGGGTTATTCAAAACAGCTGAGTTGGACAGTCCCAGAATTGGTGCGTCCACTACAGGAGGGGACGCCCAACGCTTAACTGTATCCAAAGGGAAGGATACCTTTTATCCCAACTCTGAGGAATGCCTGGGAGCCTAGCAGGCCTCTCCCATTCCTTCGAAATAATTTTATCAAAATGCTTTTGATTAGGAAATTCCAAGCGCGGCTTGGATTCCTCGACAAACTCCCCTTGTTGTTGAGGAGCCTCCTCAGGAGGGGAGATAGCCATAACCTCAAACATCTGAGCTAGGACGTTAGGAGTATCCATGGAACTCCCTGACCCCTTCTCAGAATCAGCACCAACAAATTGCAAGTATCAGATTCCTCAACAACTCTCCTTCCTCTTGAGGAGAGTAATCTGACCAATCCAGATAATCTACTTCATCATATTCAAATGCCGGAGTGACCGGTGACAAATGTTTCAAGATTGGCCAATCTGGTACACACATCAGACTGTGACTCCCCACTCATGACAACGTCACACGGGGCACGGGTCAAGACGGGAGGGGGGAGGGGATGAAGACGGCAGTGCTGACCCATATGCCTGGGGTCCGGACTGCCGTGTAATAGTCTGCTGCGCACAAGGAATACATAGAAATACATCATCCCCTGTTAGGGATACCCCACAACCCATACACTTCCAGGATTGCCCCGAGGGGAGCCCGATATCCGGGGATGCCTCCATAAGGTGAACTTTTGGGTAGTCGCAATGACCGAGGGAATTACGCTTTTAAGCAACCCGGGATGCCCTTTTAAAGTCCCAAGTGGGAGGATTTGTATAAGTATATTGAAAACCCAGGGACCCTAGGAACGGGAGAGACCCCCTAAACCCCTATGTAGGTCTACCTGGAAGACATAATAAAGACACTAAATAAGCATATGAAAAATCAATAGAATAGTAGAGTTATGAAGGCCACTCACTGTGCCTTCCAGTCAGGAGGAGGTTAATGGCGTCCTCACGCCACGAGCGAGGCAGCAGCAGGAGGAAAGAGAGGAGAAGAGGGGGGCGTGGCCAGAGCGGAGCGCGATGTCCCTGCTCCGCCCCCCCTTCACAGCCCAGCCAAATGATTGAAAAGAAGCCCAGGCTCCGCAGCAGACCCTGCCGAACGGGGGTGGGCCGTGGCGTCCTCGCCGAAAGCCCGGCCCCGCCCCCCGCTACAGCGCGTGAGGGGAGAAGCTCCCCTCCGCCATACACAGCTGACAACAAAAAGGCCAGCGCCAGCGTCCAGTAAATATAAAATAAAGCCAGCGCCAGGCCCCGCCCCCCGCTGCCAGTGACTGAGGAGAGAGGCTCCCCTCAGCCTGTCATGAGGTTAAAAAGGCAGAAAAACTGCTGAATGATCTCTAGCGGCTGCACAATTTAACGTGACAAACACAAGTTATACACACGGTTATAATAAAGAAGAAAGAAAAGCCTGTACACAGAGGAAAGGACCCCAGGTCCCCCCCCCGCCCCCCGCTGCCAGTGACTGAGGAGAGAAGCTCCCCTCAGCCTGTCATGAGGTAAAAAAGGCAGAAAAACTGCTGAATGATCTCTAGCGGCTGCACAATTTAACGTGACAAACACAAGTTATACACACGGTTATAATAAAGAAGAAAGAAAAGCCTGTACACAGAGGAAAGGACCCCAGGTCCCCCCCCCCCCCCCCCCTCTGAGGAGAAGGGCATCCGGAGAGGGGCTTTTAACACCAGCTAGGGTGAAATGGCCAAGGGACAGGGCATCCCAAACCGGGGTCACCAACCTGGATAGCAGCCTACCCTCTTGTATAGGGTCTCGAGGTGGAGCTTTGCTCCTAAGCACCTAAGGTGCTTTTCTACCTTCACCCGAAACGCAGCCTAGGCTGGGAGGCATGTGTATGTGGGAAATATAAAGGAATCCGGGCGGAAATAGATAAAAAACGGGCCGGGAGTTATCCCGCTACCTGAAATCCCCCTGTGCAAGGAGGAGACATCATCTTCTGACTTGCTTGCCGTCTGCAGAGATGAAAGACTGGGTAATGAGTGGGAGGTCCCAGGTATTTATGGACCGGGAGGGGCTTTCTTTCCTCCAATCATCTCTGCATATCGCCCTCTACAGGTCAGTATTACCCACAGGTTATGAATATCTTGAAGCGGGGTGTGTGACATACTTAGAATAGAAGTTTTAGGGCCACTAATCATGTGACACCAGCAGAGTGTAATAGAAGTTTTAGGGCCACTAATCATGTGACAGCAGCAGAGTTTTTAGGGCCATGTGACAGCAGCAGTAAAGACAGAACCTACCTTATTATAAAGCTCTAGGGGTTGTGGACGTCCAGGCGTGGGGGCGAGGTCCTCGAGGTCGGCCAGGTTACCCAAAGCCATGGGATACCTACATATGGAAAACAAGCACTATAACAAGCTGGGGGGAAAAAGTTACCCCGCAGACCCCAAATCAGGTATGACCCTCGGGCACCAGATGCAGCGGGGGAAATGCCCTTTGAATTAACATGAATTCTTTAAATGTTAAAGTGGAGCCCAACCTGGGAATTTGACTAGGCCAGGTTTGTTCTGACATTTTATACACCCCCCAGCTTAGCCCTATGATTGGTGGTCTATGACAGAGGAATTCAGGGGGTGTGTCACTACTCTTTGCCTTGTTTATAGTTCCAGGAGCAGCTGCGTTCTTACAGGAAGGGAGCGTGCCACCATGCTGAGGGGGAGCTGCTGAATGACAGTTTAGGCACTTTGCCTACACCCCCACCTTATCCCTATGATTGGTGGTCTATGACAGAGGAATTCAGGGGGTGTGTCACTACTCTCTGCCTTGTTTATAAGTTCCAGGAGCAGCTGCGTTCTGACAGGAAGGGAGCGCGCCACCATCCTCCTGCACCCAGCCTCCAGGACCAGCACCGATAGGCTGCTCGTGGTCACATGGGAGCGTCCAGACAGACTGCGCGGGCCACAGAGGAGGTGAGTGGACCCCAAGGTAAAGCAGGTCGGGGGATTAGTGATTGGAGCCCGATGTAGAGGCCATTACTCACCTGTCTAGGTGTCCTCCATCGTACAGCAGCCACAGCAAGCTCTGCAAAGACAAACAAAAACAACACGCCCTTACTGCATAGAAATGACATCACTAGACGCTTGTATCCTATTGGATAATAGCACAGGGTCCCTGTGGGCGCGCGCCATCACCAAACAATCTCTCTCTGTAGTATTGGGGTAAGTTCTTTATGGATCCGGGGACCGGGTATTTGCAGAGCTGCCTGCAGCATGTGGAGCGCCATATGCCCATGCTGGCCACAGCGGGACACCTGCCCCTAAGCGGGAGCGCCCAGCCTTAAAGTGGACCAAAACCCAGTTGCTGTTTAAGAGGCAGGAAGTACTCACTTGCAGTATAAGAGGCAGACAGGAAGTACTCACTTTCAGTATAAGCGGCAGGAAGTACTCACCTGCTGTAGCTGCAGTAGCTCCAGGCTGTCGGTGTGGGCATCTATAGACGGGTTCATGGCGCAAACCATAAATGCCACCTCCATGTGCCGGTCACACTTCAGGAACTTGCCATTCAGATAAAGCCAACTCTGCAATGACACAACATGACAACCGGTGACACGTCTATGACATCATCACTCATCATCAGAGATAAGAGCCATTGCAGTGGGAGGAGCTTCAAATACAACAAAGGTTCAGAAAAATATATTAAAGCTTCCTACACATGTGGCCCTATAATTGGCTGCAGAAGGCCCTATAACTGGCTCACATGAAGGAAAAAACTACCCCGGCCCATGTGACCTCCTTTACAGCCATTAGGTGTCCTCACCCTCCTTTACAGCCATTAGGTGTCCTCACCCTCCTTTACAGCCATTAGGTGTCCTCACCCTCCTTTACAGCCATTAGGTGTCCTCACCCTCCTTTACAGCCATTAGGTGTCCTCACCCTCCTTTACAGCCATTAGGTGTCCTCACCCTCCTTTACAGCCATTAGGTGTCCTCACCCTCCTTTACAGCCATTAGGTGTCCTCACCCTCCTTTACAGCCATTAGGTGTCCTCACCCTCCTTTACAGCATTTAGGTGTCCTCACCCTCCTTTACAGCATTTAGGTGTCCTCACCCTCCTTTACAGCAGTGATGTGGCCTCACCTTTTCGGCTATCCCGGCGTTCACAGACTGGCCCCGGCGGTCCTCGTTCCCCTTCCCATGCCATGTGACCTCAGCCGTCTGCTCTCCGTCTTTTCCAAACACCACCCAGGCGTGGTCCTCGGACAGAGCAAGATGGACGTCGCTGAGGCCCAGCACCTGGCAGGCCGCCACAACCGCGAAGGCCACGCCCGGCGAGTCCAACTTTGTACCTATAAGAAGGGGAAAAAAGAAAGGATGATGATTGTACCCGTTATAAAATCCAACACCCCTCATCGCCCCTTCCTTCTGCCCCAAGTGTGGGCACGCCCCCACCCAAGCCCGAGCACCCCCCAAGCCCAAGCGCCCACCAGGCCACGCCCCCAAGTTAAAAAAAAAACGCCATGCCCCCAAGGCTGAGGGCCCCCTGGCCATGCCACCAAGCCTTAGCGCCCCCTCCCCTGGGAACACCTCAAGCCTGAGCGCTCTCCAAGTCTGAGGGCCCCCTGGCCACGCCCCCAAGTCTGAGGCTCCCCCCAGAAACACCCCAAGTCTGAGGGACCTCCCCCAGAAACACCCCAAGTCTGAGGCCCCCCCCCCCCAGAAACACCCAAAGTCTGATGTAAGAAACTTCCGAAGGGAATAATACCATTTTGTGAATACTCACCTGTAAAATGGGTATTATAAGTATGTCACACACCCTGCTTCAAACATTAAATAGTTACACTTGGGTTATACTCACCGCTAGGTGGCGACGTTGCAGAGAAGTCCTGAAAAACAAGCCCCTCGCGGTCTATACATACCTGGTACCTCCCAACTATTCCCCAGTATTCAAACAGCAGTAAAGACAAGGTACCAGGAAAAAAACAATGGTAACCCTCAAACTGTAAACGAAAACTTCACCATATAAAGAACCAGGATACCAAAAAGGGCGGGTGAAGCGGGGTGTGTGACATACTTATAATACCCATTTTACAGGTGAGTATTCACAAAATGGTATTATTCTAAGTATGTCACACACCCCACTTCAAACATAAAATAGTTACACTTGGGACATCCAAAAGCAGTGTCCAGAAAGGGCGGGTATCCCACAAGGCAACAATGCAAAACTCAAACCACTGCAGCCTGCAGAACCTTGCGGCCAAACACAGCATCCGCTGAAGCCCGCACATCAATCTTGTAAAACTTAGAAAAAGAAAAAGTGTGAACAGAAGACCAAGTAGCAGCCTTACAAACTTGCTCAACAGAAGCCTGATGCTGAAAAGCCCAGGACGCCCCAACAGCACGAGTGGAATGAGCAGTAATACGAAAAGGGGGATCCTTCCCTTTGGCAGAGTAGGCCCCAACCACCGCCTGATGAATCCACTTGCTAATGAAAGACTTCGCCGGAGCCAAGCCCTTCCTAGGCCCACAGGGCACCACGAAAAAAGCATCAGTCTTACGAAAAGGAGATGTAGTACGCAAATAGCACTTAACACAGCGTACCACATCCAAACAATGCAAAACCCTCTCCTTGTCATTCCTAGGCTTAGGACACAAGGAAGGAAGAACAATGTCCTGCTTAAGATGAAATGCAGAGACCACCTTAGGAAGAAAGTCCGGTTTGAAGCGAAAAACCACTTTGTCCTGATGTTTCTCAAAATAAGGAGCCTGAATCGACAAGGCTGCCAACTCCGAAACACGCCGAACCGAAGTGATGGCCACCAGAAAGGCAACCTTCTGAGTCAGATTAGACAGAGCAATATCCTGCAAAGGCTCAAAGGAGGAGCCTGAAGAGCAGAGAGAAACAAATTCAAATCCCAAACAGGGAGCAAAGGCTTCCTAGGAGGCCGCAGATGCAAGACCCCCTGGAAAAAGGTCTTGACCAAAGGATGAAGTGCAAATGACCTTTGAAAAAAGACAGACAAGGCAGAAACCTGCCTCTTCAAAGTACTCAGCTGAAGACCAGAGTCCAGCCCAGATTGAAGAAATTCCAAAATCCTAGAAACAGAGAAGACCCGACAAGGCAAAGATCTATCCTCACACCAATCAATATAAGATCTCCAAGCCCTATAATAGATGGAAGAAGAGGATCTCTTCCTATCACTAATAAGAGTCTGAATAACCGAATCCGAAAGTCCTTCCTCCTTTAAGATGGAGGTTTCAGCAGCCAAGCAGTCAAAGCCAGCGTTGGTAAATTGGGGTAACGTAGTTGACCCTGAGTGAGAAGATCCGGCCGAAGAGGCAGATCGAACTGATCCACCGCCAGACAAAAGATGTCTGCGAACCACACCCGCCTTGGCCACCTTGGGGCCACGAGAATGGTGGGAACTCCTTCCAGAACCAGCTTCCGTAGAACCCTGCCTAGCATGGGAATCGGAGGAAACAGATAAAGAAACCCCAGTTCCCCCCAGCTCAGGGCCATGGCATCCGCCGCCAGAGCCAGAGGATCCTGAGAAAGCGACACGAATGTCGGAAGCTTGTGATTGTGACGAGAGGCAAACAGATCCACCTCCGGCGTCCCCCACCGGAGACAAAGCGACCGAAACACCTGGGGGTGGAGAGACCATTCCCCCCCGGCGGGAAGAGCACCGGCTCAGAAAGTCCGCCCCAGTGTTCTCCACTCCTGGAATGTACACTGCCGAGATGCAAGGGACATGAGTCTCCGCCCAAACTAGGATCAGAGACACCTCTCTGAAGGCACCCAGACTGCGAGTCCCTCCTTGGTGATTGATGTAAGCAACCGCCGTCTGATTGTCCGATCGAACCTGAACTGGCAAGCCCTGTAAATGCTGCGTCAAGTGAGACAGAACCAACCTGATGGCTCTCAACTCCAGAATGTTGATGGGCAAGCGGGCCTCCTGAGGACCCCACCGCCCCCGGAACCGAAGATCCTTCCAGAAACCTCCCCATCCTGACAAACTGGCATCCATGGTGACAGTTTCCCAAAGAGGGGTCAGAAATGACCTGCCCCTCAAGAGATTGTCCGAGACCATCCACCACTGTAGAGACTGCTGAACCCGGGGGGACATCCGGAAGGACCGATCCAACGACCGCGGTCGCCGGTCCCAAGATGCCAACAGATGAAGCTGAAGCGGCCGCGTGTGAAACTGAGCAAAGGGAACTGCCTCGAAAGAAGCTACCATCAACCCCACCAGTCTCATCCCTAACCGGATGGACGGGCGAGGATTGGAAAGAAGAAGCTGCGCCAATTCCTGAATCAATAGAACCTTGGCCTGAGGGAGAAACACTCTGTGCTGGCAAGAGTCCAAGGACATCCCTAGAAAAGGCACCACCCTGGCCGGAACAAGAGAGGACTTAGTATAGTTGATCACCCAGCCGAACCTCTCCAGAGTGGATACCAACGTGCTGGTGTCCACTTCCGCTTGACTGAAGGAAGGAGCCATGATGAGAAGATCGTCCAAATAAGGCACAATGCGAATCCCCTGAGCTCTGAGAAGGGCCATCACGCCCGCCAACACCTTGGTGAATACTCTTGGAGCCGAGGTAAGGCCGAATGGAAGAGCTACAAACTGGAAATGCCGATCCTTCACCACAAAGCGAAGGAACCTCTGGTGAGCCGGAAAGATCAAAATGTGAAGATATGCATCCTTCATGTCTATGGACGTCATAAAGTCCCCCTGCCGAAGCGAATTGACTGCAGACCGCAGAGTTTCCATACGAAACTTCCGGGGACGAATAAACAGGTTGAGAAACTTCAGATCCAGAATGGGACGAACCGACCCATCCTTCTTGGGCACTGTGAAGAGATTGGAATAATACCCGTGTCCCACCTCCGAAGGAGGGACCGGGCAGATGACTGCCATTTCCAGAAGATTCCTTACCGCCGCCAGGAGCCCCTGCGCGGCCAAGGGATCTGAAGGAACCCGAGACCTGAAAAATCTTGGAGGAGGGCGGGACTCGAACTCCAGCTTGTAACCGGCCGACACCACCTCCCGGATCCACCTGTCCGAGACCTCCTGGTCCCATACCCGGGAGAAGAGTCGCAACCGTCCCCCCACCCGTAAGGGTGAGGGCGCCCCCTCATTGCTGAGTGGACTTGGCAGCTGGCTTGGGTTTGGCGCCCCAGTTGTGAACGGGGCGGCCACGACCTCTACCCCTGTTCCAGCTGGCACCCCTGGAAGCCGAAAAGCCCGCACCCCTGCCGACTCTGGCTCCTCGAAAGGAAGGAGTGAAATAGACCGCCCCCCGAAAGGAACGACGACATTTCTTGCGCTGAGGTAACTTACCTCCCCTGGCAACTGAATCTAGCCTCTCACCGAACAGTCGCAAACCCAAAAAGGGAAGAGCCGTGAGCGATCTCTTGGAATTAAGCAGTCCACTGCCTCAACCACACTGAGCGGCGGATAGCAACCAACAGAGCCGTAGCCCTGCCACACAACAACATGGCATCATCCTGGGCAGCAAGGATAAACGAAATGAAAGATTCGCAACGCCTGAGGGCAAGAAATTCATCACAAGTAGGATCAAGATCCACGCATAAATCCCTGACAATAGACCTAACCGCCAACAATAAAAGTGCCGAAGCACAAACAGGTCTTAAAAACCGAACCCGCACAGGCAAAACCATGGCGGGCCAGCTGATCAATCCGGCGATCCTCGCCATCCTTAAGAGCAGTCGTGTCAGGAGAGTGCAAAACAGCCGTATTAGATAGTCCCAAAACCGGAGCATCAACCTCGGGAGGGGCAGACCAACGCTTTACCAAGTCTGCCGGAAAAGGATACTTTCTATCCCAACTAGGCGGCACCCCAACGAGACGCGTAGTTTGTTCCCATTCCTTAAGGACAACATTCTCGAAATGCCGTTGACTGGGAAACTCCAAGCGCGGCTTGGTCACCCCAAAAAGCTCACCCTTTGGCCGAGGAGCAGCTTCAGGAGGGTCCAAATCCAAAACCTCAAACATTTGGGCCAGAATGGAAGGCGTGTCGGGAACCGACCCCATGGCCTGGTCACCCTCAGCACCAAACAGCTGCTGAACCTCAGGATCGTCTTACTCCTCAATAAGCTCACCCTCTTCTAGGGGACGATCTGACCAATCCAATGCCTCAACAACCTCATCATCTGAGTCCGGCGGAGGCGGAGACAAGTGTTTCCGCTTAGCCGGAGCCTTCTGAGCAACCACAGCGGAAAAAATCTTCTCGAGGCTAGCCAACCTGGCGCATACCTCAGATTGCGAATCCCCACCCATGACAACGTCACACGGGGTCCGGAACAGGCGAGGAGGGGAAGGAGATGGTACGGCCGACGAAGGACCGGGCACCGGGGTGCCGGACTGGTTCCGCTGTGCACATGGAATGCATATAATAACATCATCCCCTGGGAGCGGAGTCCCACACCCCCCGCACAGCCTGGACTGCCCCGAAGGACCGTTTCCGGTATCTTTGGTAGCCTCCATAGGGTGAATTTATGGTATTCGCAGTAACCCAGGGATTTACGCAATAAGCGACCCGGGATGCCCCTTTAATATATATATATATATTTTTTTTATATATAGCCCTGAAATGGGTAAATTTGCAAATAACCAATAAAGGGAAATGTAAAGGCCAACCCCCCAACTAGCCAGGTATCTAAGACCGGGAGAGCCCTGCAGTGTGGGATCCCAGGATCTGAAAAACAAAGAGACAACAGTCACTCCAGACACTAACAATAACACGTGAATACACATGTAAATACAATACTATGACATGAAGCGGGTCAGGCAAGAACCCACATGGAGCAGCATAATAAATATATACTTTAATAAAAAAATGTGGAAAGCCAGGGATGCCCAACAAGACACCCAGCAACACGTCACTAAAAAAGGGCTCAGAGGACCCTGACACCACCCCCACACAAGGGGGGCCTGAAACAATAGAAGCCCCCAGCCCACTATAACAAAAGGTCAGTAACCAGCCTACCTTAACACCGCAGCACGGAATGGCGGCCAAGCAAGGGGAGGAAGAGAGAAGAAAGGCGGGCCCAGCAAAACGCGGGAGACGCTGTGGCCCCGCCCCCTCCACATCCAGAAGCCGCCAAAATAGCGGGCGCCATAAGAGAATGGGGCACATGCCGCCCGGCCCCGCACCACCTCCAGGGGACAAGCAGCGGACGCCGAGAGCCGATCCTCGGCGCCCGCACAGACAGGCGGGCCGTCGGCACAGCGCGCAGCCCGGCCCCGCCCACTGCCAACCCCAGAGATCCTGCAAGAGCAGCGGGCGCCAGGACATGGCGCCCGCAACTAGTAACATCAAAAACACAGAGCGGCGGGCCGGCGGCACACACGCCGCCCGCCCGCCCCCTGCACCACTAAAACACGCAGTCCAGGGAGCTCAAGGAGCCCCCAAACCAATAAAGATCCAGGCAGACGGACGGCCCGGCGCCACTACACACGCCTCCCGTCCCTGCCACAAAAGTAAAAACACTCAAAAAGTATCAAACATAACCCAGGCACACATACAAGCCCCCCCCCACCCACCCCCCCTGGCGCAGGGAGAAGGGACCAAGCGGGAAAGGGCAAGCCTAATAGGGACATCAGGGTGGGGCATCCCACATCCGGATCACCAGGCCGGATAACCGCGTTGCCCCATAATATGGGGTCTAGCAGAGGAGCTAATCTCCTAGGCACCGTAAGTGCCATCTACCGTTGCCCGCCCCCAACAGCCTAAGCTGGGAGGCAACCATTCAATAAGGGGCTAATAAACAAAAAAGCCGGGCAGAAATAGACCATGGGGGGGGGGGGGCTGGGGTGATACCCCGGCTACCTGCAAGCAGGAGACTTCTTTCTTCTGTCTTGTCGCCGTCTTGCAGAGAAGAACACTGGGGAATAGTTGGTAGGTACCAGGTATGTATAGACCGGGAGGGGCTTGTTTTTCAGGACTTCTCTGCAACGTCGCCACCTAGCGGTGAGTATACCCCCAAGTGTAACTATTTAATGTTTGAAGCGGGGTGTGTGACATACTTAGAATAACATGTTTATGATCTCAATTATTAATGAATTATTATTAAATCACTGATATTATTGATGTATATATAGGTAACTTGGATGAATGTGGAATCTGTGGATGTTTACCTGCTGTTTATTACGATTCTGATCTGGCCTGGCTGATTCAGAGGAAATATTACACATATAATATAAGGTTTATTTGGTGAATTGCATCAATATTAATTATATATGTGTAAATATATATATATATATATATATGTGTAAATATATATATATATATATATATATGTGTAAATATATATATATATATATATGTGTAAATATATATATATATATATATATGTAAATATATATATATATATATATATATATATGTAAATATATATATATATATATATATATATGTAAATATATATATATATATATATGTGTAAATATATATATATATATATATATATATATATATATATATACGAATAGGGGTCCCACACACCCCAAAAGTCCCAACCTCATATACTAAGTGGCACCACTACAATGGGTTAATACAAAAATATACAAATTTTATTGAAATATATTTAAATCCACAAACAAATACAGACCAATAAAATCAATTAAAACACATATAACATATATGGAAAGGGGCAAGGCTGTACCAACAGTGGCTGGACCAAGGGACCGACAATAACAGATCTAAATATTGAATGCTGCTAAATATACAAACTGGTAATACTCTATCAGAAGACAATAAAATATAATAACATTTCTAAGTGTCTAGTCTGATTACTATAGTAATAATTAATAGAGCTATAATATATTTATATGTATCTTTAAACCTGTGAACTGTGAAACATAGCTTTATATTGTATGAATATTTAAAACTAATTTTTGAATAATTAAGGGAAAAAAGCAAACAGCACGATGATAGTGTGTGACCCTCCCACCCAGGCTGCACCAAGTACCTAATATTGTGCAAAAATAACAAAGATAAAGTGCTATGTGCTAAAGTGCAGGAAACATCTATCTATCTAAATAAATCAGAAGGACCAGCCAAGGGGAGAGCAACAACCATCAGGGCAAGTGATTTGCAGACATAATAGTGTCCCTTAAATACTTCGCCTGCCTCCGCCCGAAATCAAGGTCCGCAAATAGGGAATGGGGCAGCCGCCATGCGCGCTCCGGCCGGAAGCATGGCGGCTGCCCCATTCCCTATTTGCGGACCTTGATTTCGGGCCTGATGAAGTGACGCGTCTGACGTCACGGAACGCGTCGGCTTGTGACGGTGGGGGTGAGCCTGTCTGCTGGCCTGCGATCTGGCTGCTGCTTCTCTTACTTCGCTTTATACTTATCAGTAAGTCACTTTTGTATATTTGTTGCCTGGTGTTTTGCGCTCTCCCCTTGGCTGGTCCTTCTGATTTATTTAGATAGATAGATGTTTCCTGCACTTTAGCACATAGCACTTTATCTTTGTTATTTTTGCACAATATTAGGTACTTGGTGCAGCCTGGGTGGGAGGGTCACACACTATCATCGTGCTGTTTGCTTTTTTCCCTTAATTATTCAAAAATTAGTTTTAAATATTCATACAATATAAAGCTATGTTTCACAGTTCACAGGTTTAAAGATACATATAAATATATTATAGCTCTATTAATTATTACTATAGTAATCAGACTAGACACTTAGAAATGTTATTATATTTTATTGTCTTCTGATAGAGTATTACCAGTTTGTATATTTAGCAGCATTCAATATTTAGATCTGTTATTGTCGGTCCCTTGGTCCAGCCACTGTTGGTACAGCCTTGCCCCTTTCCATATATGTTATATGTGTTTTAATTGATTTTATTGGTCTGTATTTGTTTGTGGATTTAAATATATTTCAATAAAATTTGTATATTTTTGTATTAACCCATTGTAGTGGTGCCACTTAGTATATGAGGTTGGGACTTTTGGGGTGTGTGGGACCCCTATTCGTTTGCAATTTGGCTCTTGGGGGGTGGCTTCCTCCTAGACCAACCTCTGGTGTTGCACACTAACTTACCCCCTTTTTTGACCTAGAGTGCGGTCCTGCTTTCTAGATAGTACTATATATATATATATATATATGTGTGTCTGGGTCAGTTCTCTCTTAGGAATTACTTTAACTTCGACTATTTAACTGGAACCATATGCTTTATTGTTACATGCCTGCTGCCCCCTTGGGGGAAGGGACCAGGGGAATGACATTGAAGGAGAACATACGGACTTGCTGCTCTCTCTGAACGGACAACATGGAGGAGACATGAATAGATTGCCACACAGGCAGGATGGTGGGGGCTGGGGGAGGAAGACAAAAGGCTTTGGTTGAATTAGCCTGAGAGAGTGAGAATTATTGCATATATATGGACACTGCTTAAATCTTGGACATTACAACTTCATATCATATTTATGCCGCTCATATTATTTTTCTGTAATGTATTTGAATGAAATCCATTGATTGATTTTTGGGTTCAGCACCATAGTTGAGATCGATTCTGGTTGGCCCAAAGCAGTTCTCCTTGTAAATGTTAGTACAAGAATAAGAACTATATCACACCTGAGCACCTGCCCAGGAATGCCCTATAAACCTAAACCCCACCCCCTTATACACACACAAGGTAGGTGTCGGCAGACAACGACCACTTACCTGTGACGAAGCTGAAGAGCGACTGTATGTGGGCGCGGTCCTTGAAGTAGGAGCGGCTCAGCCCGTTCCAGATGACATCAGCGACCCTGCGGATGAGGTCACGGCCGGAGGCGCTGTTTTCCCGCGGGTAGGAGGACAGGTCCACGGCCCCCCGGGTCTGAGAGGTGAACCTGGCGTGTAGCGCCTGGGCTACGGGTAAGTCCATGGTGGGGAAATAGGGGATGCCCTGCTGCATGAACCTCTGCTTGGAGCGCTCGTCCATGATGGAGGGGGCGGAGTCCTTGGCGGGGTGAGTCGTCTCCTTGCCGCCATCTTGTTGCAGTTCTTTCTCTTTGCCTCCGGGGGGCTCTGAGGCCTTGTCGCCCGTTTCCATCTTGGCCTGAGGGGCGGCTTTCTTGGCCAAGCCGTTGCCGCCCTTCTTGCCCTGATCCGCCCGGGCGTTGCCGCGCTTCGCCGAGTCCCCGCCTCTGGCTTTGGAGAGCAGGTCGGGAGTCCCGGGGATGGCGCTGACGTTGGTCGGCACCACCCGGTTCACCGCCAGGAAGTGCTCCACAAAGCCCAGCGTCAGGGACAGGAGGGCGAGATCGGGCTCGGGGCGGGAGAGCTCCCAGCGGAAGAGCCGCAGCAATGCATCCTGGGAGCACAGCGGGAACAGCGACTTCTGGCCCGGCAGGAGACCCATCGTCTGACCAGAGACAGAAAGAGGCAGGAAAAGCTTTATTATTATATTATCATGAAACATATATTAATATATAATATAATATATACATATATATTATATCTTAAAGTGGACCCAAACCCAGCATTCTGACTATCCCAGGTTCTGGTCTATACCCCTGATCCGGGATGCCCCGCTGTGTGGTCGCCTGAACAAAGTCAGGAGAGAGAGAGAAAAAGCTTTATTATTATATTCTAATGAAACATATATTAATATATAATATAATATATATATATATATTATATCTTAAAGTGGACCCAAACCCAGCATTCTGACTATCCCAGGTTCTGGTCTATGGCCCCGATCCGGGATGCCCCGCTGTGTGGTCGCCTGAACAAAGTCAGGAGAGAGAGAAGAAAAGCTTTATTATTATATTCTAATGAAACATATATTAATATATAATATAATATATACATATATATTATATGTTAAAGTGGACCCAAACCCAGCATTCTGACTATCCCAGGTTCTGGTCTATGCCCCCGATCCGGGATGCCCCACTGTGTGTTCGTATGAACTCAGATGAGAGAGAGAGAGAGAAAAAGCTTTATTATTATTTTATAATGAAAGATCTATTATTCTGTTTTTATCTTAAAGTGGACCCAAACCCAGCATTCTGACTATCCCGGGGTTCTGGTCCTTTCCCCCTGATCGGGGATGCCCCGCTGTGTGGTCACCTGAAGTAACGCACCTCTCCCCAGTCCTATGGCACATACACGGCCTCTCGTCCAATCAGTGCGCTCGGATCTGCTCTGGTACCTTTGTCTAAGGCCAGCGCATCCACCGCCTCAATCACAAATGAGGGATAGCGGGGATGAGGCCGCGGCTCGCACATGCGCCGTTGGACCAGGAAAGAAAATGTTTATGGGCGACCTGGGGGGAAAAGGAGGGAATGGAGCGGCCCTGGAATCTTATAGATTCCTGGGCTGATCTCCATGGGTTTTGGTCCACTTTAAAGAGAACCAAACCCCACACTGGAGTCTATGAGACTCCGGGGCAGGCATACTCGCTCCCACTGGGGCATCCGGAATCGGGATGCTCTGCTGTGTGACCGCCTAACGCGCCTCTCCCCAGTCCTACGGCACATGCGCGGCCTCTCGTCCAATCAGCGGGATCGGATCTGCTCCTGTCCCTCTGTCTAAGGCCAGCGCATCCCCCGGTTCGGCCATTCACAAATGTCTGGCATGTGCCCCGATAAAGGGATAGTGGGGCTGCGGCTGCTGCTCGCACATGCGCCGTTGGTCTGGGAAAGAAAGTGAGTTTCCAGGGCAACCTGTATCACATAGCGGGGAAGGGAATCAAGCTGTCTTTATCTCTGTGGGTTTTGGTTCACTTTAAACTGGACCCATGCCTATCTATAAGATTCCCAGGCCCATCGATTGCCTCCCCCGGGGTATCCAGATTTGGGATGCCCCGCTGTGTGACACCCCCCCCCCTGGAAACTGTCCTTCTTTCCTGGTCTATGCGCGAGCTGCGGCCACATCCCCACTATTCCTGTAGCCCCCAAAGGAACCACACAAAACCTGGTACAGTCTAAATCCTGGGTTTTGCTCCACTTTAAAGTGGATTTTGACCATCCTGGGTTTTGGTCCCCCCATCGGGGATGCCTCGCTGTGTGACACCCCCCAAATCGGCAAAACCAACTCACCTGTTCCCAGTCCTACAGCGCATGCGCGGCCGCTCGTCCAATCAGTGTGCTCCGAGCCGATGACGTCACGTCGTCTGAGGCCAGCGGCTCTGAGGGCTCTGGCGGCCGCATCCCCCGCTTCCCTCTGACAGGAAGTGTGCCCGCACCGGCCAATCACAAATGCCTGACCCTGCTAGAGGGAGAGCGGGGGATGCGGGCCCAGCTCGCACATGTGACCGGAAAACAAGTGTATGGGGCGACCCGAGGGTATCACAGAGGGAGCATCCCGATTCTGGATGCCCCGGGGGGGGGGGGGGATGGATCGGCCCAGGAATCTTATAGATCCCAAGGCTGATCGCCATTGGTTTTGGTCCACTAAACCTGATGGGGCTGGCCCCAGAATCTAAACTACCTCAAATATTCCAGGGGTGGCTGTTGGCCTTCACCCGGGGCATTCTTCTAAATTGGGATGCCCTGCTGTGTGACACAACCCTGGGATCTGGAGGGGTCGCATTGCCAACATCTCCAGGCTGTGGGCGCCCCAGTCATGCTGTGGAGGATTTCACAGCGGGGCATCCCAAACGAGCACACAGCCAGTTCAGAGTAGTGACAGGTTCACTTTAAAGTGCACCAAAACACAGGATTTTGACTATCCTGGGTCTTGGTCCCTGATCAGGGATGCCCCGCCGTGTGACACCCCCCAGATGGCTGATGCCAACTCACCTCTTCCCGGTGCTATGGCACATGGGCGGCCTCTCATCCAATCAGCGTGCTCTGATCTGCTGATGTCACGCCGTCTAAGGCCAGCGCCTCCAAACGCGCCGGCAGCCACATCCCCTGCTTCCCTCTAACATTCACGGACATGCGCCCTGCTAGAGGGACAGTGAGGACGCGGCTCGCACATGCGCCGTTGGACCGGGAAACAAGGTAAGTGTGTGGGGTGACCTGGGGGGTGTCACACAGCGGGGCGTCCCGATTCTGGAGGATTCATATCAATTCCCCATGGGTTTCAGTCCATCCTTAGTGGTGTGCAGCTGCAGGGGACTACAGGGGACCGCCATTACTGTTCTAAGAGAGGTGAGCGTTATTTGAATGGCGGTTGTGCGCTATCCAGATTTTTTTTTTTTAAACGTTATTTGAATTCAAAAACAGAAAGTCCACTAGTGACGGGATTGTGAATATTTTTGGGTCCCGGAGTCTGAGCTGATCTGATTCTATGCTATTATTTCTTATGTTATATTTCCACTTCCTGCAATCTGTTGCTATGGGCAACCGTACACCGAGAAGCGAGCGGTGAGGCCTGAAGCTCATCTTTTACCTCAGTTGTCCCCCATTTTGTCCCCCACAATACTGCGATGTGTTGCTATGGGCAACCGTACACCAAGAAGCGAGCGGCGAGGCCCGAAGCTCATCTTTTACCTCAGTTGTCCCCCATTTTATCCCCCACAAAGCTGCAATCTGTCGCTATGGGCAACCATACACCAAGGAGCGAGCGGCGAGGCCTGCGCACACAGGGCCTGAAGCTCATCTTTTACCTCAGTTGTCCTCCATTTTATCCCCCACAAAGCTGCGATGTGCTGTTATGGGCAACCGTACACCAAGAAGCGAGCGGTGAGGCCCGAAGCTCATTTTTTACCTCAGTTGTCCCCCATTTTGTCCCTCACAAAGCTCCAATCAGGGCCTGAAGCTCATCTTTTACCTGAGTTGTCCCCTATTTTGTCCCTCACAAAGCTCCAATCAGGGCCTGAAGTTCATCTTTTACCTCAGTTGTCCCTCCTCAAAGCTCCAATCAGGACCTGAAGCTCATCTTTTACCTCAGTTGTCCCTCCTCACAAAGCTCCAATCAGGGCCTGAAGCTCATCTTTTACCTCAGTTGTCCCCCATTTTGTCCCTCACAAAGCTGCAATCTGTTGCTATGGGCAACCATACACCAAGAAGCGAGCAGTGAGGCCTGAAGCTCATCTTTTACCTCAGTTGTCCCCCATTTTGTCCCTCACAAAGCTGCAATCTGTTGCTATGGGCAACCATACACCAAGAAGCGAGCAGTGAGGCCTGAAGCTCATCTTTTACCTCAGTTGTCCCCTATTTTGTCCCTCACAAAGCTCCAATCAGGGCCTGAAGCTCATCTTTTACATCAGTTGTCCCCCATTTTGTCCCTCACAAAGCTCCAATCTGGGCCTGAAGTTCATCTTTTACCTCAGTTGTCCCTCCTCACAAAGCTCCAATCAGGACCTGAAGCTCATCTTTTACCTCAGTTGTCCCTCCTCACAAAGCTCCAATCGGGGCCTGAAGCTCATCTTTTACCTCAGTTGTCCCCCATTTTGTCCCTCCTCACAAAGCTCCAATCAGGGCCTGAAGCTCATCTTTTACGTCAGCTGTCCCCCATTTTGTCCCTCACAAATCAGAATGCCCCATAAAAAGGCAGCGCACTCCCTCTTAAGTTCATAGGCTACAGCGGGGGTGGAGTTCCCCTTTAAGCACAGCACAGCAGAGCGCCCCCTGCAGGCGGTTGCCTAGCGATAATTGCAGGCCACATGGGCGGCGCATGCGCAGTGTCGGGCGCTCAGCCCCCGGACACACCCGCTATAGGACACTATAGGAGGCGTCGGGCCTCCGCACTCACCCGCTACTCGGTCACCGGGCAACTTTCATCCCCGTGCGTTCCACATGCAGGAAACACAAAGCTTTTCCCGCCATCCACCGCCGCCGTTACGTCACCGCGCCCCCTGCTCACGTGACGGACGTGCGCGCAGAGGGGGAAAAAGCACAGCGTGACGGGTGTACAGTGAGTCCACGCCCACTGGAGGGGAGGGGGTGGGGCTAGGAGTCACATACACACAGCTGGGGGGGAGTGTCATACACAGCAGAGGGGAGGGGCGGGGCTGGGAGTCCGAAACGCATGGCAGAGGGGCGGGGCTGAGAGTCCCATAGACACAGCAGAGGGGAGGGGACGGGGCTGGGAGTCCGATACACACGCTGCAGAGGGGCGGGGCTAGAGGTCCCATACAAACAGCAGAGGGGAGGGGGCGGGGCTGGGAGTCCGATACGCTTAGCAGAGGGGCGGGGCTGAGAGTCCCATAGACACAGCAGATATGAGGGGCGGGGCTAAGATACCCTTACAAACGACAGAGGGAAGGAGGCGTGGCTGGGAGTCCGATACACACGCAGCAGAAGGGCGGGGCTAGAGGTCCTATACACATCAGAAGGAAGGGGGCGGGGCCGGGAAAGCGAGACACACATCAGAGGGGCGGGGCTTGGAGTCCCATACACACATCAGATGGGGAGGGGGCGGGGCTAAGAGTCCATTACACACGCCAGAGGGGAGGGGGCGGGGCTGGAAGTCCGATACGCATAGCAGAGGGGCGGGGATGAGAGTCCCATAAACGCAACAGAGGGGCGGGGCGTCCCCTACATGCGTCAGAGGGGTAGGGGGCGGGGCTGAGAGTCCCATAAACGGCACGGGAGAGGGGGCGTGGCTTGGAGTCCCATACACTTCGTATGGGGGCGGGGCTTGGAGTCTCCACACACATCGAAGGGAAGGGATCGGGCCAGGATATGCCATACACACACCAGAGGGGGCGGGGCTGAGAGGCCATTACAACAGAGGGGGCGGGGCTCAGAGGCTCACCAGTGCTGGCACATGCGCAGTGATGCCCGGATATACCTGCCAGGGCAGGACAGCACAAGAGCTGCCATTCTATTCTATTGAAGTGTCACCTCAAAGCGGAACTAAAGCCTCAGCCCTGTTCTGAGACAAAACAAAGGGTTAAATAAAACTGCTCCCCAAGCCTTAAAGCAGGGCAACACAACAAACAGCGCTGATATGCTTCCCCCCCCGCGCTCGCTGCACGGAAATAAATCATTTACCTTCTAACTCCTGCTTCAGTACATTTCACAAACAAAATGGTGGCTCATGCATCCGCAGGCCGCCTGCCAACAGGAAGTTCTGCTGGGCTTCCTGTTCCACTATCCTGGTTTTTGGTCCACTTCCGCGGGCACCAGTGAAACCCCCCAGAATGGCAGAAAAAAACTCACCTCACCCCGCTCCTACGGCGCATGCGCGGGCCTCGTCCAATCAGAGCCGCTGTGGTATGCACGTACAAGGGACGGACAACCACAGCGGCTCCGAGCATCTAACAGGGAGCGCGCCCGCCATTCACAAACGCTGCCCTGCTGGAGAGAAGCGCGAGATGCAGCCCACGCATGCGCCGTTGGAACGGGGGTAAGGTAAGGTGAATGGGGCGTCCGGGGGGTTTCCCGATTTCTGATGGGATCTGATCGACCCGGGAATCTTATACTTCAACCTGGCTGTTGGTCCACTTTAAAGCAGAAAAAAACCCAGAGCATCCGGGCCCTGCGATCTACAAGACTCCAGAATCGGGATGCCCCCCCAGGTCACCCCGTACACTTACCTGGCTTCCCGGTCCAATGGCGCATGTGGGAGCCGCATCCCCGCCATCCCTCAGGCTGCACCAGGCATTTGTGAAAGTCACGCTCCGTTAGAGGGAAGCGGGGGATGCGGCCATCAGCGCACTCCTATCCACTGGCCTTATATGACGTCACGTCAGCGGCTCCAAGCGCCCTGATTGGATGAGAGGCCGCACATGCGCCATAGGACCGGGAAGAGGTGAGTTGGTTTAGGTGATCTGGGGGGTTTCACACCACAGTGCATCCCCGATCGGGGGCCACACCCAGGACAGTCAAAATCCCAGGTTTAGGTCCACTTTAAACCAGTTTATGGGTGATGGGCATGGAAGGGGTGTGGCTTAGGGCGTGGCTTCATTTAAAGTGGACCAACACCCAGGATTTTGACTATCCTGGGTTTGGTGCCCGCACATGCGCCATTGGACGGGGAGTAAGGTAAGTGCAGCGTGCATCCTGGGGGGGTGTCACACAGCAGGGTATCCCCGATTTTGGATGCCCCGCAGGGAGGGATCAGATCGACGATCCCCGAACTGATCAGGCAGGGTGTTGGTCCACTTTAAACCAATTTGTGGGTGATGGGCGTGGTTGGGGTGTGGTCTATGGTGGGGCTTAATTACAGGTCACGTGATCTAGATGGTCCATAAAAGATGTTTGGTGATGGAGCCAATGCTCAGAAGTCTGTCACTATCCAATCAGAGCAGTTGTAACCCCGCCCCCCAGACCTCCAGCATTGTGCAAGTGGGATGGAGGTGGAGCCATTGAGCATTTTCCCGCCCATGTGACCAATGACTGCCAGTAATTATTAGCAGACTTTTATACCTCGGGGGTGGAGCCATTGAGGATTATCCCGCCCATGTGACCAATGACTGCCAGTAATTATTAGCAGGCTTTTATACCTTGGAGGTGGAGCCATTGAGGATTATCCCGCCCATGTGATCAATGACTGCCAGTAATTATTAGCAGGCTTTTATACCTCGGGGGTGGAGCCATTGAGGATTCTCTTGCCCATGTGACCAATGACTGCCAGTAATTATTAGCTGGCTTTTATAACTCGGGGGTGGAGCCATTGAGGATTCTCCCGCCCATGTGACCAATGACTGCCAGTAATTATTAGCAGGCTTTTATACCTCGGGGGTGGAGCCATTGAGGATTCTCTTGCCCATGTGACCAATGACTGCCAGTAATTATTAGCAGGCTTTTATACCTTGGAGGTGGAGCCATTGAGGATTCTCCCGCCCATGTGACCAATGACTGCCAGTAATTATTAGCTGGCTTTTATAACTCGGGGGTGGAGCCATTGAGGATTCTCCCGCCCATGTGACCAATGACTGCCAGTAATTATTAGCAGGCTTTTATACCTCGGAGGTGGAGCCACTGAGGATTCTCCCGCCCATGTGACCAATGATTGCCAGTAATTATTAGCAGGCTTTTATACCTCGGAGGTGGAGCCACTGAGGATTCTCCCGCCCATGTGACCAATGACTGCCAGTAATTATTAGCAGGATTTTATACCTCGGGGGTGGAGCCATTGAGGATTCTCCCGCCCATGTGATCAATGACTGCCAGTAATTATTAGCAGGCTTTTATACCTTGGAGGTGGAGCCATTGAGGATTATTCCGCCCATGTGACCAATGACTGCCAGTAATAATTAGCAGGCTTTTATGCCTCGGGGGTGGAGCCATTGAGGATTATCCCGCCCATGTGACCAATGACTGCCAGTAATTATTAGCAGGCTTTTATACCTCGGAGGTGGAGCCATTGAGGATTCTCCCGCCCATGTGACCAATTACTGCCAGTAATTATTAGCAGCCTTTTATACCTCGGGGGTGGAGCCATTGAGAATTATCCCGCCCATGTGACCAATGACTGCCAGTAATTATTAGCAGGCTTTTATAGCTCGGGGGTGGAGCCATTGAGGATTCTCCCGCCCATGTGACCAATGACTGCCAGTAATAATTAGCAGGCTTTTATACCTCGGGGGTGGAGCCATTGAGGATTCTCCCACCCATGTGACCAATGACTGCCAGTAATTATTAGCAGGCTTTTATACCTCGGAGGTGGAGCCATTGAGAATTATCCCGCCCATGTGACCAATGACTGCCAGTAATTATTAGCAGGCTTTTATAGCTCGGGGGTGGAGCCATTGAGGATTCTCCTGCCCATGTGATCAATGACTGCCAGTAATTATTAGCAGGCTTTTATACCTCGGGGGTGGAGCCATTGAGGATTCTCCCACCCATGTGACCAATGACTGCCAGTAATTATTAGCAGGCTTTTATACCTCGGAGGTGGAGCCATTGAGGATTCTCCCGCCCATGTGACCAATGACTGCCAGTAATTATTAGCAGGCTTTTATACCTCGGAGGTGGAGCCATTGAGGATTCTCCCGCCCATGTGACCAATGACTGCCAGTAATTATTAGCAGGTGTCAGAAACCGCTTACCTGGGCCCCGTTCCAGCGCCATTTCCGGGCGGCCGGCCGCAGCAGCTCCTGCCCGGCGGCCGCCCTCCTTCCTCGCTCCCGCGTCAGCAACTCGCGTGCGCGAGCACATAATCTTTATGCTTTCCGGCGGCGCTGCACACAGCGTGCCCGCTGGAGGCTGTAGTTGGGCGGGGGGTTGTTGAACCATGGGGCACAGGCACGCCCCTTGGTTCTGGCTATGGGCCAATGAGCCCAAGGGAAGCTCTGGGCTACACGCCCTGTTAGTTGTGGTCCAATGTGTTTCAGGACTGTAAAGTGCACCAATCACTACACTGGTTCCTCATGCCCAATCAGACCTGGTTCCTATAAAGGTTCACCCTCGGCAGTTATTCAGTGCCTGTTATAGCGCCTTGTACCTTGCTTTGTCTTGTGATTATTCCGTGATTGATCTCCATTGCCGACCCCTGCCTGAACCGACCATTCTTTGTCTGATCTCCGTTACCGACCCCTGCCTGAACCGACCATTCTTTGTCTGATCTCCGTTGCCGACCCCTGCCTGAACCGACCATTCTTTGTCTGATCTCCGTTGGCGACCCCTGCCTGAACCGACCATTCTTTGTCTGATCTCCGTTGGCGACCCCTGCCTGAACCGACCATTCTTTGTCTGATCTCCGTTGGCGACCCCTGCCTGAACCGACCATTCTTTGTCTGATCTCCGTTGCCGACCCCTGCCTGAACCGACCATTCTTTGTCTGATCTCCGTTGCCGACCCCTGCCTGAACCGACCATTCTTTGTCTGATCTCCGTTGGCGACCCCTGCCTGAATTGACCATCCTTCGTCTGATCTCTGTTGCCGACCTCTGCGTTGTACCTGACCTCGAGTTTCTTCATCCCTCTGTACCGCTGCAATCTCTGACTTCCCGGTGGCGACCTCTGGCCTGTCCTTTGACTTCCGCTATACTCGCTCTTAGTCATTGGTTCTTCAGACCTCCAACCAGTAAGCTCACATCCTTTGAGCCATTGAAGTCCTGGGGGCAACCGATCCCGGGAAGGCGTATTCTGCGTTGCGGCAAGCGGAGGCTTTTACAGGTGAAGCTGGCTGCAGAGATTGGGGGTTGAGGGCTTACCTGGAGGGCTGGAGTTACCAGAGCGTGACAGCAGGCTTTTATACCTCGGAGGTGGAGCCGTTGAGGATTATCCCGCCCATGTGCCCAATGACTGCCAGTAATTATTAGCAGGCTGCTAATAATTACTGGCAGTCATTGGTCACATGGGCAAGAGAATCCTCAATGGCTCCACCCCCGAGGTATAAAAGCCTGCTAATAATTACTGGCAGTCATTGATCACATGGGCGGGAGAATCCTCAATGGCTCCACCTCCAAGGTATAAAAAGCCTGCTAATAATTACTGGCAGTTATACCTCGGGGGTGGAGCCATTGAGGATTATCCCGCCCATGTGATCAATGACTGCCAGTAATTATTAGCAGGCTTTTTATACCTTGGAGGTGGAGCCATTGAGGATTCTCCCGCCCATGTGATCAATGACTGCCAGTAATTATTAGCAGGCTTTTATACCTCGGAGGTGGAGCCATTGAGGATTATCCCGCCCATGTGACCAATGACTGCCAGTAATTATTAGCAGGCTTTTATACCTTGGGGGTGGAACCATTGAGGATTCTCCTGCCCATGTGACCAATGACTGCCAGTAATTATTAGCAGGCTTTTATACCTCGGAGGTGGAGCCATTGAGGATTCTCCCGCCCATGTGACCAATGACTGCCAGTAAATATTAGCAGGCTTTTATACCTCGGGGGTGGAGCCATTGAGGATTATCCCGCCCATGTGACCAATGACTGCCAGTAATTATTAGCAGGCTTTTATACCTTGGGGGTGGAACCATTGAGGATTCTCCTGCCCATGTGACCAATGACTGCCAGTAATTATTAGCAGGCTTTTATACCTCGGAGGTGGAGCCATTGAGGATTCTCCCGCCCATGTGACCAATGACTGCCAGTAATTATTAGCATGCTTTTTATACCTAGGGGGTGGAGCCATTGAGGATTCTCCTGCCCATGTGATCAATGACTGCCAGTAATTATTAGCAGGCTTTTATACCTTGGAGGTGGAGCCATTGAGGATTCTCCTGCCCATGTGATCAATGACTGCCAGTAATTATTAGCAGGCTTTTATACCTCGGGGGTGGAGCCATTGAGGATTCTCCCGCCCATGTGACCAATGACTGCCAGTAATTATTAGCATGCTTTTTATACCTAGGGGGTGGAGCCATTGAGGATTCTCCTGCCCATGTGATCAATGACTGCCAGTAATTATTAGCAGGTTTTTATACCTCGGGGGTGGAGCCATTGAGGATTATCCCGCCCATGTGACCAATGACTGCCAGTAATTATTAGCAGGATTTTCTACCTCGGAGGTGGAGCCATTGAGGATTCTCCCGCCCATGTGACCAATGACTGCCAGTAATTATTAGCAGACTTTTATAAGTCGGGGGTGGAGCCATTGAGGATTCTCTTGCCCATGTGACCAACGACTGCCAGTAATTATTAGCAGGCTGTTATACCTTGGAGGTGGAGCCATTGAGGATTATTCCGCCCATGTGATCAATGACTGCCAGTAATTATTAGCAGGCTTTTATACCTCGGGGGTGGAGCCATTGAGCGATTATCCCGCTCATGTGATCAATGACTGCAAGTAATTATTAAAAGGCTTTTATACCTCGGAAATGGATCCATTGAGGGATTATCCCACCCATGTGACCAATGACTGCCAGTAATTATTAGCAGGCTTTTATACATCGGGGGTGGAGCCATTGAGGATTCTCCCGCCCATGTGACCAATGACTGCCAGTAATTATTAGCATGCTTTTTATACCTAGGCGGTGGAGCCATTGAGGATTCTCCCGCCCATGTGATCAATGACTGCCAGTAATTATTAGCAGGCTTTTATACCTCGGGGGTGGAGCCATTGAGAATTTTCCCGCCCTTGTGACCAATGACTGCCAGTAATTATTAGCAGGATTTTCTACCTCGGAGGTGGAGCCATTGAGGATTCTCCCGCCAATGTGACCAATGACTGCCAGTAATTATTAGCAGGATTTTCTACCTCGGAGGTGGAGCCATTGAGGATTCTCTTGCCCATGTGACCAACGACTGCCAGTAATTATTAGCAGGCTGTTATACCTTGGAGGTGGAGCCATTGAGGATTCTCCTGCCCATGTGATCAATAACTGCCAGTAATTATTAGCATGCTTTTTATACCTAGGGGGTGGAGCCATTGAGGATTCTCCTGCCCATGTGATCAATGACTGCCAGTAATTATTAGCAGGCTTTTATACCTCGGGGGTGGAGCCATTGAGGATTCTCCCGCCCATGTGACCAATGACTGCCAGTAATTATTAGCAGGATTTTCTACCTCGGAGGTGGAGCCATTGAGGATTCTCCCGCCCATGTGACCAATGACTGCCAGTAATTATTAGCAGGATTTTATACCTCGGAGGTGGAGCCATTGAGGATTATCCCGCCCATGTGATCAATGACTGCCAGTAATTATTAGCAGGCTTTTATACCTCGGGGGTGGAGCCATTGAGGGATTCTCCCGCCCATGTGACCAATGACTGCCAGTAATTAATAGGACGCTTTTCTACCTCGGGGGTGGAGCCATTGAGGAATCTCCCGCATATGTGATCAATGACTGGCAGTAATTATTAGCAGGCTTTTATACCTCGGAGGTGGACCTATTAAGCATTCTTCTGCCCATGTGACCAATGACTGCCAGTAATTATTAGCAGGCTTTTATACCTCGGGGGTGGAGCCATTGAGGGATTCTCCCGCCCATGTGACCAATGACTGCCAGTAATTATTAGCAGGCTTTTATACCTCGGAGGTGGAGCCATTGAGGATTCTCCCGGCCATGTGACCAATGACTGCCAGTAATTATTAGCAGGCTTTTCTACCTCGGAGGTGGAGCCATTGAGGATTCTCCCGCCCATGTGACCAATGACTGCCAGTAATTATTAGCAGGCTTTTATACCTCGGGGGTGGAGCCATTGAGGATTCTCTTGCCCATGTGACCAACGACTGCCAGTAATTATTAGCAGGCTGTTATACCTTGGAGGTGGAGCCATTGAGGATTATCCCGCCCATGTGACCAATGACTGCCAGTAATTATTAGCAGGCTTTTCTGCCTCGGAGGTGGAGCCATTGAGGATTCTCCTGCCCATGTGACGAATGACTGCCAGTAATTATTAGCAGGCTTTTATAAGTCGGGGGTGGAGCCATTGAGGATTATCCCACTCATGTGATCAATGACTGCCAGTAATTATTAGCAGGCTTTTTATAACTCGGGGGTGGAGCCATTGAGGATTCTCTTGCCCATGTGACCAATGACTGCCAGTAATTATTAGCAGGCTTTTATACCTCGGGGGTGGAGCCACTGAGGATTCTCTTGCCCATGTGACCAATGACTGCCAGTAATTATTAGCAGACTTTTATAACTCGGGGGTGGGGCCATTGAGGATTCTCCCGCCCATGTGACCAATGACTGCCAGTAATTATTAGCAGGCTTTTCTACCTCGGAGGTGGAGCCATTGAGGATTCTCCCGCCCATGTGACCAATGACTGCCAGTAAATATTAGCAGGCTTTTATACCTCGGGGGTGGAGCCATTGAGAATTCTCTTGCCCATGTGACCAATGACGGTCAGTAATTATTAGCAGGCTGTTATACCTTGGAGGTGGAGCCACTGAGGATTCTCCCGCCCATGTGACCAATGACTGCCAGTAATTATTAGCAGGCTGTTATACCTCGGAGGTGGAGCCATTGAGGATTCTCCCGTCCATGTGATCAATGACTGACAGTAATTATTAGCAGACTTTTATAAGTCGGGGGTGGAGCCATTGAGGATTCTCTTGCCCATGTGACCAATGGCTGCCAGTAATTATTAGCAGGCTTTTATACCTCGGAGGTGGAGCCTTTGAGGATTATCCCGCCCATGTGATCAATGACTGCCAGTAATTATTAGCAGGTTTTTATACCTCGGAGGTGGAGCCATTGAGGATTCTCCCGCCCATGTGACCAATGACTGCCAGTAATTATTAGCAGGCTTTTTATACCTCGGGGGTGGAGCCATTGAGGACTATCCCGCCCATGTGACCAATGACTGCCAGTAATTATTAGCAGGCTTTTATACCTCGGAGGTGGACCCATTGAGGATTATCCCGCCCATGTGATCAATGACTGCCAGTAATTATTAGCAGGTTTTTATACCTCGGAGGTGGAGCCATTGAGGATTCTCCCGCCCATGTGACCAATGACTGCCAGTAATTATTAGCAGGCTTTTTATACCTCGGGGGTGGAGCCATTGAGGATTCTCTTGCCCATGTGACCAATGACTGCCAGTAATTATTAGCAGGCTTTTTATACCTCGGGGTGGAGCCATTGAGGATTCTTTTGCCCATGTGACCAATGACTGCCAGTAATTATTAGCAGGCTTTTTATACCTCGGGGGTGGAGCCATTGAGGATTCTCTTGCCCATGTGACCAATGACTGCCAGTAATTATTAGCTGGCTTTTTATACCTTGGGGGTGGAGCCATTGAGGATTCACCCGCACATGTGACCAATGACTGCCAGTAATTATTAGCAGGCTTTTATACCTCGGGGGTGGAGCCATTGAGGGTTCTCTTGCCCATGTGACCAATGACTGCCAGTAATTATTAGCAGGCTTTTATAACTCGGGGGGGGGGGGGGCCATTGAGGATTCTCCTGCCCATGTGACCAATGACTGCCAGTAATTATTAGCAGGCTTTTATACCTCGGAGGTGGAGCCATTGAGGATTCTCCCGCCCATGTGACCAATGACTGCCAGTAATTATTAGCAGGCTTTTATAACTCAGGGGTGGAGCCATTGAGATTTCTCCTGCCCATGTGACCAATGACTGCCAGTAATTATTAGCAGGCTTTTATACCTTGGGGGTGGAGCCATTGAGGATTCTCCCGCCCATGTGACTAATAACTGCCAGTAATTATTAGCTGGCTTTTATACCTCGGGGGTGGAGCCATTGAGGATTCTCCCGCCCATGTGACCAATGACTGCAAGTAATTATTAGCAGGCTTTTATACCTCGGAGGTGGAGCTATTGAGGATTTTCTTGCCCATGTGACCAATGACTGCCAGTAATTATTAGCAGGATTTTATACCTCGGAGGTGGAGCTATTGAGGATTTTCTTGCCCATGTGACCAATGACTGCCAGTAATTATTAGCAGGCTTTTATACCTCAGGGGTGGAGCCATTGAGGATTCTCCCACCCATGTGACCAATGACTGCAAGTAATTATTAGCAGGCTTTTATTCCTTGGGGGTGGAGCCATTGAGGATTCTCCCGTCCATGTGACCAATGACTGCCAGTAATTATTAGCAGGCTTTTATACCTGGGGGGTGGAGCCATTGAGGATTCTCCCGCCCATGTGACCAATGACTGCCAGTAATTATTAGCAGGCTTTTATACCCCGGGAGTGAAGCCATTGAGGGATTCTCCCGCCCATGTGACCAATGACTGCCAGCAATTATTAGCAGGCTTTTTATACCTCGGGGTGGAGCCATTGAGGATTCTCCTGCCCATGTGACCAATGACTGCCAGTAATTATTAGCAGGCTTTTTATACCTCGGGGGTGGAGCGATTAAGGATTCTTTTGCCCATGTGACCAATGACTGCCAGTAATTATTAGCAGGCTTTTTATATCTCGGGGGTGGAGACATTGAGGATTCTCTTGCCCATGTGACCAATGACTGCCAGTAATTATTAGCAGGCTTTTTATACCTCTGGGGTGGAGCCATTGAGGATTCTCCCTCACATGTGGCCAATGACTGCCAGTAATTATTAGCAGACTTTTATAAGTTGGGGGTGGAGCCATTGAGGATTCTCTTGCCCATGTGACCAATGGCTGCCAGTAATTATTAGCAGGCTTTTATACCTCGGAGGTGGAGCCATTGAGGATTATCCCGACCCATGTGATCAATGACTGTCAGTAATTATTAGCTGGGTTTTATACCTCGGGGGTGGAGCCATTGAGGATTCTCCCGCCCATGTGACCAATGACTGCCAGTAATTATTAGCAGGCTTTTTATACCTCGGAGGTGGAGCCATTGAGGATTCTCCGGGCCATGTGACCAATGACTGACAGTAATTATTAGCAGACTTTTATAAGTCGGGGGTGGAGCCATTGAGGATTCTCCCGCCCATGTGACCAATGACTGCCAGTAATTATTAGCTGGCTTTTATACCTCGGAGGTGGAGCCATTGAGGATTCTCCCGCCCATGTGACTAATAACTGCCAGTAATTATTAGCTGGCTTTTATACCTCGGGGTGGAGCCATTGAGGATTCTCTCGCCCATGTGACCAATGACTGCCAGTAATTATTAGCAGGATTTTATTCCTCGGGGGTGGAGCCATTGAGGATTCTCTTGCCCATGTGACCAATGGCTGCCAGTAATTATTAGCAGGCTTTTTATACCTCGGAGGTGGAGACATTGAGGATTCTCTTGCCCATGTGACCAATGACTGCCAGTAATTATTAGCAGGCTTTTTATACCTCGGGGGTGGAGCCATTGAGGATTCTCCCGCACATGTGACCAATGACTGCCAGTAATTATTAGCAGGCTTTTTATACCTCGGGGGTGGAGCCATTGAGGATTCTCCCGCACATGTGACCAATGACTGCCAGTAATTATTAGCAGGCTTTTATACCTCGGAGGTGGAGCCATTGAGGATTCTCCCGCCCATGTGACCAATGACTGCCAGTAATTATTAGCAGGCTTTTTATACCTCGGGGGTGGAGCCATTGAGGATTCTCCCGCACATGTGACCAATGACTGCCAGTAATTATTAGCAGGCTTTTTATACCTCGGGGGTGGAGCCATTTAGGATTCTTTTGCCCATGTGACCAATGACTGCCAGTAATTATTAGAGGCTTTTTATACCTCGGGGGTGGAGCCATTGAGGATTCTCCCGCCGATGTGACCAATGACTGCCAGTGATTATTAGCAGGCTTTTTATACCTCGGAGGTGGAGACATTGAGGATTCTCTTGCCCATGTGACCAATGACTGCCAGTAATTATTAGCAGGCTTTTTATACCTCGGGGGTGGAGCCATTGAGGATTCTCCCGCACATGTGACCAATGACTGCCAGTAATTATTAGCAGGCTTTTTATACCTCGGGGGTGGAGCCATTGAGGATTCTCCCACACATGTGACCAATGACTGCCAGTAATTATTAGCAGGCTTTTATACCTCGGAGGTGGAGCCATTGAGGATTCTCCCGCCCATGTGACCAATGACTGCCAGTAATTATTAGCAGGCTTTTTATACCTCGGGGGTGGAGCCATTGAGGATTCTCCCGCACATGTGACCAATGACTGCCAGTAATTATTAGCAGGCTTTTTATACCTCGGGGGTGGAGCCATTTAGGATTCTTTTGCCCATGTGACCAATGACTGCCAGTAATTATTAGAGGCTTTTTATACCTCGGGGGTGGAGCCATTGAGGATTCTCCCGCCGATGTGACCAATGACTGCCAGTGATTATTAGCAGGCTTTTTATACCTCGGGGGTGGAGCCATTGAGGATTCTCCCGCACATGTGACCAATGACTGCCAGTAATTATTAGCAGACTTTTATAAGTCGGGGGTGGAGCCATTGAGGATTCTCTTGCCCATGTGACCAATGGCTGCCAGTAATTATTAGCAGGCTTTTATACCTCGGAGGTGGAGCCATTGAGGATTATCCCGACCCATGTGATCAATGACTGTCAGTAATTATTAGCTGGGTTTTATACCTCGGGGGTGGAGCCATTGAGGATTCTCCCGCCCATGTGACCAATGACTGCCAGTAATTATTAGCAGGCTTTTTATACCTCGGAGGTGGAGCCATTGAGGATTCTCCGGCCCATGTGACCAATGACTGACAGTAATTATTAGCAGACTTTTATAAGTCGGGGGTGGAGCCATTGAGGATTCTCTTGCCCATGTGACCAATGGCTGCCAGTAATTATTAGCAGACTTTTATAAGTCGGGGGTGGAGCCATTGAGGATTATCTTGCCCATGTGGCCAATGACTGCCAGTAATTATTAGTTGGCTTTTATACCTCGGAGGTGGAGCCATTGAGGATTCTCGCGCCCATCTGACTAATAACTGCCAGTAATTATTAGTTGGCTTTTATACCTCGGGGGTGGAGCCATTGAGGATTCTCTCGCCCATGTGACCAATGACTGCCAGTAATTATTAGCAGGATTTTATTCCTCGGGGGTGGAGCCATTGAGGATTCTCCCGTCCATGTGACCAATGACTGCCAGTAATTATTAGCAGGCTTTTATAACTGGGGGGTGGAGCCATTGAGGATTCTCCCGCCCATGTGACCAATGACTGCCAGTAATAATTAGCAGGCTTTTATACCTCGGAGGTGGAGCCATTGAGGATTCTCCCGCCAATGTGACCAATGACTGCCAGTAATTATTAGCAGGCTTTTATACCCCGGGAGTGAAGCCACTGAGGATTCTCCCGCCCATGTGACCAATGACTGCCAGTAATTATTAGCAGGCTTTTTATACCTCGGGGGTGGAGCCATTGAGGATTCTTTTGCCCATGTGACCAATGACTGCCAGTAATTATTAGCAGGCTTTTTATACCTCGGGGGTGGAACCATTGAGGATTCTTTTGCCCATGTGACCAATGACTGCCAGTAATTATTAGAGGCTTTTTATACCTCGGGGGTGGAGCCATTGAGGATTCTCCCGCCGATGTGACCAATGACTGCCAGTGATTATTAGCAGGCTTTTCTACCTCGGAGGTGGAGCCATTGAGGATTCTCTTGCCCATGTCACCAATGACTGCCAGTAATTATTAGCAGGCTTTTTATAGCTCGGGGGTGGAGCCATTGAGGATTCGCACATGTGACCAATGACTGCCAGTAATTATTAGCAGGCTTTTATACCTCGGAGGTGGAGCCATTGAGGATTCTCCCGCCCATGTGACCAATGACTGCCAGTAATTATTAGCAGGCTTTTATACATCGGGGGTGGAGCCATTGAGGATTCTCCCGCCCATGTGACCAATGACTGCCAGTAATTATTAGCAGGCTTTTATACATCGGGGGTGGAGCCATTGAGGATTATCCCGCCCATGTGACCAATGACTGCCAGTAATTATTAGCAAGCTTTTATACATCGGGGGTGGAGCCATTGAGGATTCTCCCGCCCATGTGACCAATGACTGCCAGTAATTATTAGCAGGCTTTTATACATCGGGGGTGGAGCCATTGAGGATTATCCCGCCCATGTGACCAATGACTGCCAGTAATTATTAGCAGGCTTTTATACATCGGGGGTGGAGCCATTGAGGATTCTCCCGCCCATGTGACCAATGACTGCCAGTAATTATTAGCAGGCTTTTATACCTCGGAGGTGGAGCCATTGAGGATTCTCCCGCCCATGTGACCAATGACTGCCAGAAATTATTAGCAGGCTTTTATACATCGGGGGTGGAGCCATTGAGGATTATCTTGCCCATGTGACCAATGACTGCCAGTAATTATTAGCAGGCTTTTATACCTCGGGGGTGGAGCCATTGAGGATTCTCCTGCCCATGTGACCAATGACTGCCAGTAATTATTAGCAGGCTTTTATACATCGGAGGTGGAGCCATTGAGGATTCTCTTGCCCATGTGACCAATGACTGCCAGTAATTATTAGCAGGCTTTTATACCTCGGGGGTGGAGCCATTGAGGATTCGTCCGCCCATGTGGCCAATGACTGCCAGTAATTATTAGCAGGCTTTTATACCTCGGGGGTGGAGCCATTAAGGATTCTCCCGCCCATGTGACCAATGACTGCCAGTAATTATTAGCAGGCTTTTCTACCTCGGGGGTGGAGCCATTGAGGATTCTCTTGCCCATGTGACCAATGACTGCCAGTAATTAATAGCAGGCTTTTTATACCTCGGGGTGGAGCCATTGAGGATTCTCCTGCCCATGTGGCCAATGACTGCCAGTAATTATTAGCAGGCTTTTATACCTCGGGGGTGGAGCCATTAAAGATTCTCCCGCCCATGTGACCAATGACTGCCAGTAATTATTAGCAGGCTTTTATACCTCGGGGGTGGAGCCATTGAGGATTCTCTTGCCCATGTGACCAATGACTGCCAGTAATTATTAGCAGGCTTTTATACCTCGGGGGTGGAGCCATTGAGGATTCTCTTGCCCATGTGACCAATGACTGCCAGTAATTATTAGCAGGCTTTTCTACCTCGGAGGTGGAGCCATTGAGGATTCTCCCGCCCATGTGGCCAATGACTGCCAGTAATTATTAGCAGGCTATTTATACCTTGGGGGTGGAGCTATTGAGGATTCTCTTGCCCATGTGACCAATGACTGCCAGTAATTATTAGCAGGCTTTTATACCTCGGGGGTGGAGCCATTGAGGATTATCTTGCCCATGTGACCAATGACTGCCAGTAATTATTAGCAGGCTTTTATACCTCGGGGGTGGAGCCATTGAGGATTATCTTGCCCATGTGACCAATGACTGCCAGTAATTATTAGCAGGCTTTTATACATTGGGGGTGGAGCCATTGAGGATTCTCCTGCCCATGTGACCAATGACATCACTGGAGGGGAGGGGGGTTTCCTGGGAAGATTCCATAGAGGCTCTGCCTCTCCAATATAAAAGCCTTCTCCCCGGCCTGTCACTAATGGCAGCCTTATTCCATTCTGCAGCAGTGCAGGGAAAGGTAAGTATTGGGTAATTCATATTAATACAGATGGTCTCTTTATTTATTTTCTTGCTGCTTCTTAACTAGTAAAGGGTCTAAGTTACCCCTAACCCAGAGCAAAGGGCAACAGGGCAGCAAGTTGCTGCCCCTCCGCCACATTACCCACAACCCCAATGGGCGGGGGGGCGCAGGTAAGCCCGGCGCCCAACAGTATTGGTGCTCAGCAATGGACCTGTAGGCACTGTTTCTCAGCCTGTGTTAGGAATACCCCCAGGGGTGTTCAGGGGGCAACAACAGTGGGTGCCTGACTGGTTTGTGCCCTAATTATTATGGTGCTGTTACTAACTGAGCGCTCCCGCAGAGGTACTTGGTTAGAACTTATCCTCGCCAGGGGGTACCTGGCGTAAAAAGGCTTGAGAACCACTGCTTAAACTGGAGCAAAACCCACTGTGATCGGCTCGGGCGGATCAATTCCCTCCCCCCGGGGCATCCAAAATCAGGATGCCCCGCTGTGTGATACCCCCCAGGTCACCCCATACACTTACCTTGCTTCCCAAAATCAGCCCTGGAGTTTACCAGCCCTGGCCGGCCTGAAACATTCCTACCCAACCATGATGCTGTGGCTAAAGCATTGGGGGCTGGGGTTCCTTGGCTTGTGGGTACAGTGGGGCTGGGTAGGGGGCTGGGGTTCCTTGGCTTGTGGGTACAGGGGGCTGGGTAGGGGGCTGGGGTTCCTTGGCCTGTGGGTACAGTGGGGCTGGGGTTCCTTGGCGTGTGGGTACAGTGGGGCTGAGTACAGGGTGCTGGGGTTCCTTGGCTTGTGGGTACAGTGCGGCTGGGTAGGGGGCTGGGGTTCCTTGGCCTGTGGGTACAGGGGGCTGGGGATCCTTGGCTTGTGGGTACAGAGGGCTGGGGTTCCTTGGCTTGTGGGTACAGCGGGGCTGGGTAGGGGGCTGGGGTTCCTTGGCTTGTGGGTACAGTGGGGATGGGGTTCCTTGGCTTGTGGGTACAGTGGGGCTGGGGTTCCTTGGCTTGTGGGTACAGTGGGGAAGGGTACAGGGGGCTGGGGTTCCTTGGCTTGTGGGTACAGTGGGGGTGGGTAGGGGGCTGGGGTTCCTTGGCTTGTGGGTACAGTGGGGCTGAGGTTCCTTGGCTTGTGGGTACAGTGGGGCTGGGGTTCCTTGGCTTGTGGGTACAGTGGGGCTGAGGTTCCTTGGCTTGTGGGTACAGTAGGGCTGGGGTTCCTTGGCTTGTGAGTACAGTGGGGCTGAGGTTCCTTGGCTTGTGGGTACAGTGGGGCTGAGGTTCCTTGGCTTGTGGGTACAGTAGGGCTGGGGTTCCTTGGCTTGTGGGTACAGTAGGGCTGGGGTTCCTTGGCTTGTGGGTACAGTGGGGAAGGGTACAGGGGGCTGGGGTTCCTTGGCTTGTGGGTACAGTGGGGCTGAGGTTCCTTGGCTTGTGGGTACAGTAGGGCTGGGGTTCCTTGGCTTGTGGGTACAGTAGGGCTGGGGTTCCTTGGCTTGTGGGTACAGTAGGGCTGGGGTTCCTTGGCTTGTGGGTACAGTGGGGAAGGGTACAGGGGGCTGGGGTTCCTTGGCTTGTGGGTACAGTGGGGCTGGGGTTCCTTGGCTTGTGGGTACAGTGGGGCTGAGGTTCCTTGGCTTGTGGGTACAGTGGGGCTGGGTACAGGGGGCTGGGTCTCCTTGGCTTGTGGGTACAGTGGGGCTGGGTACAGGGGGCTGGGGTTCCTTGGCTTGTGGGTACAGTGGGGCTGAGGTTCCTTGGCTTGTGGGTACAGTAGGGCTGGGGTTCCTTGGCTTGTGGGTACAGTAGGGCTGGGGTTCCTTGGCTTGTGGGTACAGTAGGGCTGGGGTTCCTTGGCTTGTGGGTACAGTGGGGAAGGGTACAGGGGGCTGGGGTTCCTTGGCTTGTGGGTACAGTGGGGCTGGGGTTCCTTGGCTTGTGGGTACAGTGGGGCTGAGGTTCCTTGGCTTGTGGGTACAGTGGGGCTGGGTACAGGGGGCTGGGTCTCCTTGGCTTGTGGGTACAGTGGGGCTGGGTACAGGGGGCTGGGTCTCCTTGGCTTGTGGGTACAGTGGGGCTGGGTACAGGGGTCTGGGGTTCCTTGGCTTGTGGGTACAGTGGGGATGGGTACAGGGGGCTGGGGTTCCTTGGCTTGTGAGTACAGTGGGGCTGGGTACAGGGGGCTGGGGTTCCTTGGCTTGTGGGTACAGGGAGCTGGGGTTCCTTGGCTTGTGGGTACAGTTGCGCTGGGGTTCCTTGGCTTGTGGGTACAGTTGCGCTGGGGTTCCTTGGCTTGTGGGTACAGTGGGGATGGGTAAGGGGCTGGGGTTCCTTGGCTTGTGAGTACAGTGGGGCTGGGTACAGGGGGCTGGGGTTCCTTGGCTTGTGGGTACAGTGGGGCCGGGGTCCCTTGGCTTGTGGGTACAGTGGGGATGGGTAGGGGGCTGGGGTTCCTTGGCTTGTGGGTACAGTTGCGCTGGGGTTCCTTGGCTTGTGGGTACAGTGGGGATGGGTAGGGGTCTGGGGTTCCTTGGCTTGTGGGTACAGTGGGGCTGAGGTTCCTTGGCTTGTGGGTACAGTGGGGCTGGGTATAGGGAGCTGGGGTTCCTTGGCTTGTGGGTACAGTGGGGCTGGGGTTCCTTGGCTTGTGGGTACAGTGGGGCTGGGGTTCCTTGGCTTGTGGGTACAGTGGGGCTGGGGTTCCTTGGCTTGTGGGTACAGTGGGGCTGGGTACAGGGGGCTGGGGTTCCTTGGCTTGTGGGTACAGTGGGGCTGGGGTTCCTTGGCTTGTGGGTACAGGGGGCTGGGGTTCCTTGGCTTGTGGGTACAGTGGGGATGGGTAGAGGGCCGGGGTCCCTTGGCTTGTGGGTACAGTGGGGCTGGGGTTCCTTGGCTTGTGGGTACAGGGGGCTGGGGTTCCTTGGCTTGTGGGTACAGTGGGGATGGGTAGAGGGCCGGGGTCCCTTGGCTTGTGGGTACAGTGGGGCTGGGTACAGGGGGCTGGGGTTCCTTGGCTTGTGGGTACAGTAGGGGTGGGGTTCCTTGGCTTGTGGGTACAGTGGGGATGGGTAGAGGGCCGGGGTCCCTTGGCTTGTGGGTACAGTGGGGCTGGGTACAGGGGGCTGGGATTCCTTGGATTGTGGGTACAGTGGGGGTGGGTAGGGGGCTGGGGTTCCTTGGCTTTTGGGTACAGTGGGGCTGGGTACAGTGGGGTTGGGGATTCTTGGCTTGTGGGTACAGTGGGGCTGGGGTTCCTTGGCTTGTGGGTACAGTGGGACTGGGTACAGTGGGGCTGGGGTTCCTTGGCTTGTGGGTACAGTGGGGCTGGGGTTCCTTGGCTTGTGGGTACAGTGGGGATGGGGTTCCTTGGCTTGTGGGTACAGTGAGGCTGGGGTTCCTTGGCTTGTGGGTACAGTGGGGATGGGTACAGTGGGGCTGGGGTTCCTTGGCTTGTGGGTACAGTGGGGATGGGGTTCCTTGGCTTGTGGGTACAGTGGGGCTGGGGTTCCTTGGCTTGTGGGTACAGTGGGGATGGGGTTCCTTGGCTTGTGGGTACAGGGGCCTGGGGTTCCTTGGCTTGTGGGTACAGGGGCCTGGGGTTCCTTGGCTTGTGGGTACAGTGGGGCTGGGGTTCCTTGGCTTGTGGGTACAGTGGGGATGGGGTTCCTTGGCTTGTGGGTACAGTGGGGCTGGGGTTCCTTGGCTTGTGGGTACAGTGGGGATGGGTACAGGGGGCTGGGGTTCCTTGGCTTGTGGGTACAGGGGCCTGGGGTTCCTTGGCTTGTGGGTACAGTGGGGCTGGGTAGGGGACTGGGTTTCCTTGGCTTGTGGGTACAGTGGGGATGGGTACAGGGGGCTGGGGTTCATTGGCTTGTGGGTACAGTGGGGCTGGATACAGGGGGCTGGGGTCCCTTGGCTTGTGGGTACAGTGGGACTGGGTACAGTGGGGCTGGGGTTCCTTGGCTTGTGGGTACAGTGGGGCTGGGGTTCCTTGGCTTGTGGGTACAGTGGGGCTGGGTAGGAGACTGGGGATCCTTGGCTTGTGGGTACAGTGGGGCTGGGTAGGGGTCTGGGGTTCCTTGGCTTGTGGGTACAGTGGGGCTGGGTAGGGGTCTGGGGTTCCTTGGCTTGTGGGTACAGGGGGCTGGGGTTCCTTGGCTTGTGGGTACAGTGGGGTTGGGAGGCTTTGGAGGCTTGTAGACCAGGAGGCAAACGCCGACCAAGCCCGAATGGCCCACGGGCTGTTCTGCACCGCCTTGGGCTTTACAGGCAATGGGGCGGGTGGGGGTAATTGTCCCACTTGTAGCCCCCTGGTGCCGGTCCCTGGTATAATAAGGAGCTTATGGACAACTTAGCAGTTCACAAAGGGTTAAATGCAAAAACTTACCTCTAACCCATTGCTGATCCCCGAATCCCGCACCGCGGTCTGACAGGGGGAAGTGTTCACTGGAAGCTCCCGCCAATCACTGCTGACCTCTGACTGGTCACTCCCACTGTCGGGAGAGTGATATGACATCATCTCACCCCCGGTATAAAAGGCCCCTCCCCCATGCTGAGCTGCCAGAAACCACCACATGGGGCAGGAAAGTGATCACCAGAAGCTCCTGCCAATCACTTAGAGGCCAGTATCACCGGCTTATATTCAGGGGCCCATGACTCTCAGGGTGTGTTATCCCCGGGGTTCCCCCACAGCATCCAGAGACACCTTAGAATTTCCTCACCTTTAATTCACCTATAGGATGATATAACGTTCATTGGACGTCTATACAGGAGAGACGAACGCCGTCAGCGGCTTTATAAATATGCAAATGAGCGGCTTTGATCTTCCTATGCTGTACAATATACTTGTCGGGTATGTGACCTAGCTAGAGGCGGGATCGCTGCCACGGCAACGCGGACAGGAAGCTATCATTTCCTCAGCAACGCGGACAGGAAGCTATCGTTTCCTCTGCAGGATACAGATGTGCGGGTGGCGGGAGCGAGTATATCCGGGTTTGCACAGGCATCGGAAGGAGCCCACAGTGTTCAGGCAGCGGCTGTTCTTACACAGGGACCCCCGCGGGTTCTTCTGCCTGCACTCGTCCAGGTCTGCAACAGGAAAAAATGGCCGACATTAGTTGTCTTTTGTGTGGGTGGTGATGTCAGTTGTCTCTATTTTTGCCATTTTTAGCTTGTTTATATATGAATAAGTTTATTCTTTGTTTTATGTTTCTAATTCATAATGAAGAACATCTTTATCATTGTAATGATCTGATGTCTGAAGCTCGTCTCAGCAAAGCATGTGATCGCTGGTGGTAATAAACAGACCAATGACCTGCTGCCATCAGTCACAGGCCACGCCTGCTCCATCAATTGCAATGGAGAGGATGCACCGAGGCCTGACCCACGAGCGATCGGGTGAGTGGCTGATCGTCAGGGTAGGACTGATCAGCTGCGAGGGGACAAGAGGGGAGTACACAGATTTCTTTTAGCTGAGAGGTCGATCCCTTTAAACCAGCGGTTCAGAGAATGTAACCGCTCAGGACCTGGCTAATCAATAGACTTACCATGGCATCGGGTCCTAGTGATGTCTAACTGGAAGCCTCCCTGACATTCACATGAGAAGCCGTGCGGACCCTTAATGCAGCGACCATTCACACATGGACATTCACTGGACTCTTCTTCTGAGCTGTCATCTTATGAGAGAGAAAAAAACATTTATTAGTCTATTATTTTATTAGTCTGTTTATGATTTTATTTGTAACTTTTATTCGTTTTTTTATTCAATTTTTAATTATTTTATTAGTATTTTTATTAGTATTTTTTATTAGTCTTTTTCTATTATTTTATTGGTTTTATTAGTCTTTTTAAATATTTTATTAGTCTTTTTATTAGTATTTTTTAAATATGTTATTAGTATTTTATTATAATTTTATTGGTATTTTTTATTATATTATTAGTATATTTTATTAGTCTTTTTTTATTATTTTATTAGTCTTTTTTATTATTTTATTAGTATTTTTATTAGTATTTTTTACATATTTTATACGTTTTTTTTAATATTTTATTGGTATTTTTTATTATATTATTAGTATCTTTTATTAGTCTTTTTTAATTATTTTATGAGTATTTTTTAAATATTTTATGAGTATTTTTTATTATTTTATTGGTATTTTTTATTATATTATTAGTATATTTTATTAGTCTTTTTTATTATTTTATTAGTCTTTTTTATTATTTTATTAGTATTTTTATCAGTATTTTTAAAATATTTTATTAGTATTTTTTATTATTTTATTGGTATTTTTTATTATATTATTAGTATCTTTTATTAGTCTTTTTAATTATTTTATTAGTCTTTTTTTATTATTTTATTAGTATTTTTATTAGTATTTTTTAAATATTTTATGAGGATTTTTTATTATTTTATTGGTATTTTTTATTATATTATTAGTATCTTTTATTAGTCTTTTTTATTAGTTTTTTTTTATAATTTTATTAGTATTTTTATCAGTATTTTTTAAATATTTTATTAGTATTTTTTATTATTTTATTGGTATTTTTTATTATTTTATTAGTATCTTTTATTAGTCTTTTTTTATTATTTTATTAGTATTTTTATTAGTATTTTTTAAATATTTTATTAGTATTTTTGTATTATTTTATTGGTATTTTTTATTATATTATTAGTATCTTTTATTAGTCTTTTTTATTATTTTATTAGTCTTTTTTAATTATTTTATTAGTATTTTTATTAGTATTTTTTAAATATTTTATTAGTATTTTTTTATTATTTTATTGGTATTTTTGATTATATTATTAGTATCTTTTATTAGTCTTTTTATTATTTTATTAGTATTTTTATTAGTATTTTTTAAATATTTATAAGTATTTTTTATTATTTTATTGTTATTTTTTTATTATATTATTAGTATCTTTTATTAGTCTTTTTAAATTATTTTATTAGTCTTTTTTATTATTTTATTAGTATTTTTATTAGTATTTTTTAAATATTTTATGAGTATTTTTTATTATTTTATTGGTATTTTTTATTATATTATTAGTATCTTTTATTAGTCTTTTTTATTATTTTACTAGTCTTTTTTATTATTTTATTAGTATTTTTTAAATATAAGTATTTTTTTATTATTTTATTGGTATTTTTTATTATATTATTAGTATCTTTTATTAGTCTTCTTTTATTATTTTATTAGTATTTTTATTAGTATTTTTTAAATATTTTATTAGTCTTTTTGTATTATTTTATTAGTCTTTTTTTTTGTAACATTATGAAGACATATGGGCACATGTAATAGCTTGGAAGCAGCTCCTCGGCAGCATAGGGTAATGCTGTAATAAAGTAGCACTTTGTACATATTAGGCACGGGTCATGGGCTGGTCATGGGCAATCCAGGGCTGGTAAAATCCTTTTCTGGCCCCAGTCCACTGCTGTCTGACTTGATGTAGAGCAGGTAGCTCAGGAGCCACATGTGGCTTGAGGACCCCGCTGTGTATCTCGCAGGCTCAGGGCAATAAGGACTTACCCGCACTTATTATTACAGCCTCAGCATTTGGAGGAGAGAAGCTGCAGAAACAGGTAAGCCTGCCCGCTCCCCAACTTCCCCAATTCTGCCATTTACCTTCCTGTAGTCGGGTGGAGTCATTATTTTATTTCTCTTACATGGGGTGGAGGGGTCACATAATCTAAGGGGGGTCCACAGACATATACAGGTAAGTATATTATATATTACTGTCTGAATGTGACTCATGAGCGCCCCTTAGTGGCGGATGTGGGGACCCCCGATGTGGGGTAATCTCTGCCTTGTACAGCGCCACGGACTGTGAGGGGTCATGCTTATTAATGTAAGGGGGGTCCACAGACATATACAGGTAAGTATATTATATATTACTGTCTGAATGCGACTCATGAGCGCCCCTTAGTGGCGGATGTGGGGTAATCTCTACCTTGTACAGCGCCTTCTAGATAAACATTTCTGATGTACACTTACCTCTCTGAGTCTTCTTCACATGATGGGCGCTGAGCTCCCAGAAGGAATTGGCGCCGCTGTGCGAAATGGAACACGACAGAGCTGAGGGGAGAAACAAAAACAACATCAGTCCATGGATGCAGCACGCCAACACCGCGCAGGTTTAGCTCAGCTTTAGTTTTATTACAATGGAATTCAGGGGTATAAGTAAGAATATTAAAGCGGAACAAAACCTGGTTTGTTCCTTGTCCCGAGGAAATCCGGATTAGGAATGCCCCACTGTGTGAAACCCCCCAAAGTGCATATAAAAGCTCATCTTTCTCCAGGTCATGTGACACCTGTGCAGGCTTTCGTCCAATCAGGGCCATACACCAAGTATATTAATGATCTGTGTGGACACAGAGCACGGTAATCGGTTGTCTTGTCTGACATTTTATTTTATTAGTATTTTTTATTAGTCTTTTTTATTAATCTTTTTTATTATTTTAATAGTATTTTTATGAGTCTTTTTATTAGTATTTTTATGAGCCTTTTTATTATTTTATTAGTATTTTTTCAGAGTCGTTTTTATTATTTTATTAGTATTTTTTTATTAGTCTTTTTTATTATTTTATTGGTATTTTTTATGAGTCTGTTTTATTATTTTATAAGTATTTTTTATTAGTCTATTATTTTTTTATTAGTCTTTTTTATTATTTTATTAGTATTTTTCTGAGTCTTTTTTATTATTGTATTAGTATTTTTTATTAGTCTATTTTATTATTTTTTAAATATTTTTTATTATTTTATTAGACTTTTTTATTATTTTATTGGTATTTTTTATGAGTCTGTTTTATTATTTTATAAGTATTTGTTATTAGTCTTTTATTATTTTTTATTGGTATTTTTTATTAGTCTTTTTTATTATTTCATTAGTTTTTTTTATTATTTTATTAGTATTTTTTATTAGTCTATTTGATTATTTTATTAGTATTTTTATTGTTTTGTTTATTATTTCATTAGTATTTTTTATTAGTTTTTTTATTGTTTTATTAGTATTTTTTATTAGTCTATTTGATTATTTTATTAGTATTTTTTATTAGTCTATTTGATTATTTTATTAGTATTTTTATTGTTTTGTTTATTATTTCATTAGTATTTTTTATTAGTTTTTTATTGTTTTATTAGTATTTTTTATTAGTCTATTTGATCATTTTATTACTATTTTTATTGTTTTTTTTATTATTTCATTAGTATTTTTTATTAGTTTTTTTATTATTTTATTAGTATTTTTTTATTAGTCTATTTGATTATTATTAGTACTAGTATTAGTTTATTAGTATTTTTATTGTTTTTTTAAATTATTTCATTAGTATTTTTTATTAGTCTTTTTTATTATTTCATTAGTATTTTTTATTATTTTATTAGTATTTTTTATTAGTCTATTTTATTAGTATTTTTTATTAGTCTATTTTATTATTTTTTTTAGTATTTTTTATTATTTTATTAGTCTTTTTTATTATTTTATTGGTATTTTTTATGAGTCTGTTTTATTATTTTATAAGTATTTGTTATTAGTCTTTTATTATTTTTTATTGGTATTTTTTATTAGTCTTTTTTATTATTTCATTAGTTTTTTTATTATTTGATTAGTATTTTTTATTAGTCTATTTGATTATTTGATTAGTATTTTTTATTAGTCTATTTGATTATTTTATTAGTATTTTTATTGTTTTGTTTATTATTTCATTAGTATTTTTTATTAGTTTTTTGTTTTATTAGTATTTTTTATTAGTCTATTTGATTATTTTATTAGTATTTTTTATTAGTCTATTTGATTATTTTATTAGTATTTTTATTGTTTTGTTTATTATTTCATTAGTATTTTTTATTAGTTTTTTATTGATTTATTAGTATTTTTTATTAGTCTATTTGATCATTTTATTACTATTTTTATTGTTTTTTTTATTATTTCATTAGTATTTTTTATTAGTTTTTTTATTATTTTATTAGTATTTTTTATTAGTCTATTTGATTATTATTTTATTAGTATTTTTATTGTTTTTTTAATTATTTCATTAGTATTTTTTATTAGTCTTTTTTATTATTTCATTAGTATTTTTTATTATTTTATTAGTATTTTTTATTAGTCTATTTTATTAGTATTTTTTATTAGTCTATTTTATTAGTATTTTTTATTAGTCTATTTTATTGGTATTTTTATTGTTTTTTTAATTATTTCATTAGAATTTTTTATTATTTTATTATTATTTTTTATTAGTCTTTTTTTATTATTTCATGTGTGGACACAGAGCCCGGTAATCGGAGCCCTGGGAATGGTGGGAGTGTGCCACAGCCCTGAGATGCTGGGGATGCGGCGGCTGATGGGGAGCCCGGTGTGTTTGGCAGTGACCTGGAGGTGTTTTTTTTTTGTCACTCTAGCCGCCAAGGGTTTTATTCCTCTTTAATAATAAGCGAGCGTTGGAGAGATACTCACCATGCCGAGGAGGACAAGAGAGACACCTCAGTCCCCAGCCTTGTCCTTGCCTACAGCAACATTCATTCAGGGACACCTGGGGGCCATTCATGGCGTGGGAGCAAATGCCGTCTGTACCGCGGATCCTCCAGCAGATGTCCGACACTTCCATGCGATCTGAAATAAAAAAATAAATAAAAAAAAATTACCATAAAGTTTTGGGATTTTCAGAAGTTTGTTACAATAAAGAATGACAAAACTTTAATCATCGGGGCGACGTGGATGTGCGCGTTATAAATAACAAGGCCGGGAGCCGGGGGCCTCTATTTCTAAGTCATCGAAATAAATATATAAAAAAAAATATATATATATATATAGTCACCAGGCATTATACCTGGTCTAAATGGACTTTAGGTCTGCTTTTATCTACTCATATAAAACTGTATTATTTACCTGAATATTATAAAGAAGCATCGAGCAAGGAAAAACATCTTAATAATAAACTCCTGGAGATGCAATAAAGGTTCAATGCGCCATCTTGTGTTGCTCGCTAAAATCTTCTGTGTCCTGCTATCCAGCACCCAAACACCGAGCCCCTCACCAGACCTCATATGGGTCAATTCATCCTCTCCGGGATTCTCCTTTAGATTCTCTTTCAATCTTTGCATTTTGTAAAATACAGCAGCCATCCAACGCAGGGGGAGGAGGGCGTGAGCTCATTAACAAGCCAAACCTTCCAAGTGTCCCTGATTTGGAGGGACTGTCCCTCTTTTGAGTCCGTGTCCCCCTGCCCCTCGTTGTTCTCATTTGAGGGGGCGTGGCTTCATCCATCCCTCAATGAGGGGGCGTGGCTTCATCCATCCCTCGATGAGGGGCGTGGCTTCATCCATCCCTCAATGAGGGGCGTGGCTTCATCCATCCCTCGATGAGGGGGCGTGGCTTCATTTACATATCGTCTCCCGCAGATCTGCAGCAATAAATTATTCATTTACCTGTTCAAAGTGTTTCTATTGTTGTAACTGTTACAATGTATCTCCTATCCATCAATGAGGGGGCGTGGCTTCATCCATCTCTCAATGAGGGGGCGTGGCCGTATCCATCCCTCAATGAGGAGGCGTGGCTTCATTTACATACTGTCCCTCTTTGAGGTGTAACATGCAGATCTGCAGCAATAAATGATTCATTTGCCTCTTCAAAGTGTTTCTATTGTTGTAACTGTTACAATGTATCTCCTATCCATCCCTCAATGAGGGGGCGTGGCTTCATCCATCCCTCAATGAGAGAGTGTGACTTCATCCATCCCTCAATGAGGGGGCGTGGCTTCATCCATCCCTCAATGACGGGGTGTGGCTTCATCCATCCCTCAATGAGGGGGCCGTGCATGTACCGTGGGCCTGGGAGGAGCTGAGTTCTCACCATCGTTGATCTGGGGGGTTTCACACAGCGGGGTGATTAGGGTGCCCCGGGGAGAAAGGACCAATACCCAGGATAGTCACAATCCTGGGTATTGGTCCACTTTAAGCTGAAACCTTTCCGTCACATCTGTATTGGAGAGTATATGGTCTTTGACTATTAAGACAGCAACATTGGAGACTATATAAATATCGCTTATGAATGGAATCTGCCCCCGTAGTAAAAGAATAGCACCAGTTACTTGAAGCTAAAGGAGAATCCTGGAGAGGATTAATATGCATTGACCCTTATGCGATTGAGTCGAATTCCACACAGGCGCAGTAAACTGTCAGTTATGTCACATCCTGATGTGGTGTTCTATCCTGACGCCATCTTTGGCTGCAGTGTTCTCTCTGGACGCCATCTTGTCTTTGAAATGTGAACTTAGATTTTATTTCCTATTCTTTGGGAAGTAGGAAGGGGCTTTCACTTCCGGCCTCGTCGTCCCATTATACTGATCCTCAACAATAGCACCAGTAACCTGAAGCTAAAGGAGAATCCTGGAGAGGATTAATATGCATTGACCCTTATGCGATTGAGTCGTATTCCACACAGGCGCAGTAAACTGTCAGTTATGTCACATCCTGATGTGGTGTTCTATCCTGACGCCATCTTTGGGTGCAGTGTTCTCTCTGGACGCCATCTTGTCTTTGAAATGTGAACTTAGATTTTATTTCCTATTCTTTGGGAAGTAGGAAGGGGCTTTCACTTCCGGCCTCGTCGTCCCATTATACTGATCCTCAACAATAGCACCAGTAACCTGAAGCTAAAGGAGAATCCGGGAGAGGATTAATATGCATTGACCCTTATGGGGTCTGGAGAGTCGCATGAGTGCTTGGTGTTTGGGTGCTGGACACCAGGACACAGAAGATTTTCATTTTTTTTGTGTCTCGAGGAATTTATCATTATTAAAGATTTGGTACAAAGTGTGTTGATGCTTCTATCACGGTAAACTCATCTGGGTCCCGGTCCAGAGGTGTCTCCGGGCGCCGAGCCGGGACATTTTCTGCTAGTCGGCCGCATCGGCTCGAGCGGCACCGTGCACGACTGTCGCCTCCTTCTCCTCTGTGCGGCCCCGCTTCCTCCGGCAGCCGCGGAGGGCATATGAGGAATGTGCTCGCGTGTGCATGTGATTAAAGGGACCAATCCCTTTTAGGTGTAAAGAGGGCGTAACGCCTCTCAAAGCTTATTGGACATCCTGCCCCAAAGTTTAAAGTGTGCACCAATCATTACACACCCCTGTAGTGCTCAGTCTTATAAAGGTTTTAACCCTCCAGTACTCCAGTGCCCGTGATAGCGTTTAGCTGGGTGTGCCTTTGATCTTGATTTTGTCTGTTTGATCCCATTGCCGACCCTGTTTAGTTTGACCATAAAGCATATGCAACAAGGCACGCGAGTCCAGCAGCTGCTTAGGAATAAACCACTGCACCAAAAAGATCCCAAAGATATCAATGGTCAAAGTTCATTTCATCAAAAGGGTATTTATTAATCAGAAAAATACATATTAATCAATCACAGATTAAAATCGGATCCTAATCACAAACATAATTGATACCATGGCAGGTAATCACCCCTGGGCAGAAAAACACACAGCAAACAATACATGTGTAAACCCCTAAAAAACACATATATTTCCCTAAAACTACAAAGCTGTATAACTAATCTGAAAGACTAAAGTATATTTCATCTATGAGCAAATAAAGTGCAGAGTGCAAGATAAAGTGCTTGAGCTATGTGCAAAAAAAATATATTACTTTGTATAAGTACAACTGCTATATAAGTAAAATCCCCTATAATGTGAGCCCCAGAGGGATGATGTCCCGCCGTCCCCAAGACAAGGAGAGTAAAAATACAATTCTGTGATTACTCACCTGTAGAATTGATTTTACTGTGTACAGCGCGGCCTGTTCCATTTCAATCATTACTTCTGGGTATTCCGCCACTAGGTGGCGCAGTTGACTGCAGAAGACTTGTGGCTCCTCCCGGCCCTATAAAAAGCCAGGAATCACCCATAGACCCCCCGTGGCCGTGTTGAAAAGCAGTTATGCCAGAAGCCGGGAGATAAACCATGATAAAAAATACACAAAAAAATTACTTTTAAACAAATCACCATGAAGAGGCAACCAAGCGCATCGATAACATTTGAGGGATGAAACAGTTGAATCAATTCTACAGGTAAGTAATCACAGAATTGTATTTTTCAAAGTGTACAGCACGGCTTGTTTCATTTCAATCATTACTTCTGGGACATCCAATAGCAGTGTCCAGAGTAGGGTGGGATCCCCAATGAGTAACGTCAGGCAGTTCAAGCCACTACCGCCTGAAGCACCTTGCAGCCAAAAACAGCATCGGCTGAGGCCCTAATATCAACCTTGTAAAACTTAGAAAAAGTATGAACAGAAGACCAAGTAGCAGCCTTACAAACTTGTTCAACAGAAGCCTGGTGCTGAAAAGCCCAAGAGGCACCAATAGCCCTAGTAGAGTGAGCAGTAACGGGGAAGGGAGGTTCCTTCCCTTTGGCAGAATAAGCTTGCACCACCGCATGTCTAATCCACTTGCTGATAGTGGATTTGGCTGGAGGCAAACCCTTCCTAGGTCCAGAAGGAAGAACAAAAAGAGAGTCAGACTTCCTAAAGGACTCAGTAGCAACCAGATAATACTTGAGCGCCCTGACCACATCCAGAGAATGAAGGGTCCATTCCTTGGAATTAGCAGGGGCAGGACAATAGGAAGGTAAGACAATGTCCTCATTGAGATGAAAAGCAGATACAACCTTGGGCAAAAATTCTGGGTTAAGACGGAACACCACCTTATCCTGATGCCGCTCAAAACAAGGAGGCTTCATGGTAAGCGGCGCCAGCTCAGAGACGCGACGCACTAAAGTGATAGCCACCAAAAAGTCTACCTTAAGAGTCAGAATGGACAGAGCGGCCTTACACAGAGGCTCGAAGGGAGGACCCTGTAGAGCAGAAAGCACCAAGTTTAAATCCCAAACTGGAAACAGAGGCTTATGCGGCGGACGCACATGAGTAACTCCCTGGAAAAAAGTCTTGACAAGCCTATGATTGGCAAAAGACCTTTGAAAAAAGATTGCCAGAGCTGAAACCTGTCCCTTGAGGGTACTATGTTGTAGACCCGAATCCAGACCATGCTGCAAAAACTCCAGAATCCTGGGAATGGAAAATTCACGACAAGAAAGAGACTTGGACTCACACGAAGCAATATAAGCATGCCAGACCCTATAGTAAATCATGGATGAAGATTTCTTCCGAGCCTGAGTCAAAGTATCATCAACAGAAGCCGGCAAACCCTTGCCCATCAAGATGGAGGTTTCAGCAGCCAAGCCGTTAAAGCCAGCGTTTGTAAATTGGGATGGAGCAGCTGTCCCTGAGTGAGATTCTCTGGATCGTTGGGCATGACGTACCAATCCATCGCCATCTGGACAATGTCCGCGAACCATACCCTCCTTGACCAGCGGGGGGCCACTAGAACGGCCGGTACCCCCTCCTGGGCTATCTTGCGCAGCACACGACCCAGCAGAGGAAAGGGAGGGAATACATAAAGGAGCCGAAACTCCGTCCAAGGCCTTGCTAGCGCATCCGTGGCGAAGGCCAGAGGGTCCTGTGACAGAGAGACGAATCTTGGAAGCTTGTGATTGTGACAGGACGCAAACAGGTCCACATCCGGCTGAACCAAGCGGTGGCACAGAGCGTGAAATACCTTGTTGCTGAGAGACCATTCCCCCAGACGAGACGTCCCCCTGCTCAGGGAGTCCGCCTCCTGGTTCTCCACCCCCGGAATATAGACCGCCGAGAGGCAGGGAACAGTCTCCTCCGCCCATGATAAGATCAGAGACACTTCCTTGAGGGCTTGCTTCGGGTCCCTCCCTGATGGTTGATATAGGCCACCGCTGTCTGATTGTCCGAGCGGACTTGTACGGCATGACCCCGAAGGTGGGGAGTCAACTGGGAGAGCACCAACCTGATCGCCCTCAGCTCTAGGATGTTGATGGGCACGTGGGCCTCCTGGGGACCCCACTGACCCTGGAACTTCAGTGACTGCCAAACTCCGCGTCCGTGGTGAGAATCTCCCATCGCAGAGGCAGAAAGGACCTGCCCACTAGAAGATTCCTCAAGTTCAGCCACCATGAGAGGGACTGTCTGACCAGAGGGGACAGAGCAAACTCCTGAGTCCGATCCCAAGCCGACAAGAGATGTAACTGAAGAGGTCTCATGTGGAACTGGGCAAAGGGAACCGCCTCGAAGCAGGACACCATCAGGCCCACTAACTGCATCCCTAGACGGATGGAGGGGTGAGGACACGACAGCAGGGCCCGCACCTGCAACTGAAGGCCCCCCACCTTCTGCTGAGGGAGAAGTATCCAGCGTCATGCCCAGGAAGGACCTCGCCAAAGACGGAGATAGTGAAGACTTGAGATAGTTGATCACCCAGCCAAAGGACTCGAGAGTGGACGTCACCACCTGAGTATCCATCTCGGCCTGATGAAGAGACTGAGCAGCAATCAGAATGTCGTCCGGGTAAGGGAGGATGCAGATGCCCTGGTTCCTCAGGAGAGCCATCACGCCCGCCAGCACCTTGGTGAAAACACGGGGTTTAGAGATATCCGGGACCGGAGGAAACTTGGGGGTGGCCAGGCTGCAAACTCTATCTTGTATCCAGAGGAAACCACCTCCTGAATCCACCGGTCTGAGACGCACAGTCTCCAGACATGAGCAAAAAGCCGAAGCCGTCCCCCCAACCGGTCGGGTTGGTTGCCTGAGGGGCCTTTGCAGGGGGTTTGGGCTTGGTTCCCCAGGAGAGACTGGGGCGACCGCGGGATCTGCCTCGACCCCAAGAGTCTCTGCGACTACCTGAAAAGGAGGATCCACGACCTCCCCTTGAAGGGCGAAAGGAAGATGATCCCTGAAAAGGCCGAGTCTGCTTTCTACGCTGGGGAAGCCTACCATCCTTGGTCAGAGCGTCAAGACGCTCACCGAAGAGACGAAGACCAGTGAAGGGAGCCCAGTGAGAGACTTCTTAGCGGCGGTATCAGCCGCCCACTGACGCAACCAGATGGACCTACGCATAGCAACCAGCAGGGCTGAGGCCCTACCGCCAAGCCGGACGGCGTCATCCATAGCAGACAGCACAAAGGCAGCAAAGTCAGAGCAAAGCAAAAGGTCCTTATAATCCTCCATGATCTTGCGAGATCGAGCGGCCTCAGCAAGGCGCCTGACCTTCTTTTTTATAGCAATGGCCACAATAGCCGCGGCGCAGACCGGACGCAAACCGGCCTCTACAAAGGCATGACAAGCCAGCTGATCCATGTGTCGGTCCGTGCTATCACGCAAGGTGGTAGTGTGGGGGGACGGCATGACCGAAGTGTTGGATAGCCCCAGGACCAGGGCGTCCACCTCAGGGCACGACCAGCGCCTAACCAAATCGGCCGAGAAGGGATAACTTCTATCCAACCCCTTGGGCACCAAAGGTAACCTGTTAGGGCGCTCCCACTCCTTGAGGACCATACTAGAAAAATGGCCCTGTTCCGGGAACTCCAGGCGTTGCTTGCTGGGGTGGAAAAGCTCGCCTTGCTTCTTCTACGCCACCTTTGGGGGAGCGATGTGTAATGTATCAAAAACAGCCGAAAGGAGCCTGTTGGTATCATCCGGGAGCCAGGTATCCTCGTCCGAGGAAGATCCTAAATCACTATCATATTCGCCCTGACGATCCCCAGAGGAATCCGAGTCACGGAACAACTCCCCCTCCACCGGGGAATCACGGCCACCATACATGTCAAGGCCCCCGTCCTCATCGGCAAAGAGGGACAAATCTGCGCCTAGGTGCCTCTTTTTGCTAGAGGCCTTGCCCGCAGCCGGTCGGGCCAGTTGTCGCTCAATGCTGGGCATACGCAGCGCCAGATCCGATTGCGACCCCCTGATGGCTTCCCCCTCGCTGGGGGCTAAATGCAGGCGCGGGGGAGTAGGTGATGCTGTAGGCAGGACAGGACTGGAAAGAGAGGCGCTCAGCCCAACCTGTTCCGCAACAATATTTCGGGCGCACGGAACACAGACCGCGCTGCCACCACTCAAAGGGGCCCCTGAGGGGCCCCCAGGCTCGCTATCCCCAGAAGCCTCAATATGGTTGTTTAGCAAAAAAGGCACAATAAGCCAACACGGAGTAAAGGCTATGAAGAGCCCACCTGGGATGCCCCCAAGGGATGCCCCACAGAGAAGGGACAGGGGGAGGGGGGTATTGGACCGGGAGAAACCACAATACTGCTATCCCATCTGTAAGACATGAGCATGAAAAAAAAAAACACCATGAGCATCCCACAGCACATGCACCAGAAAATATTAACCCCCGCAGAAAGACTCACGGACCGGCTGCAATGGCGGCCGCAGTGCGCGCAGAGGATACAGGCGATGTCACCAGCGGAAGCAGACAGCGTCCCCCGGGATCCACAGCCAGCCAGCAAGACGGGGCAGCAAGATGGCGCCGCAAGAAGAACCTCGAGGGGCGGGCCGCGGAAAGATGACGCGATACGCGTCATTCCGCAGTGCCGCCCCCATCAAAAAGGCGCGAAGACGCCGCCACCAACTTGAGAATGGCGCCCGGCGCCAGATAAGGTGAGAAGACCCCGCAGCGCCTCCCGGGGAAGGAGTCCTCAGACGCGCAGCGGCGTGTGCAGGCCGTCACCCGACCGCCACCCCCCCCGACAACGGCCACGCCGGGGAGAGGGGGAAGGGGAAAAGGAGGAGGGGCGGCGGCGGGAGCGGCGATAACGGACCAGGGCCACAGGGGGGAGGGGGGGGCAAAGGTAAAAAGTGAAGGGCAAAAAAAAAAGGGCCCAATAACAAGGTGTTCCCCTACCGTCACCCGAGTCGATCAGCCTAGGCTGGGAGGCAGGGGGGTCCAGAAACAGGTGGGAATAGGCTCTATTCCGCTCGCCTGCGAATAACCATAGAGAGCCATCTTTTAGTCTTTGCAGTCATGACTGCAGAGAAACACTGGGGGTCTATGGGTGATTCCTGGCTTTTTATAGGGCCGGGAGGAGCCACAAGTCTTCTGTAGTCAACTGCGCCACCTTGTGATGTAAGGAGAAGTATTGATTGAAATGAAAAAGGCCGTGCTGTACACTTGGAAAATCCACGCGTTCCGTGGTTGAATACAAACCACTTCTTTAGGATGTCTGCTTAGTTTGACCATTCTGTGATTGTTGCCTGGACCGACCCTTGCTTGAAACCTGACCATGCTTCTGTCTTACCCCTTGTACCGCGAACCCATTACCTCCCGGACTGACCTTTGCCTTGACCCCGGTATGATCCCGGCTTCTCAACATTGCCCAGTCTGGCCTTTGGTTCTTTGGGGGCTTGTCTATAGGTGAAGCTAGCAGCGGAGATTGGGAGTTGTGGGCTTACCTAGAAAGTGGGTGTCCCACGGGGCCTGACAGCTTCTTTATAATATTCTATGATTTGTTTTTTTTTGCTTGTTGTGACCAGAATTGCATTTCTTTTTCCATTTTATAACCTGTGTGTATCAGTTGTATTCTGTACCTGACTGTGTGTTCGGAGGGTTGCAGTGCCTTCCCAGCGGGTCCAGGGTCCATGGAGGGCTGCACTCACAATAGAAGGATCCCGGAGTGTTCACACAATGCCCATTGAGACACAGGCCTTGATCCTGACATTCGTCCACATCTAAATACCAAGAAAAAGATGAGATAAGAACAGACTGACTATAGAAGATGCAGTATAAGGCTGGGAGAGAGCATTGCGATGGGCGGCACCATCTCATCAGGCATCAGACGCCCGCACTGGTCCAATCAGCGCTTTATGCGGCGCATACTAATGCATGGAATAAAGCTGCTGATTTGAACTGCGCGCTGGTGATTTCCCACATGGGGGCATGCTACATTGGGATGCCTCCAGGTCATGGACCAATTACCAGGATAGTCAAAATCCTGATGATTGGTCCACTTTATGCAGAGGCCACACAGCAGCATCTACAGCATTCTTTAAAACATTCATAAAACTGGGGTCAAGATGACAGGATTCCTCCAGGGTGATAGCTGCCAGGGAAGGAATGCTGTGAAACCTGTACCAGCATTCAAAAATGGCATTTCAATAAATGTGCGTGCAAAATGATGGGACTGACGGTGGTGGGGCAAAGCGACTAGATCCCTTGTGTCTGCATCCAGCCACATACCTGTCTCTAGAACAAAGGGCCCCATTGTACTCAAGCTGCGAAGATACTGCATATTCCAAAGAAAGGCTTCCCGATTCCCTATAAGTGGGTTAAGCATCAAGGCGAACGGATTCCTCCAGGGTGATTGCTGCCACTGAAGGAACGCTTTGAGACCTGTACCAGCCTTCTAAAATTCCACTTCAGGAAATGCATGCAAAATGATGGGATTGGGGGTGGTGGGGCAAGGCGACTGGATTCCTCATGTCTGCATCCTGCCACACACCTGTCTCTAGAACCAAGGGCCCCTGTAAGGAACTTACTTGGGAGTCTGTCCCGCCGCGACTCCGAATGCTCCAGCGTCGGGCACGCCGGCAGCCTCTTCCTCCTCCTCAGGAGGCGCGCCCGACGTTCCTTTTATGTTCCCTGGCAGCGCTGCTCCCAGCGCATTCGCCGGGGGCAGATTTAAAGGGACCAATCCTGGCCCAGGGATCCTCTGCTCTGGGGAGGTCAGGGAATGGACAGCCTGACTGGCCAGGGCGGTCCAGTCCCTGGAGTTTCTCCTATTAGGGGTGAGATCATGTGTTGCACCAATCAGCACATTCCCCTTCCCATTGGTCAGTCACCATTTAAATATTTTCCCGCCCGGACCACCAGTGCCCGTTATAGCCATTTACTAGCTTGGGTGTGCTTCTGAATCTCGTCTTAGTGTGTTTGATCCGGCTTCGTCCTTGACTACTCCTGCTCGCGACCTTCTGCCTGTCTGACTTCGTTTCTGCTTAACCCCTTGGATACCGCGCTTCTGTGATCACCCGGCCTTGACCCTTGCCAGTCCCGACCACTCTTTGCCTTGCCCCTTGGTTTTGACTTTTACAGACTTTGGTGCATGAACTCCTGATTTGGGATACCCCACAGTTTATCTGTCTTTATCGTAAGCCAGCAATCTTTGCGCCAGTATGTCCTGGGGGCAACCGAGTCTGGAGAGGCATAACCCGTGTCTCCAGCAAGCGGGGGCTTGTCCATAGCCACAAGAGGCGGTGGAGATTGGGGATTGTTGGCTCACGAGAGAAGGGTGTCCAGCGGTCCCTGACAGCCCCATTGTAGCTGAACTGGGAAGATACAGCATTAGTGAAACTGGAATCAAGGTGACAGGGTTCCTCCAGGGTGATAGCTGCCACTGATGTGTGAAATGATGGGACTGGGGGTGGTGGGGAAAGGCCGACTGCATCCCTTGTGTCTGCATCCAGCCACATACCTGTCTCTAGAACAAAAGGCCTCATTGTAGCCGAACTGGGAAGATACAGCATATTCCAAAGAAAGGCTTCCCAATTCCCTAAGTAGACTGTTGCAGCAGCATCTACAGCATTAGAGAAACTGGGATCAAGGCGACAGGATTCCTGCAGAGTGATAGCTGCCACTGAAGGAATCCTGTGAAACCTATACAAGCCTTTTAACATGGCACTTCAGGAAACTTGTGTGCAGAATGATGGGATTGGGGGTGGTGGATCAAGATGACTGGATCCCTTGTCTCTGCATCCAGCCACATACCTGTCTCTAGAACAAAGGGCCTCATTGTAGCCAAACTGGGAAGATACAGCATTAGTGAAACTGAGATCAAGGCGGCAGGGTTCCTCCAGGGTGATAGCTGCCACTGATGTGCAAAATCATGGGATTAGGGGTGGTGGGTCAAAGCGACCGGATCCCTTGTGTCTGCATCCCGCCACATATTTGTCTCTAGAACAAAGGTCCTTATTGGAGCCGAACTAGGAAGATACAGCGTTAGTGAAACTGGGATCAAGGCGACAGGATTCCTCCAGGGTGATAGCTGCCACTGATGTGTGAAATGATGGGACTGGGGGTGGTGGGGAAAGGTAACCGGATCCCTTGTGTCTACATCCAGCCACGTATTTGTCTCTAGAACAAAGGGCCCCATTGTAGCCAAACTAGGCTTCCCAATTCCCTAAGTGGACTGTTGCAGCAGCATCTACAACATTATTGAAACTGGGATCAAGACGACAGGTTTCCTCCAGGGTGATAGCTGCTACTGAAGGAATCCTGTGAAACCCGTACCAGCCTTCAGAAAATGCCACTTGAGGAAACACATGTGCAAAATGATGGGACTGGGTGTGGGGCAAGGTGACTGGATCCCTTGTGCCTGCATTGCGCCAGATACCTGTCTCTAGAATAGGCCCCATTGTAGCCGAACTGGGAAGATACAGCATTAGTGAAACTAGGATCAAGGCAACAGGATTCCTCCAGGGTGATAGCTGCCAGGGAAGAAATCCTTTGAAACCTTTACCGGCCTTCAAAAATTGCCACCTCAGAAAACGTGTTCAGAATGATGGGATTAGGGGTGGTGGGGCAAGGCGACTGGATCCTTTGTGTCTGCATCCAGCCACATAACTATCTCTAGAACAAAGGTCCTCATTGTAGCCAAACTGGCAATATACTGCATTAGTGAAAATGGGATCAAGGCAACAGGATTCCTCCAGGGTGATAGCTGCCAGGGAAGGAATCCTGTGAAACCTGTACAAGCCTTCAAAAATGCCACCTCAGGAAACATGGAGCGGCTTCACGGTAACGTCTATTGGGCCCCAAAGCACGGAGGAGACTTACCTAGCTCTACATTGGGCACACAACGCTTGTGTTCCACACTGTACTGCATATGTGGGGAGCAGCGGCAGTAAAAGGAGCCTCGTGTGTTGATACATTGGCCGTTGACACAATTAGACTCATCCACGCACTCGTCCACGTCTAGAAGACACAACAGAAATATTTTAGTGTGCTCACCATAAAATGAGACAGCTCATTCAAATAGATTTAGAGAGCGTTTTTCACCTTTCTTTTTAGAGCGTTTAGAGAGTCAACACAAACGCAAGTGTTTGCTCTTCTGCACCAGCAGAGGGAGCCAGAAGTGGCTGCTTTATTAGAGACTTAAAGGGACTGGCCACCCGTATAACAAAACAAAAGGCTACTCACCTTTTGTTTCCTGCAGTTGATCGCTCCAACCCTGGCTATCAGCAACTCACCTGATCGCTGGATTGCATCCTGTGCTTCCTGGGCCCCAAACAGCAGTTAGAAATTAGCGCGACTTGTGCTCCCCCCGCCCACGCCATCAGTCACTACAATCACAATAGGGAAAGCCTATCAATATACAGCCTACCAGGCTTGCCAGGAGAGACATGCCCAGTACTGTGAAACTTCCGGGTAAGGACCCCGGAATAGGTGAGTACTGGCAGAGCCATTTGGGGGTTTGCAGGGGGCTACAGAGGCGACAGATCTCACATCGCTTTACATTGAGATGGGAGTGTAAATTAAAAATCAGCACCATTATCTCTCTCTTCTACCTGACTATAACTAACAAGATGAGTCATTCTGAAAAGCCTGCTAAGAGTGACATTGTGATACATTGTTACAGTCAGGCAGCAGCTGGTGTAGCATCACTGTTTCTATTGTAATTCACTGTGATACATTGCAAAGCAGTCAAGAGCCAAATATTGAAATGTAAATAGCTCTCAGCCGTCTGTGATGTGTGCATTGCACTGCTGTGACTATAACAAACAAGATGAGTCATCCTGAAAAGCCTGCTGAGAGTTACATTGTTTTACATTGTTAAAGCCAGGCCTTAGCTGATGTGTCAACGGCCACCCTTGGAGACCATTTCTTTTCCACCACTCTGGCCACGCCCACCTGGCATTTTTGCGATCAGCGACTGGCTAATGTGACCCAGCCCACTGGCCACACTCCCACCATACCTGTAGAATGGGAAGCACTCTGGCCGCCCACCTCAGCTACAGGGAAGCTGGAGATGTAGCCCTTGTCGGAGAATGCCGTGGAAGCCAAAGGTGAGTCTATTATCGGCCCCAGGGGTTTCACACAGCGGGGCATCCCAAATTTGGCTTTTATGCCACTTGACCAAATGGAACCCTCTGGACAAAAGCCACGCCCACCAGCTAAGCTGGCTTCTCAGCTAGGTGGGTAAGTGCTGGAAACACTGGTAAGTATGACGGGTCACCTGGTGGCCCTGGGGTACCACTGCTCTGAGATCTATAAGCAAAAGGCTGAGACTCTATGGCCCAGAGGCCCACTGAGACTCTATGGCCCAGAGGCCCACTGAGACTCTATGGCCCAAAGGCCCAGAGACTCTATGGCCCAGAGGCCCACTGAGACTCTATGGCCCAGAGGCCCACTGAGACTCTATGGCCCAGAGGCTCACTGAGATTCTATGGCCCAGAGGCCCACTGAGACTCTATGGCCCAGAGACCCACTGAGACTCTATGGCCCAGAGACCCACTGAAAATCTTTCGCCCAGAGGCCCACTGAGACTCTTTCGCCAAGAGGCCAACTAAGACTCCCAAAGGCCCACTGAAACTCTATTGCCCAGATTCATTGTCCTAATGAAAATGAATGTGAGCAGCGATGACATCACAAGTGGATCTCCGGCGGCATCTCACCCATGCACTGCAGCAGGCGCGTGTCGTAGTAGTAGCCATGTTTGCAGTAGCACTCGTAGCTGGGCTGCGTGTTCACACACTTCCCCTCCTTGCAGATCTCTTGTCCAAAGAGCTCGCACTCGTCGATATCTGGAAAAGAGTCACGGGCCACAAAGGGTTACACGCGGGGGACTCCTTAATCATGTCTCCGTCTCTGTACTTCCTCACTGTAGGGAAAGTCTATTAATATACAGCCTATCAGGCTTGCCGGCAGCCATGCCCAGTACTGGGCAATTGCCGGGGAAGGATCTCGGAATAGGCGAGTACTGGCAGAGCCATTGCAGGGGGGACAGAGGCGACAGATCTCACAGTGCTATACATTGGGATGGGAGTGTAAATTAAAAATCAGCACGCATTATCTTTCTCCTCTACTGTGACTATAACTAACAAGATGAGTCATCCTGAAAAGCCTGCTGAGAGTTTCATTGTGTTACACTGTTACAGCCAGGCTGCAGCTGATGTGTCATAATTGTTTCTACTGTAATTCACTGTGATACATTGCAAAGCAGTCATGAGCCTGATATAGAAATGTTAATAGCTGTGACTATAACAAACAAGATGAGTCACCCTGAAAGGCCTGCTGAGAGTTACATTTTGTTACAGGCTGCAGCTGATGTGTCATCATTGTTTCTATTGTAATAAGCTGTGATACATTGTGTTACATTAATACGGCCAGGCAGCAGCTGGTGTGTCATTATTGTTTCTATTGTAATTCACTGTGATACATTGCAAAGCAGTCGTGAGCCTGATATTGAAATGTTAATAGCTGTGACTATAACAAACAAGACGAGTCATCCTGAAAAGCCTGCTGAGAGTTACATTGTGTTACAGCCAGGCTGCAGCTGATGTGTCATCCTTGTTTCTATTGTAATTCACTGTGATACATTGCAAAGCAGTCATAAGCCTGATATTGAAATGTAAATAGCTCCAAGTTGTTTGTGATATGTGCATCGCACTGCTGTGACAATAAAAAACAAGATGAACCATCCTGAAAAGCCTGCTGAGAGTTACATTGTGTTACATTGTTACAGCCAGGCTGCAGCTGATGTGTCATCGTTGTTTCTATTGTAATAAGCTGTGATACATTGTGTTACATTGTTACAGCCAGGCCGCAGCTGGTGTGTCATTATTGTTTCTATTGTAATTCACTGTGATACATTGCAAAGCAGTCGTGAGCCTGATATTGAAATGTTAATAGCTGTGACTATAACAAACAAGATGAGTCATCCTGCAAAGCCTGCTGAGAGTTACATTGTGTTACATTGTTACAGCCAGGCTGCAGCTGATGTGTCATCATTGTTTCTATTGTAATTCACTGTCATACATTGCAAAGCAGTCACGAGCCTGATATTGAAATCTAAATAGCTCACAGCCTTCTGTGATGTGTGCATCGCACTGCTGTGACTATAACAAACAAGATGAGTCATCCTGAAAAGACTGCTGAGAGTTACATTGTGCTACATTGTTACAGCCAAGCTGCAGCTGATGTAGCATCACTGTTTCTATCGTAATAAGCTGTAAGACATTGCAAAGCAGTCATGAGCCTGATATTAAAATATAAATAGCTGCCAGCTGTCTGTGATGTGTGCATCGCACTGCTGGGACTATAACAAACAAGATGAATCACCCTAAAAGGCCTGCTGAGAGTTACATTGTGTTCCATTGTTACAGCCAAGCTGCAGCTGATGTGTCATCATTGTTTCTATTGTAATAATCTGTGATACATTGCAAAGCAATCATAAGCCTGATATTGAAATATAAATAGCTCACAGCCTTCTGTGATGTGTGTATCGCACTGCTGTGACTATAACAAACAAGATGAGTCATCCTGAAAAGCCTAGACAATAGGAAATAGTATTAGAAAACCGCGCTCAGAATTATTCTTTAGATTTTAGGTTTCATATATACCAATACAGATATTACTAATAAAGTCCTCAACGCAGGGAGAAAGACAGAGTATGCCACCAACACTCTCAATAGTATATAGACAAGCGCACAGATATGTGCAATTCTCCGCGGGACAGTTCAAATGCTTTCAATCCAAATCACCACGTGGATTTCCAAACTAATTGATTACAAGTGTATAGAAACCCCCCCACTCTTTCTACACATCTAGTAAAAAGTTATGTAGCACCCACACTTAAAGATACCTGTAGTTTTTCTAAACAATTGATAGGTTTCTATCCCTGCAAAAAATGTGCAGGATGTAAAAATTGTCCAAATAATAATAAATGTATAAAGAAATTTATTTCTAAAAGTACTAAAAAAGAATTTAAAATAACATTTTTTTACACATGTGCAAGTAAAAATGTGGTTTATTTACTTGAATGTCCTTGCGGGTTACAATACATAAGCCGCACAGGGAGAGATTTTAAAACAAGATTAAGAGAACATATCTATAATATAAAAAGGAACTATGAATTACATAGCGTTTCTTTACATTTGAAAAAAGCGCATAATAGTAATCCAAAAGATTTAAAATATTGCATAATTGATCAGATACAATTAAACCTCAAGGGAGGGGATATAATTAAAGAATTGTCAAAGCTGGAATCAAAATGGATTTTTATTTTAGATTCAATGCAACCTAAAGGTTTAAACGTTGAATTTGATATAAATTGCTTTATTTAATTTATCTGATAATTAATAGGTTTAAGTAATGCTAGCCTATGTTTAATAATTTTATTTATTTTTTTATGGATTTTTATTTTTAGAAAGTTTGGAATATATGTATAAAATTGTCTGAATATGGCGCTGTTTCCGTTTATGCTAATATTATATTGATGGTGCAATAACTCAATAATGAGAAACAAAATTATAGTATAAGTGCAATAAATTAATAACGAAAGATTAATGATATATTTGCCGCTAAAGGGAAACATCTCCACTATATTATTAATTAAATGAAATGTATTTCATCCATACGGAGAGAATATACACCTTTGAAATCCTTATATAATTGTGTGGAAAATAATACAAATAATATGTGAAGTATAATAATATCCATATATTGTTTTTATTAGAATTAATTATATCATTATTATATAACATAGCATTGCTGTTGCAATAAATGTTTTAACATTGTTGCTGGGATGGATGATATAGAGTTTCATTCCCCCATAAGTAAAAACTACCCATAAATATAGCCCAATCCACTAAAATTATTATAAAGGTTGCGCTGGCGTTAGGAGCGCAAATAGTTAATCAATCTTTAAACACGAGGCTATAAACGTAGCCCCTTAGCAGCGCTCCGTGCGCCTGTGAACAAGTCTGAGTGACGAAACGCGTTGGGCGGAGCCTAAATTTAATCACGTGACCCCCGAACATAGCCGACGCTTGCCAAGTCCAGAGGCCTAGGTCTCGGTAATATACGCGCCGCGCCGTCTGTGAATGCTTAAATTGCAAAATAAGTTTGAATTGGAGGAATGAAACTTTGAATATCAGGATCCCTCCTAGGAATATTTTATTACAACGCCTGTATTCTATTTTAATCTGGTAAGAAGCCTTTTATACTTTGCGCATAGAAACCAGTGGTTATGTTATCACGCTATGTGCGGTCATTTGTTTTATTTTACATGCTCAACTTAAATAAATGAGGAACCAATTACTTATAAACCAAGTCTTTGGTGATTATATGAAAAAAAGGAATCTTTTATGATATAAAGAAAAATTATCTCTCTGGCTGTGTAGAAACTATCTAACAAGGAAATAACCATTGATACATTGAGAAGCGCTTTTGTCAACTACTATCTGGTACGTGTGTGGTGTGTCAGGTGATGATCAATTAGTTTGGAAATCCACGTGATGATTTGGATTGAAAGCATTTGAACTGTCCCGCGGAGAATTGCACATATCTGTGCGCTTGTCTACATCCTGAAAAGCCTGCTGAGAGTCACATTGTGTTACATTGTTACAGCCAAGCTGCAGCTGATGTAGCATCACTTTGTCTATTGTAATAAGCTGTGACACATTGCAAAGCAGTCATGAGCCTGATATTGAAATGTAAATATCTCCCAGCTGATGTGTGCATCGTACTGCTGTGACTATAACAAACAAGATGAGTCACCCTGAAAAGCCTGCTGAGAGTTACATCGTCTTACATTGCTACAGCCAGGCCGCAGCTGATATATCATCATTGTTTCTATTGTAATAAGCTGTGACATATTGCAAAGCAGTCATGAGCCTGATATTGAAATGTAAATAGCTCCCAGCTGTCTGTGATCTGTGCATTGCACTGCTGTGACTATAACAAACAAGATGAGTCATCCTGAAAAGCCTTCTGAGAGTTACATTGTGTTACATTGTTACAGCCAGGCTGCAGTTGATGTGTCATCATTGTTTCTAATGTACTTCACTGAGATACATTGCAAAGCAGTCATGAGTCTGATACTGGAATGGAAATAGCTCTCAGCTGTCTGTGATGTGTGCATTGCACTGCTGTGACTATAACAAACAAGATGAGTCATCCTGAAAAGCCTGCTGAGAGTTACATTGTGTTACAGCGAGGCCGCAGCTGGTGTAGCATCATTGTTTATATTGTAACTCAATGTGATACATTGCAAAGCAGTCGTGAGCCTGATATTGGAATGTAAGTAGCTCCCAGCTGTCTGTGATGTGGGCATCGCACTGCTGTGACTATTATAAACAAGATGAGTCATCCTGAAAAGCCTGCCGAGAGTTACATTGTGTTACATTGTTACAGCCAGGCCGCAATCTTTTAGATTCCAGGGCCGGCTCTTTTTCCCAGGTCAGTTGATGACCGCTGTGATGTCACTCAAGCCTTTTCACAATTGTCCAATTCCTTTGTCACTTATCGGGGGATGGGCACGGGTCATGCTATTGGTCTTTACTCACGAGGGTTACTGGCATCATAGATGGTCTATATTTATTGCTGTTGCATGTCTTTTTTTTCACTCCCCCACCCCTCCTCTCCTTTCAGCACCCCGGATTTGGTTCCGCTTGAAGCACAATATCTTAGAAGCTCCCCCGCGCGCCTCACCTCGATACGTTGGGATGCCATAACTCATGATGCCGAGGTCGACGATAAATCCGACGCCGTCCGGGCAAAGGCTCAGGAACTCCACTGCAATGGGAAATCGAGCATCAGTTACACTTTGGATCAATAGACGAGCACTGTGAGTGTAGTGCAGGGGCGTAGTGCAGCAGGGCACCCCACACTGGGGGGACAGACCAAAACCGGGGATAACGGGGATAATCCTATGTTTTGGTCCACTAAAAAGTTTGGTCATGGTAAAATTATAGATCTAAAAAGTTACATATACTGACATTACGGATGAAATATCTCTAAACTACCAACAAACAGATAAATATATATATATATATATATATATATCACAAACACCACACACACAGATTATATATATATATATATATCACACACAAATATAAACATATGTATGTGAAACACACACAGATATATATATATATATATATATATATATATATATATATATATATTATTTATATATATATATATGACACGCACACACACATACAAATATATATATATATATATATATATATATATATATATATATATATATCACACACAGATATATATATGATACACACACATATATATATATATATATATATATATATATATGACACACACAAATGTATGAACGACACACACACATGCACAAATATATATGACACAAACACACACACAAATAAATATGAAACACACACAAATATATATATGACACACACACATATATCACACACACAAATAAATATATATAAGACACACACACCTATATATATTTATATCACACACACAAATATATATATATATATATCACACACACACAAATATATATATGACACGCACACATATATACAGATGTCACAGTGCCATATATTGGGTTGGGAGTGTAAAATATAGGGATACACTATCTCTCCCTCCCTTCTGCTGTGACAAGAGACAGGACGAGTCATTCTGAAAAGCCTGCCGAGTATTACATTGTGTCACATGGTTGCAGCCAGGCTGCAGCTGGTGTATATTAATTGTTGACACTCGTTGCACGGCAGTGATGAGCCTGGTATTGAAATGTAAACAGCTCACAGTTTTCTGTGATGTGTGCATCGCACGGCTGTGATGGAGAGAACACTGTGAATATTGTCTCTTCTGTATATGACACACTATACTGCATGTAGAGTAATAATATAGTAGGATCAGGTGTTACCCGAGTTGTGCACGGGGCAGGGGTAGATTTCGCAGTGATCCCCCCATCCTGCCCCCAGGGAGCAGCAGCATTGCTCTTTGGTTACATTGACAGCGAGGACACTGTCACAGAACAGCGTGTCATCCAGGCTCAGGAAGCAGTCCCGGAGATCCAGGCCACGAACAATTTCTGTAACAGTAATAAGAAAATAAGTATAGGTCATGTGACAATGCCCATGAGATGGGGGTAGATATATAGTGCATACATTTAGACTTAATTTCCTGGACTTACCCCCCACAGATGCAGATCAGTGTGCCATCAGGTACAAGACTCACCACAAAACGTTCTATAGCTACACAAACCGTAAAAGATACAAACCTGAAAGTGTGGCCTGAAAAGCAAGGGGGGGGGGGGGCAACTATAGAGGGGAATGAGGAGAATGCCAATTTACTTAACATTTTCCATACTTCCATGGCAGGTGCATTGCAGAGAAGTAACCCAATCCCTCCATTAAATGTCACCTGTTTAACCAAGGAAATAGTACGACAACAAATCTCCAGGACCAAATGGCTTTAGTGTTTTAAAGGCATTATATACAGTAATAGACACACCGTTATTTGTAATATTTATAGATTCTATGACGACAAGGGTTGTTCCACAGGATTGGCGCATAGCAAATGTGGTGCCAATATTTAAAAATGATCTAAGGGGGAACCTGGGATCTACAGGATGGTAAGTTTAACATCTGTGGTGGGCAAGCTTTTTGAAGGTTTTCTAAGGAATGTTGTCCTGGAGTATCTCGCTGACTTTATTACTCTGGTACTGGGTACCCTGGATGCATGACAGCAAGCATTAGACCAGCGCCCGCAAATGCGTCGTAGGACCGGGAAGAGGTAAGTTTGTTTGGGTGACCTGGGGAGTTTTGGTCCACTTAAAATGTCACCAAAAGTGCAACACTGTCTCAGACAGATAAAAAAAGCAACAAATCTCCAGGACCAGATGGCATTCGTGTTTTAAAGGCGTTATATACAGTAATAAACAAGCCATTATTTGTAATATTTATAGAGTCTATGATGACAGGTGTTGTTCCACAGGATTGGCGCATAGCAAATGTGGTGCCAATATCTAAAAAAGGGTTTAAGACGGAAATTCAGAATCTACAAGCCGGTAAGTTTAACATCTGTGGTGGGTAAGCTATTTAAAGGTTCTTCCAGGGGATGTTATCCTGAAGTATCTTGGTGACATTATTACTTTGGTATTGGGTACCCTGGACGCATTAGACGAGCTGCGCATGAGTCGTAGGACCGGGAGAAGGCGAGTTTTTTTTCCGCAACCTGGGGAGTTTTGGTCCACTTTAAATGTCACCAAAAGTGCAACACTGTCTCAAACAGATAAATAAAAAACAGATAAAAAGCAACAAATCCCCAGGACCAGATGGCATTCGTGTTTTAAAGGCATTATATACAGTAATAGACAAGCCGTTATTTTTGATATTTATAGATTCTATGACGACAGGGGTTGTTCCACAGGATTGGCCCATACCAAATGTGGTGTCGATATTTAAAAAAGAGTTTAAGGGGGAACCCAGAATCTACAGGCCAGTAAGTTTAACATCTGTGGTGGGTAAGCGTTTTGGAAGGTTTTCTAAGGGATGTTATCCTGGAGTATCTCGGTGACTTTATTACTCTGGTAATGGGTACCCTGGATGCATGACAGCAAGCATTAGACGAGCGGCTGCGCATGCGTCGTAGGACCTGGAAGAGGTGAGTTTATTCGGGTGACCTGGGAAGTTTTGGTCCACTTTAAATGTCACCTGTTTAACCAAGAAAAAAGTACAACACCGCCTCAAACAGATAAAAAAAAAAGCAACAAATCCCCAGGACCAGATGGCTTTAGTGTTTTAAAGGCAACATATACAGTATAAAAACAGATAAAAAAGCAACAAATCCCCAGGACCAGATGGCTTTAGTGTTTTAAAGGCAACATATACAGTATAAAAACAGATAAAAAAGCAACAAATCCCCAGGACCAGATGGCTTTAGTGTTTTAAAGGCAACATATACAGTATAAAAACAGATACAAAAAGCAACAAATCCCCAGGACCAGATGGCTTTAGTGTTTTAAAGGCAACATATACAGTATTAAAACAGATAAAAAAGCAACAAATCCCCAGAACCAGATGGCTTTAGTGTTTTAAAGGCAACATATACAGTATAAAAACAGATAAAAAAGCTACAAATCCCCAGGATCAGATGGCTTTAGTGTTTTAAAGGCAACATATACAGTATAAAAACAGATAAAAAAGCTACAAATCCCCAGGACCACATGGCTTTAGTGTTTTAAAGGCATTATATACAGCAATAGACAAGCCATTATGGAGATTGACCCCACCCCCTCCTGTTAGTCAGCTGAACAGAGCATAGACAAGTGTAATGCCCTATAACTAAGTTACATATACAGTACGTGTGAAGTGCACGTTCAGATGGGAGGACAATAGCCTTTGAGTCCGTCACTATTGCAGAGACCTAGAGGTCATACAATGCCTAAAATCGACTATTGTGGCCACATGGCTGCAGATAAAAACAAAGGGACAGGAAGCCTGGAAAGTGCAAAGGGACAGGAAGCCTGGAGAGCTCCACCTCCAGAAGCCTGACCGCAAGGAGACTGGACTTGGCGCGGCAGATTCGTGCTTCCTGTTCCGGCCGCATATTACCAAAAACAGTAACCTAAACTTTTAAAAATGGGGAGAAAAGTCTGTGAAACTAGGGTTAGGGTTTAAAGGGGACCTTCACCCTGAATTAAAGAATATCTTATATGCCCCCCCCCCATGTACATACAGATTGCTCACATTAAAAATCATCCTACCTGCACCTATTGCATGTTATGAGCCTTTAAACATCCAAGATGGCGGCTCAAACATCAGGCAGCCTGCAAACAGGAAGTGTCTTCTGACTGCATTCTGAGATTGCTGACCTTTTCCTGACCCCAGCTCTGCTCTGTCTGAGCAAAGCACATCTAAAACCTCGCCCCCTGCACTTTATCCCGCTCTCTCTCCTCAGTAAGTGTGATGCTTCTGAGGCAAGATGGCGGCACCCGTATCCTAGAGTCCTGAACAGAGTTGCAGCCCAGTGGGGGAAAGAATAATAAGTAAGTGACTAAAACCTTTAAATATATTAATTTTCGATGCTGGGGAATGGTTTTATAAGGGTTTGAGCTTTTCAGTAAATCATGGTCCGGTTTAAGGAGAAGCCTGTCCGCTGGGGGATCGGACCCGGGAAGAAGGATCAGCGCTTCCCAGTTCCTGACTGTAACTGATAGGATCGGAGTTTGGGGGAGGGTCTCGCGTTGTGTCTCATTTTAGCCGCACGGCCGTTACCCTGACACACACAAAACGCGGCGGCACGCGGGCCAAGCTCACCCTCGCATTTCTTTTGGTCCTCGCTGGGGGTAAATCCGCTGTCACAGAGGCAGATGTACGAGCCATCGAGATTCTCACACCTGCCATGAGGCGAGCAGATCTCCGGGAACAGGGAACATTCATCTATATCTAAAAGAGACACACGTGTAAGAATAGTCATGGATATGATAATGTAACATATACAATAATGTATATAATAATCTAAATACACAATCTCATGTATATAATAATGTCATGTATATGATAATGTCACGTATATAACAATGTAATGTATCTAATTACGGTATGTAATGTACATAATAATGTCATATAATGTATGTCATGTATATATTGACGTCATGTATATAATAATGTAACATATATAATAATGTCATGTATAGAGTAAAGTCATGCATATACACAATCTCATGTATATAATATTGTAACGTATATAATAATGTCATATAATGTATGTCATGTATATAATAATGTTATATATATAACAAAATAAATAAATAGTGTAATGTATATAATAATGTCATGTATATAATAATATAAATACACAATGCCGTGTGAAAGAAAAAACAGGTGTTGTTCTGGTTTAGTGGCCTTTCCAGCTTGCTTTGCCTGTGTCACTTACTGTAATAGTGAAGAGCCCGGGCAGAATCAGCCGGTGAATAAGCCACACCCCTAAACCACACCCCCCCGCAGCACCCATCACCCTGTAAGGTGGTCTCCCAGGTTGGCCTGTCTGGGGGTGTCGGTTACCTTGACAAATGTTGTGGTTGTGTAATCTGTAGCCCTGGGGGCAGACACATCGGAAGGAGCCCGGGGTGTTGATGCACTGCCCCCCCACACACGGCAGAAGGGTCGCGCACTCGTTAATATCTGCAATATAAATGGAGGACAGTGAGTAACAGGATCAGTTTTAGTTAGGACCCTTGGATAGAACAAGGGCCGAGGATTACACATGAGGATTACACAGGAGGATTACACACGAGGATTACACAGGAGGATTACACACGAGGATTACACAGGAGGATTACACACGAGGATTACACAGGAGGATTACACACGAGGATTACACACGAGGATTACACAGGAGGATTACACACGAGGATTACACAGGAGGATTACACACGACGATTACGGGTGAGGATTACACACGAGGATTACACACGAGGATTACACACGACGATTACGGGTGAGGATTACACAGGAGGATTACACACGAGGATTACGGGTGAGGATTACGGGTGAGGATTACACACGAGGATTACACACGAGGATTACACAGGAGGATTACACACAAGGATTACACACGAGGATTACACAGGAGGATTACACAGGAGAATTACACACAAGGATTACACAGGAGGATTACACACGAGGATTACACACGAGGATTACACACGAGGATTACACAGGAGAATTACACACAAGGATTACACACGAGGATTACACACGAGGATTACACACGAGGATTACACAGGAGGATTACACACAAGGATTACACACGAGGATTACACAGGAGGATTACACAGGAGAATTACACACAAGGATTACACAGGAGGATTACACACGAGGATTACACACGACGATTACACAGGAGGATTACACACGAGGTTTACACACGAGGATTACACACGAGGATTACACACGAGGATTACACACAAGGATTACACACGAGGATTACACAGGAGGATTACACACAAGGATTACACACGAGGATTACACACGAGGATTACACAGGAGGATTACACAGGAGGATTACACACGAGGATTACGGGTGAGGATTACACACGAGGATTACGGGTGAGGATTACGGGTGAGGATTACACAGGAGGATTACACACGAGGATTACACAGGAGGATTACACAGGAGGATTACGGGTGAGGATTACACACGAGGATTACACAGGAGGATTACACAGGAGGATTACACAGGAGGATTACACACGAGGATTACACACGAGGATTACACAGGAGGATTACACACGAGGATTACACACGAGGATTACACACGAGGATTACACACGAGGATTACACAGGAGGATTACACACGAGGATTACACACGAGGATTACACAGGAGGATTACACAGGAAAATTACACAGGAGGATTACACAGGAGGATTACACACAAGGATTACACACGAGGATTACACACAAGGATTACACACAAGGATTACACACGAGGATTACACAGGAGGATTACACAGGAGGATTACACACGAGGATTACACACGAGGATTACACACGAGGATTACACACGAGGATTACGGGTGATGATTACACACGAGGATTACACAGGAGGATTACACACGAGGATTACACACGAGGATTACACAGGAGGATTACACAGGATTACACACGAGGATTACACACAAGGATTACACACGAGGATTACACAGGAGGATTACACACAAAGATTACACAGGAGAATTACACACAAGGATTACACAGGAGGATTACACACGAGGATTACACACGAGGATTACACACGAGGATTACACAGGAGGATTACACAGGAGGATTACACACAAGGATTACACACGAGGATTACACAGGAGGATTACACAGGAGGATTACACAGGAGGATTACACACAAGGATTACACACGAGGATTACACAGGAGGATTACACAGGAGGATTACACACAAGGATTACACACGAGGATTACACAGGAGGATTACACAGGAGGATTACACACAAGGATTACACACGAGGATTACACAGGAGGATTACACACGAGGATTACACAGGAGAATTACACACGAGGATTACACAGGAGAATTACAAACGAGGATTACACACGAGGATTACACAGGAGGATTACACAGGAGGATTACACACAAGGATTACACAGGAGGATTACACACGAGGATTACACAGGAGGATTACACAGGAGGATTACACAGGAGGATTACACACGAGGATTACACACGAGGATTACACAGGAGGATTACACAGGAGGATTACACAGGAGGATTACACACAAGGATTACACAGGAGGATTACACACGAGGATTACACAGGAGAATTACACACGAGGATTACACACGAGGATTACACACGAGGATTACACACGAGGATTACACAGGAGAATTACACAGGAGGATTACACACGAGGATTACACACAAGGATTACACACGAGGATTACACACGAGGATTACACACGAGGATTACACAGGAGGATTACACACAAGGATTACACACGAAGATTACACAGGAGGATTACACACGAGGATTACACAGGAGGATTACACACGAGGATTACACAGGAGGATTACACAGGAGGATTACACAGGAGGATTACACACGAGGATTACACAGGAGAATTACACACAAGGATTACACAGGAGGATTACGGGTGAGGATTACACAGGAGGATTACACACGAGGATTACGGGTGAGGATTACAGGTAAGGTTTACACAGGAGGATTACACAGGAGGATTACACAGGAGAATTACACACAAGGATTACACAGGAGGATTACGGGTGAGGATTACACACGAGGATTACACAGGAGGATTACACACGAGGATTACGGGTAAGGTTTACACAGGAGGATTACACAGGAGGATTACACAGGAGGATTACACAGGAGGATTACACACGAGGATTACACACGAGGATTACACACGAGGATTACACACGAGGATTACACAGGAGGATTACACACGAGGATTACACACGAGGATTACACACGAGGATTACACAGGAGGATTACACACGAGGATTACACAGGAGGATTACACACGAGGATTACACACGAGGATTACACACGAGGATTACACACGAGGATTACACAGGAGGATTACACACAAGGATTACACACAAGGATTACACACAAGGATTACACACGAGGATTACACACGAGGATTACACACAAGGATTACACACAAGGATTACGGGTGAGCATTACACGTGAGGATTACAGATGAAGATTACACTTGAGGATTACAAGATTTAAAAGAAACCCTCCCGGGGCGCCGATGTTTTCACCTCATCATAGCAGGTCCCACAACACGATCTGCGTCGGCACCACATCCCCAGCTTCTCTTCGGCCGTGCGCGTCTCGCACCCAGACTTTCTCAATGGTCGTGTGAGGGAGTGGGGCCAGTGGGTTGCACCTCATCACAGCGGCATTTTTGAGAGCGCCAATGGGTTCGGCAGTGGAAAAGCCCAACGAGCCAATAGCAGCAGCCGGCGCCAAATGGGTTTCCATCCGCTTTAACCCTGGCTCTGCCCCTTACCATCATTTTCAGGGGAGTGTTAGTGGTTAGAATCGGGGCCGGGTTAAGTACGGTGGAGGCCCCTCTGGCTATAGTGAGTGGTGGAGTCTCCTCTGGCTATAGTGAGTGGTGGAGACTCCTCTGGCTATAGTGAGTGGTGGAGACCCCTCTGGCTATAGTGAGTGGTGGAGACTCCTCTGGCTATAGTGAGTGGTGGAGACTCCTCTGGCTATAGTGAGTGGTGGAGACCCCTCTGGCTATAGTGAGTGGTGGAGACTCCTCTGGCTATAGTGATTGGTGGAGACCCCTCTGGTTATAGTGAGTGGTGGAGGCCCCTCTGGTTATAGTGAGTGGTGGAGACCCCTCTGGTTATAGTGAGTGGTGGAGACCCCTCTGGCTATAGTGAGTGGTGGAGGCCCCTCTGGTTATAGTGAGTGGTGGAGACTCCTCTGGCTATAGTGAGTGGTGGAGACCCCTCTGGCTATAGTGAGTGGTGGAGGCCCCTCTGGCTATAGTGAGTGGTGGAGACCCCTCTGGCTATAGTGAGTGGTGGAGACCCCTCTGGCTATAGTGAGTGGTGGAGGCCCCTCTGGCTATAGTGAGTGGTGGAGGCCCCTCTGGCTATAGTGAGTGGTGGAGACTCCTCTGGCTATAGTGAGTGGTGGAGACTCCTCTGGCTATAGTGAGTGGTGGAGACTCCTCTGGCTATAGTGAGTGGTGGAGACCCCTCTGGTTATAGTGAGTGGTGGAGACTCCTCTGGCTATAGTGAGTGGTGGAGACTCCTCTGGCTATAGTGAGTGGTGGAGGCCCCTCTGGCTATAGTGAGTGGTGGAGGCCCCTCTGGCTATAGTGAGTGGTGGAGGCCCCTCTGGCTATAGTGAGTGGTGGAGACTCCTCTGGCTATAGTGAGTGGTGGAGACCCCTCTGGTTATAGTGAGTGGTGGAGACTCCTCTGGCTATAGTGAGTGGTGGAGACTCCTCTGGCTATAGTGAGTGGTGGAGGCCCCTCTGGCTATAGTGAGTGGTGGAGGCCCCTCTGGCTATAGTGAGTGGTGGAGGCCCCTCTGGTTATAGTGAGTGGTGGAGACTCCTCTGGCTATAGTGAGTGGTGGAGACTCCTCTGGCTATAGTGAGTGGTGGAGGCCCCTCTGGCTATAGTGAGTGGTGGAGGCCCCTCTGGCTATAGTGAGTGGTGGAGGCCCCTCTGGCTATAGTGAGTGGTGGAGGCCCCTCTGGTTATAGTGAGTGGTGGAGACCTCTCTGGCTATAGTGAGTGGTGGAGGCCCCTCTGGCTATAGTGAGTGGTGGAGGCCCCTCTGGCTATAGTGAGTGGTGGGGCCCCTCTGGCTATAGTGAGTGGTGGAGGCCCCTCTGGCTATAGTGAGTGGTGGAGGCCCCTCTGGCTATAGTGAGTGGTGGGGCCCCTCTGGCTATAGTGAGTGGTGGAGGCCCCTCTGGCTATAGTGAGTGGTGGGGCCCCTCTGGCTATAGTGAGTGGTGGAGGCCCCTCTGGCTATAGTGAGTGGTGGGGCCCCTCTGGCTATAGTGAGTGGTGGAGGCCCCTCTGGTTATAGTGAGTGGTGGAGGCCCCTCTGGCTATAGTGAGTGGTGGAGGCCCCTCTGGCTATAGTGAGTGGTGGAGGCCCCTCTGGCTATAGTGAGTGGTGGAGACCCCTCTGGTTATAGTGAGTGGTGGAGGCCCCTCTGGCTATAGTGAGTGGTGGAGGCCCCTCTGGCTATAGTGAGTGGTGGAGGCCCCTCTGGCTATAGTGAGTGGTGGAGGCCCCTCTGGCTATAGTGAGTGGTGGGGCCCCTCTGGTTATAGTGAGTGGTGGAGGCCCCTCTGGTTATAGTGAGTGGTGGAGGCCCCTCGTTGTATAGGGATTAGAGGCCGGGACTTACCTTCACACAGTAGCGGCCTCCGGTTCTTTATTTTGTATCCGCTCTGACATTCGCATTTATAGTAACCGGGGAAATTAATGCAGCTGCGCGACTCTCCGCACATCCCCGACCTCACACACTCATCTACATCTGCGGGGGAGAGAGAGAGTTATTTATAGCACAGCGGCTAATTATAGCATCATCTAATAATAGCAACACTGCCTGTGATGTCATAACAGAAGAGATTATACAGGAAATACAAGCCAGGTGTAATCATTACTGATGTATGTGATAGCAGGCTGAAGAAGTTCTTATCCTGCAGCATCTCTCGCCCCCCCTTTTCTGGTCACACTATGTGCTGGCAGGCTGGAGACGCTCTTATCCTGCAGCATCTCTCGCCCCTTTTTTCTGGTCACACTATGTGCTGGAAGGCTGGAGATGCTCTTATCCTGCAGCATCTCTCGCCCCTTTTTTCTGGTCACACTATCCCCTCGATTCAAAGAGCAAAAGTTAATTGATTTCGTATCGAGAATCGTAAGTTTGGGTGGGTGTTAGTCATTTTTTCCTGTTTTTTTGGCCATTTCCGACTCGCACGAGCCTACGTACGAATGCGTATATGCTCTTACGATCATCGCAAGTTCGTTCCTAAATTTTAGGATCAAAACGTAAAACTTAGGATCAAATCCTAAAACTTAGGATCAAAACGTAAAACTTAGGTTAATTGGATGTGTTTAGGTGTGATTCAGAGAAACCTCTAAACGCGTTTTAAAAGAAAGCCACAGCCGACACCTTTTAGCAGTCGGATTGCTGTTCTTGATCAGGTTTTTTGGCTATGTGGAGGAGTCTGCGCGTCTTGAGCTCCAATGAACTGCATGTATCAGCATGGCCGAGCCCATAAATTGTATGGCAATGCATACCTGATTCATGTATGCCTTATAAATGCATTTTAATGTGGACCTTAATTAGTCCTTTGCATGTAAACCTTTATTTTGCAATATATTTGCGTTAATTAAAGAAACTTATGTCCTTTGTTATTTATTTTAAAATTGAGGTACTAGAATAATATTTTTAGATTGCATTTATTGGTGTAGTTGTTTACCTTTGCTTTGTTTAATTATTTAAGCACATCTTTGGTCAGATGCATCACACTTACTGAGGAGAGGAGAGCGGGATAAAGTGCAGGATGTGGGTTACTGCTGTATTTTGCACAGACACAGCAGAGCTGGGGGCATGGAAAGGTCAGAAATCAAAGAATCCAGAACAACACAGTCACAAGGCCCTTTCTGTTTGCAGGCTGCCCGATAATACCTGAGCCGCCATCTTGGCTGTTTCTAGGCTCATAACATGCAGAAGTTGCTGGGTGTTTTTTAATATTTGTGAGCAATCTGTATGTAGAGGGTGTGGGTAACCACACAAAAAATTTAAAGTTGTACCATTTGAAGCCAAAATATTAAAATTAAATCCACAAGTAAAAAATGCAAGTTAACTAAAAATTAAACAAAGTAAGATTTACTTATGCAAATGCATTCATTAATGGTTGGTTACTACAAAATGAATGAAATAACGAAAATTAAAAGACCAAATATTTAGAATGCACTTTAATGAGGTAAGTTTGTAGTGCGGAGCCGCAAGATCAGAAGGATTTACGTCCAGACAAAAAAGGAAAAAGGGCAAAACCAATGTTGCAACCTGAGAAATGAAACGGAAAATTCAGGATGGAAACTGACATAGGTCTGATTCCCGAACTGCCATATGAACGGACGTATATTTTAGGATAGAAACGTATTTGCTTATTGAATCACTCGCAAGTTCATACGAACGCACGAGCGGACGTGAAAAATAGGATGATCGTGAGCCAAATCCAAGCTGTTACATGTTTCTTTGAATCAACCCATATGTGCTGGCAGACGCCACTGTCAACGGATTTCTCAACAGAGAAATCCCGATTGTAGAGAATGACCATAGATTGAGGCTGCGAGACAAAGGCAGAAATGCGGCAACCGTGTTTAATAGTGACAAACAGTGCAAACACCAATCAGGCTGTTGTACAGATTTACAAGCGTACATATAACAAACACGTGCTGCCATAACCATAAAAGAATAAAGGTGATCACTGAGTACTACGGCTGCTGTGCAGAAATACAGGCCAACATAAATACACTCTGGTGGCTGAATGAATACGCAGGAAGAGTCAGGAAACACACATGAATAGAGATCCAATGAAAGTCCAGATTCAAGACTGAGACAGGGAAGGAAAACACAATGGCTGTGGCAGGAATCCTGGGTTCAGAGTTCCGGGATCTGGGTTCAGAGTTCCGGGATCTGGGTTCAGAGTTCCGGGATCTGGGTTCAGAGTTCTGGGATCTTGGTTCAGAGTTCTGGGATCTGGGTTTAGAGTTCCGGGATCTGGGTTCAGAGTTCCGGGATCTGGGTTCAGAGTTGTGGGTTCAAGGTGACAATTCAATTCTGATCCACTGCTAAATGGGTGGATCAACTTATATAGAGCAGGACAGAGCCATCTGCTGGTGGAGTGGAGCGGCATATAGCAGGAGAAAGTCCCAGAAAGGGAGCTAGCCAAAAGCAGATCTGAAGAGAGGTATGCTCCCAAGCTGTGGAGGAACTCCAGACCTGACATTATCTCCCCCCTCACAAAGCGGACACTGGATGCTTTCAAGTAACTGCTCCACAGGAGACGCTTCCATCGGCATACTGGGAAACGCCAAAAGCTGTTATGGGACGAGGCAGATGATCAGGATGGGAAAGACTGGCAGAAGTCCGATATGAGGTGGACCAGACAGGAATCAAGCAGGGCGAAGTCCTGGCAGGGGCAATGCAGGCAGAAATCCAGGCAGGGGCAATGCAGGCAGAAATCCAGGCAGGGGCAATGCAGGCAGAAATCCAGGCAGGGGCAATGCAGGAGACTTACACAGACTCACAGAGCTGGCAGATGGGAATCTCACACTTGGAGAGCTAGCAAACAGGAAGCTCACACCTGGGGAGCTGGCCCAAAGCAGGCGAAGACTCGGCAGTTGTGGGCCCCAGAGCAGGCGAAGACTTGGCAGTTGCGGGCCCTAGAGCAGGCGAAGACTCAGCAGATGCAGAAGATCCCCCAGGGCCAGGGGGCCCGGGACCTTTGTGGCAGCACCCATGGGGACCGGAACCTTCATGGCAGTGCCCAGGGAGACCGGGACCTTCAAGATCTAGCTTCTTGAGACAGGAACTTATGCCCCTGAATCCTTCAAAATTCAGAGCCTAGGTAACAAAATTCAGACCTTCCTACAACCTTAGGAAACCCTTCAAGGTCTCCTTGAGCCAGTGGAAAATGAAGAGATCTCCATGTGCAAACTGAGGTGTTTTAGAACAAAGTGCACGTAGGAGATCTTCAAGACCGTCTTTAAGATTACCTGAAGAACGGTGATCAGGTTCAGGATTAAGGCAGATCTTAACAGAACCCTCAGGAGGGCATGCAAGGACAGAAATACCTGGGCGCGCTGGTACGGAGGCAACAACTGGGCAGGGCAAGGCAGGCATTGGCATCATAGGCTTGGGCAAGGCAAGCAATCCTACCTCAGGCGAACTATGCTCAGACACTCCTACCTCAGACAAACCAAGACCACGCTCGACAGAGAGATCAGGCTCCACAAAGAGATCAGGCTCCACAAAGAGATCAGGCTCCACAAAGAGATCAGGCTCCACAAAGAGATCAGGCTCCACAAAGAGATCAGGCTCCACAGAGAGATCAGGCTCCACAGAGGGAGCTAACTTGACAGAGAGATCAGGCTTGACAGAGAGATCAGGCTCCACAAAGAGATCAGGCTCGACAGAGAGATCAGGCTCCACAGAGAGATCAGGCTCCACAGAGGGAGCTAACTTGACAGAGAAATCAGGCTCGACAGAGAGATCAGGCTCCACAGAGGGAGCTAGCTTGACAGAGAGATCAGGCTCCACAGAGGGAGCTAACTCAACAGAGATATCAGGCTTGACAGAGAGATCAGGCTCCACAAAGAGATCAGGCTCCACAGAGGGAGCTAACTCGACAGAGAGATCAGGCTCGACAGAGAGATCAGGCTCGACAGAGAGATCAGGCTCCACAAAGAAATCAGGCTCCACAAAGAGATCAGGCTCCACAGAGAGATCAGGCTCCACAGAGGGAGCTAACTCAACAGAGAGATCAGGCTCGGCAGAGAGATCAGGCTCCACAGAGGGAGCTAGCTTGACAGAGAGATCAGGCTCCACAAAGAGATCAGGCTCCACAGAGAGATCAGGCTCCACAGAGAGATCAGGCTCCACAGAGGGAGCTAACTCGACAGAGAGATCAGGCTCCACAAAGAGATCAGGCTCCACAGAGAGATCAGGCTCCACAGAGGGAGCTAACTCAACAGAGAGATCAGGCTCCACAAAGAGATCAGGCTCCACAGAGAGATCAGGCTCAACAGAGGGAGCTAACTCGACAGAGAGATCAGGATCGGCAGAGAGATCAGGCTCCACAGAGAGAGCTAACTCGACAGAGAGATCAGGCTCCACAAAGAAATCAGGCTCCACAAAGAGATCAGGCTCCACAGAGGGAGCTAACTCGACAGAGAGATCAGGCTCGGCAGAGAGATCAGGCTCCACAAAGAAATCAGGCTCCACAAAGAGATCAGGCTCCACAGAGGGAGCTAGCTTGACAGAGAGAACAGGCTCGACAGAGCCCTAGTCCCGGCGGGCCCTAGAGCAGGCGAAGACTCAGCAGATGCAGAAGATCCCCCAGGGCCAGGGGGCCCGGGACCTTTGTGGCAGCACCCATGGGGACCGAAACCTTCATGGCAGTGCCCAGGGAGACCGGGACCTTCAAGATCTAGCTTCTTGAGACAGGAACTTATGCCCCTGAATCCTTCAAAATTCAGAGCCTAGGTAACAAAATTCAGACCTTCCTACAACTTTAGGAAACCCTTCAAGGTCTCCTTGAGCCAGTGGAAAATGAAGAGATCTCCATGTGCAAACTGAGGTGTTTTAGAACAAAGTGCACGTAGGAGATCTTCAAGACCGTCTTTAAGATTACCCGAAGAACGGTGATCAGGTTCAGGATTAAGGCAGATCTTAACAGAAGCCTCAGGAGGGCATGCAAGGACCGAAATACCTGGGCGCGCTGGTACGGAGGCAACAACTGGGCAGGGCAAGGCAGGCATTGGCATCATAGGCTTGGGCAAGGCAAGCAATCCTACCTCAGGTGAACTATGCTCAGACACTCCTACCTCAGACAAACCAAGACCACGCTCGACAGAGAGATCAGGCTCCACAAAGAGATCAAGCTCCACAAAGAGATCAGGCTCCACAGAGAGATCAGGCTCCACAGAGGGAGCTAACTTGACAGAGAGATCAGGCTTCACAAAGAGATCAGGCTCGACAGAGAGATCAGGCTCCACAGGGAGATCAGGCTCCACAGAGGGAGCTAACTTGACAGAGAAATCAGGCTCCACAGAGAGATCAGGCTCCACAGAGAGATCAGGCTCCACAGAGGGAGCTAACTTGACAGAGAAATCAGGCTCGGCAGAGAGATCAGGCTCCACAGAGGGAGCTAGCTTGACAGAGAGATCAGGCTCCACAGAGGGAGCTAACTCAACAGAGATATCAGGCTTGACAGAGAGATCAGGCTCCACAAAGAGATCAGGCTCCACAGAGAGAGCTAACTCAACAGAGAGATCAGGCTCGACAGAGAGATCAGGCTCCACAAAGAAATCAGGCTCCACAAAGAGATCAGGCTCCACAGAGAGATCAGGCTCCACAGAGGGAGCTAACTCAACAGAGAGATCAGGCTCGGCAGAGAGATCAGGCTCCACAGAGGGAGCTAGCTTGACAGAGAGATCAGGCTCCACAAAGAGATCAGGCTCCACAGAGAGATCAGGCTCCACAGAGGGAGCTAACTCGACAGAGAGATCAGGCTCCACAGAGGGATCAGGCTCCACAGAGGGATCAGGCTCCACAGAGAGATCAGGCTCCACAGAGGGAGCTAACTCGACAGAGAGATCAGGCTCCACAGAGGGAGCTAACTCAACAGAGAGATCAGGCTCCACAAAGAGATCAGGCTCCACAGAGAGATCAGGCTCAGCAGAGGGAGCTAACTCAACAGAGAGATCAGGCTCGGCAGAGAGATCAGGCTCCACAAAGAAATCAGGCTCCACAAAGAGATCAGGCTCCACAGAGAGATCAGGCTCCACAGAGGGAGCTAACTCGACAGAGAGATCAGGCTCGGCAGAGAGATCAGGCTCGGCAGAGAGACCAGGCTCCACAGAGGGAGCTAGCTTGACAGAGAAATCAGGCTCCACAAAGAGATCAGGCTCCACAGAGAGATCAGGCTCCACAGAGGGAGCTAACTCGACAGAGAGATCAGGCTCCACAAAGAGATCAGGCTCCACAGAGAGATCAGGCTCAACAGAGGGAGCTAACTCAACAGAGAGATCAGGCTCGGCAGAGAGATCAGGCTCCACAGAGAGAGCTAACTCGACAGAGAGATCAGGCTCCACAAAGAGATCAGGCTCCACAGAGGGAGCTAACTCAACAGAGAGATCAGGCTCGGCAGAGAGATCAGGCTCCACAAAGAAATCAGGCTCCACAAAGAGATCAGGCTCCACAAAGAGATCAGGCTCCACAGAGAGATCAGGCTCCACAGAGGGAGCTAACTCCACAGAGAAATCAGGCTCGGCAGAGAGATCAGGTTCCACAGAGGGAGCTAGCTTGACAGAGAGATCAGGCTCGACAGAGAGATCAGGCTCCACAGAGAGATCAGGCTCCACAGAGAGATCAGGCTCCACAGAGAGATCAGGCTCCACAGAGGGAGCTAACTCCACAGAGAAATCAGGCTCGGCAGAGAGATCAGGTTCCACAGAGGGAGCTAGCTTGACAGAGAGATCAGGCACCACAGAGAGATCAGGCTCCACAGAGGGAGCTAGCTTGACAGAGAGATCAGGCACCACAGAGAGATCAGGCTCCACAGAGGGAGCTAACTCGACAGAGAGATCAGGCTCCACAGAGGGATCAGGCTCCACAGAGAGATCAGGCTCCACAGAGAGATCAGGCTCGGCAGAGAGATCAGGCTCGGCAGAGAGATCAGGCTCCACAAAGAGATCAGGATCCACAGAGGGAGCTAGCTTGACAGAGAGAACAGGCTCGCCAGAGAGATCAGGCTCCACAGAGAGATCAGGCTCGACAGAGAGATCAGGCTCCACAGAGAGATCAGGCTCCACAGAGCGAGCTAGCTTGACAGAGGGATCAGGCTCCACAGAGAGATCAGGCTCCACAGAGAGATCAGGCTCCACAGAGAGATCAGGCTCCACAAAGAGATCAGACTCCACAGAGGGAGCTAACTCGACAGAGAGATCAGGCTCGGCAGAGAGATCAGGCTCCACAGAGAGATCAGGCTCCACAGAGAGATCAGGCTCCACAGAGAGATCAGGCTCCACAGAGGGAGCTAACTCGACAGAGAGATCATGCTTCACAGAGAGATCAGGCTCCACAGAGGGAGCTAACTCGACAGAGAGATCAGGCTCCACAAGAGATCAGGCTCCACAAAGAGATCAGGCTCCACAGAGAGATCAGGCTTCACAGAGGGAGCTAACTCGACAGAGAAATCAGGCTCGGCAGAGAGATCAGGCTCCACAGAGGGAGCTAACTTATCAGAGAGATCAGGCTCGACAGAGAGATCCGGCTTCACAAAGAGATCAGGCTGCAGAAAGAGATCAGGCTCCACAAAGAGATCAGGCTCCACAGAGGGAGCTAACTTATCAGAGAGATCAGGCTCCACAGAGAGATCAGGCTCCACAGAGGGAGCTAACTTGACAGAGAGATCAGGCTCCACAGAGAGATCAGGCTCCACAGAGGGAGCTAACTTGACAGAGAGATCAGGCTCCACAGAGAGATCAGGCTCCACAGAGGGAGCTAACTCGACAGAGAGATCAGGCTCCACAGAGAGATCAGGCTCCACAGAGGGAGCTAACTTGACAGAGAGATCAGGCTCCACAGAGAGATCAGGCTCCACAGAGGGAGCTAACTTGACAGAGAGATCAGGCTCCACAAAGAGATCAGGCTCCACAAAGAGATCAGGCTCCACAGAGGGAGCTAACTCGACAGAGATCAGGCTCGGCCGAGAGATCAGGCTCCACAGAGGGAGCTAACTCGACATAGAGATCAGGCTCCACAGAGAGATCAGGCTCCACAGAGGGAGCTAACTCGACATAGAGATCAGGCTCCACAGAGAGATCAGGCTCCCCAAAGAGATCAGGCTCCACAAAGAGATCAGGCTCCACAGAGGGAGCTAACTCGACAGAGAAATCAGGCTCGGCAGAGAGATCAGGCTCCACAGAGGGAGCTAGCTTGACAGAGAGATCAGGCTCCACAAAGAAATCAGGCTCCACAAAGAGATCAGGCTCCACAGAGGGAGCTAGCTTGACAGAGAGAACAGGCTCGACAGAGAGATCAGGCTCCACAGAGAGATCAGGCTCCACAAAGAAATCAGGCTCCACAAAGAGATCAGGCTCCACAGAGGGAGCTAGCTTGACAGAGAGAACAGGCTCGACAGAGAGAACAGGCTCGACAGAGAGATCAGTCTCGACAGAGAGATCAGGCTCCACAGAGAGATCAGGCTCCACAGAGGGAGCTAACTCATAGTAACATAGTAACATAGTATGTAAGGCTGAATAAAGACTTTAGTCCATCCAGTTAAGCCTGTTTAACTCCTTCCAGTGGTCTAGTAGCCATAGCCGGAAATGTTATTACATGCCAGGAAGGCATCAAGGCCACTTTTGAACATTTTTAATGTATCCCTCATTACTACCTCCTCTGGCAGCGAGTTCCATAGTCTCACTGCTCTTACAGAGAAGAATCCCCTCCTATGTCGGTGGAGAAAGCACCTTTCCTCTAACCTTAGTGGATGCCCCCGGGTTATGGTTACACTCCGGGGTATAAATAGATTGTGGGACAGATCCTTGTATTGACCCCGAATATATTTATACATAGTTATTAGATCACCCCTCAATCGTCTTTTTTCTAGACTAAATAAACCTAACTTGGACAATCTTTCCGGGTACTCTAGCCCCCGCACTCCTTTTATTAACTTTGTTGCCCTTCTTTGAACGTGCTCCAGTTCTGATATGTCCTTCCTAAGCACAGGTGCCCAGAACTGTACACAGTACTCCATATGGGGTCTGACCAGTGACTTGTACAGGGGTAAAATGATGCTCTGGTCATGAGCACCCATGCCCCTCCTGATGCACCCCATGATCCTATTTGCCTTGGCAGCAGCTGCCTGGCATTGATTACTACAGTTGAGCTTATTGTCAACTAAAACCCCTAGGTCCTTTTCCATTGTTGTTTTACCAAGTGTTTCTTTATTTAGTGTGTAATCATGACACAGATTTCTCCTTCCCATGTGCATAACCTTACATTTATCTGTGTTAAACTTCATTTGCCATTTAACTGCCCATGCTTCCAATTTATCTAAATCTGTTTGTAGTTGCCTGTTGTCCTCCTTTGTTTTAATTACTTTACTCGGCTTAGTATCATCTGCAAAGATTGAGACTTTACTGTTTAATCCATACCCAATGTCATTTATATATATATTGAAGAGAATTGGTCCCAGAACTGACCCTTGTGGTACTCCACTAGTAACAGTGACCCAATCTGAGTGTGTACCATTGATAACCACCCTCTGCTTCCGATCACTAAGCCAATTTCCCACCCATCTGCACACGTTTTCCCCCAGTCCAAGCATTCTCATCTTTTGTACCAGCCTTTTATGTGGCACAGTATCAAATGCTTTAGAAAAGTCAAGATATATGATATCCAATGACTCCCCCCTGATCCAATCTTGAACTTACCTCCTCATAAAAGCTGATCAGGTTTGTCTGGCAGGAGCGATTCCTCATAAATCCATGCTGATATGGAGTAATAAGGTCATTTTCCCCAAGGTGCTCCAGGATAGTATCACTTAAGAAACCTTCAAACAGCTTGCCCACCACAGATGTTAAGCTTACCGGTCTGTAGTTCCCAGGTTCCCCCCTAGATCCCTTTTTGAATATTGGCACCACATTTGCCAAGCGCCAATCCATCGGAACAAACCCTGTAGTTATGGAATCCACAAATATTAGAAATAACGGCTTGTCTATTACTGTACATAACTCCCTTAAAACACGAGGATGTATGTCATCTGGTCCCGGTGATTTATCGATTTTCATCTGCTTGAGACGGTGCTGGACTTCTTCCTTGGTTAGACCAGTGACATTTAATGGAGGGTTCCGGTTATTCCCCTGCATTTCACTCGGCATGTCAAATTCTTTTGTGAATATAGAAGCAAAGAAGTTGTTAAGCAAATTAGCTTTCTCCTCATTTCCCTCTATAGGGGTCCCATCCTTGCTTTTCAGGGGGCCCACACCCTCAGGTTTGTACCTTTTACGGTTTATGTAGCTAAAGAATAATTTAGGGTTAGTTTTACTCTCTTTCGCGACCAGTCTTTCTGTCTCCAGCTTAGCTGCCCTTATCTGTTGTTTACATTGTTTATTTTCTTCTTTATAGTTTTTTAACGCTTCCGCTGTCCCTTCCTGCTTTAAACGTTTAAATGCCTTTTTTTTGTTGTTTATTGCCCCCTTAACCTTTTTATTTAGCCACATCGGTTTACATGTGTGTCTAATAGTTTTATTCCTGTAAGGTATATATCTGTCACACTGAAAATTAAGTATTCCTTTGAAAGTATCCCATTTAGCGTCCATGCTTTTGTTCTTAAGGACATTTTCCCAGTCAATGCAGTGTAGGGCATCTCTAAGTTGGTCAAACTTTGCCTTTTTGAAGTCCCGCGTTTTTGTGACTCCTTGATAAGGCCTAGTGACTGCTAATTGGAAATTAATGATATTATGATCACTGCTTCCAAGGTGTCCCCCAACCTGTACCTTTATTACTTTGTCTGGTACATTGGTTAGTATTAGGTCCAATATGGCTTTCCCCCTTGTTGGAGCTTGTACTTGTTGGGAAAGGTAGCCATCTTTTGTTTTAGATAAAAAACTATTACTTTTCTGCGAAACACATGTTTCAGCGCCCCAGTCTATATCTGGGTAGTTAAAGTCCCCCATAATCACTACCTCATTTATTTTAGCGGCTATATCCATTTGCCTTAGCATCATATTTTCTATGGATTCGGATATATCTGGAGGTTTATAGCAAACCCCCATCAGTATTTTATTTTTGTTTCTCCCTCCATGTATTTCTACCCATACCGACTCCACATGGTCATTCCCCTCACATATATCCTCCCGCAGAGCAGGCTGTAGAGAGGATTTTACAATTAAGCAGACTCCACCCCCTTTGCGTTTGTTACGGTCCCTCCTAAACACACAGTATCCCTGTAAATGTACTGCCCAGTCATAGCTTTCATCCAGCCAGGTCTCTGTTACCCCCACTATATCATATTGTTCTACTGTTATTATCAGTTCTAGTTCATCCATTTTATTAGTCAAACTTCTAGCATTTGTAAGCATGCATTTCAAATGCTTATGAGAATTTTGATAATTTTGTATATTGCCCTTATTCCTGCTAGATGTGCTAACCCCTCCCCCCTCTCCACCCCCAGTTTCATGTCTACACCCACTGTCACTTTCTTTCCTAACTTCCCCTTTGTAATAGCTTTTACCCTCCCCCCCAATGCTCAGTTTAAACACTCCTCTAACCTTTTAGCCATCCTCTCCCCCAGAACAGATGCACCCTCCCCATTGAGGTGCAACCCATCCCTGCCAAAGAACCTGTAGCCCACTGTGAAGTCGGCCCAGTTCTCTAAGAACCCAAACCCCTCCTTTTTACTCCAATTTTTGAGCCACCTGTTTACATCTCTAATCTCCCGCTGCCTCTCTGGTGTGGCTCTTGGTACTGGTAGTATTTCTGAGAATACTACAGTTGAGGTCCTTGCCTTAAGCTTACGGCCTAAGTCCCTGAAATCATTTTTTAGGACCTTCCACCTACTTCTTCCTATGTCATTAGTGCCAATATGCACCATGACCGCTGGGTTCACGCCAGCCCCTCCCAACAATCTGTCAGCCCGCTCCGCTACATGCCGTACTCTTGCCCCAGGAAGGCAACACACTGTTCGGCAATCCCGGTCTTTGTGACAGATTGCCCTGTCTGTTCCCCTAATAATAGAGTCACCCACTACCAGCACCTGTCTTGCCTGCCCTGTTCTCCCATTTCCCCTCCCTTCCTTACTGGAGCCGACAGATGTGTCTTGCTGCAGCTCTGCCATTCCTGAGCTCTGTTTCTCTCAACAGAGAAATCAGGCTCAGCAGAGAGATCAGGCTCCATAGAGGGAGCTAGCTTGACAGAGAGATCAGGCTCGACAGAGAGATCAGGCTCGACAGAGAGATCAGGCTCCACAAAGAGATCAGGCTCCACAGAGGGAGCTAACTCGACAGAGAGATCAGGCTCGGCAGAGAGATCAGGCTCCACAGAGGGAGCTAGCTTGACAGAGAGATCAGGCTCGACAGAGAGATCAGGCTCGACAGAGAGATCAGGCTCCACAGAGGGAGCTAACTCGACAGAGAGATCAGGCTCGGCAGAGAGATCAGGCTCCACAGAGGGAGCTAACTCGACAGAGAGATCAGGCTCCACAGAGAGATCATGCTCCACAGAGGGAGCTAACTCAACAGAGAGATCAGGCTCCACAGAGAGATCAGGCTCCACAGAGGGAGCTAACTCGACAGAGAGATCAGGCTCCACAGAGGGATCATGCTCCACAGAGGGAGCTAACTCAACAGAGAGATCAGGCTCCACAGAGGGAGCTAACTCAACAGAGAGATCAGGCTCGACAGAGATCAGGCTCGACAGAGAGATCAGGCTCCACAGAGAGATCATGCTCCATAGAGGGAGCTAACTTGACAGAGAGATCAGGCTCCACAGAGAGATCATGCTCCATAGAGGGAGCTAACTTGACAGAGAGATCAGGCTCCACAGAGAGATCAGGCTCCACAGAGGGAGCTAACTCGACAGAGAGATCAGGCTCCACAGAGGGAGCTAACTCGACAGAGAGATCAGGCTCGGCAGAGAGATCAGGCTCCACAGAGGGAGCTAACTCGACAGAGAGATCAGGCTCCACAGAGAGATCATGCTCCACAGAGGGAGCTAACTCAACAGAGAGATCAGGCTCCACAGAGAGATCAGGCTCCACAGAGGGAGCTAACTCGACAGAGAGATCAGGCTCCACAGAGGGATCATGCTCCACAGAGGGAGCTAACTCAACAGAGAGATCAGGCTCCACAGAGATCAGGCTCGACAGAGAGATCAGGCTCCACAGAGAGATCATGCTCCATAGAGGGAGCTAACTTGACAGAGAGATCAGGCTCCACAGAGAGATCATGCTCCATAGAGGGAGCTAACTTGACAGAGAGATCAGGCTCCACAGAGAGATCAGGCTCCACAGAGGGAGCTAACTCGACAGAGAGATCAGGCTCCACAGAGGGAGCTAACTCGACAGAGAGATCATGCTCGACAGAGAGATCAGGCTCCACAAAGGGAGCTAACTTGACAGAGAGATCATGCTCGACAGAGAGATCAGGCTCCACAAAGGGAGCTAACTTGACAGAGAGATCAGGCTCCACAGAGAGATCAGGCTCCACAGAGAGATCAGGCTCCACAGAGGGAGCTAACTCGACAGAGAAATCAGGCTCGGCAGAGAGATCAGGCTCCACAGAGAGATCAGGCTCCACAAAGAGATCAGGCTCCACAGAGAGATCAGGCTCCACAGAGGGAGCAAACTCGACAAAGAGATCAGGCTCCACAGAGAGATCAGGCTCCACAAAGAGATCAGGCTCCACGCAACAGGAAGATCAGATTCGACAGGAAAATTGGACTCGACAGGAAAATTGGACTCGACAGAAGATTTGGGCTGACAAACAGACATTAGGCCGGGCTCACAAACAGGTACAGGATCAAGATCATAGACAGACATTGAGTTAAGTTCAAAGATGGACATTGAGTCAGGGCTGCAGACAAGCATAGCTTCAAGCTCAGAGGCAGACATTGAGTCAGGGTCACAGGATGACATTGGATCACAGACAGACTTAGAAGCAGACTCACAGACAGGTTCAAGCATGAGCTCACAGTGAGGTTCAGGTTGAGTCACTGGGGTTACAGGCTCGGGTTGAGTTATTGGGGTCACCGGCATGGACTGAAGATAAACAGCGGACTTGAGCCCCCCAGTGGACTGGACAGAGGACAAAAAAGGTGGATGGAGATCATCCTCTGAATCAAACTTATCAGTCCAGGTATCTGACCCACTGTCATCCTCATCCTCTACATCAGACACAGAGTGTAGCGATAACCTTTATCGCCGGAGGGCTTCCCCGCCAGAGACGTCCTTTTCCCAATGGTGAGAGGTGCTGCAGGAATCCCAGAGTCGTCCGTGAGGAAACAGGAACAGCCCTTACAAGGGCTAGTGAATTGTAATATAGCGTTTCCCCCAATAAGAGACAGAACTCAGTATTGAGGGTGAAGATGAACTTAACTTTATTAGTGCCACACTGTGCCTTATATGCAAGGCTCCATGCAAGGGGACCTCCCCCATGGACCTGATGGAGAACTGCATGACAAACCCACAGACCAATGGGAGCAGGGCACACAATCCCTCAACTCTGCCAGTAACACAATCAGTAGAACAATAGCAGTCTGTAACACAATCAGTAGAACAATAGCAGTCTGTAACACAATCAGTAGAACAATAGCAGTCTGTAGCGCAATCAGTATAACAATAGCAGTCTGTAATACAATCAATAACACCATGGCAGTCTGTCTGAGACATGCTCAAGAAAATGAAAGTAATGGGTCTATTCAAAAACCAGTGCCTTTAAAATCCAAAGGCAGAGTCTGTCACACAGAGGTAATAGGCTTAGCTGGAGTTTCTGACTTCTGGGCTGAACAAACTGCAGTCAGATCCAGGTCAGCCTCAGGAATACATAAATAGGATGTGGCTATGAATTGAAGGAATTCAACCAAATTCTCACTGAGGTGTTTGCTATGATTCAGCCATACTTCAGCCCAGAAAAACAAATCATCTTCAAAGAAAATAAGCCACCTGACAGCTCCAGGTTGCCATTGGAGACTGCTGAATATAAGGCTCCTGCACTAACTTTAAGGCGGCCTAGAGAAACTGGGGGTATGTAGCCAAGGTAAGCTCCTTATAATGAGGAGGAGGAACAAATATATACCTATCTGTGGGAGCTAAGGAACTGTCAGTGTCTATAGCAATGGATGTCCCCGTGGACATCTTGGGGCTCAGACTAGACTTACATACACCAGAAAACATTCTGACCTGCCCAAGCCAATCATTTCCCTGGATAATCAAGGTGTGTAGCTGCTCAGAAACAAACTAAGACAGACAATCCGCCTGCACCACCAAGGAGGCAAACTTCCGACCACCCGGGGCGTAGGTAATGCGGTACTCCAGGAGCCCGTAATCCACCCACTTCTTCGGCTGAGCTTCTATGTTTCAATCTTTTTATTGTAATTTTGTTTTAACAACTGGATTGTACAATATAATAAAGTGTTGCTGTAAAAGACTTGAGGTACAAATATTGCTCTTTGAAAATTTCCAATCACACTTATCTTCTTACAGTTATTAACACTCACGTATCTTCAGTTATAAACACTATTGGCCCTTATCAAGTGCTGTCATGCAAGGGATCGAATTATCGCTGTCTGTTGCATAATGGTCATGTCACGGACCAGTGGGTCGGGGGGTAAGCCCCGTCCCCTCCAGTCCCAGACCTAGCGCATCCCCGCCCCCCCCCCAGGTTGAGGGGGAGGGGGGTGTACGGGCCAGGAGTAGGGGCGAGGGAGAGAATGAAGGGAAGAGAGGGAAAAAGAGGGAAGAAAAGAAAGGGGAGAGAGGAGGGATCTAAAGCCGGAGGAGGTTAGAGCCATCCCTCACCGCAGCAGGGCATTCCCTATATCTGGGAACGAGTATTCCACCCACGGGCCCCAAACTTTCATGAATTTTATGTGCGAATCCTTTAAAATGCTGGTAAATTTTTCATTGATAAAGATCCCGTTCAGCCTCTCTTTTACCATCTGAAACGGAACGCTAGCCTTCTTCCAGGAACTGGCAATCGTCAGTTTTGCGGCCAACATGACCTGGGTCAGTAGGGCGTGTTGGGATTTGGTGATGCCATCCGGTTTTACATGCAACAATGCCACCCAAGGGTCCCTGCGCACGTTAGTATGCAAAAGGGTGTATAGCAAGCCAAAGACCCTTGACCAGAACCTACTGACCTTCGGACACTCCCACCAGATGTGCATGACCGAACCTTCTACGGGACAGCCCCTGAAGCAGGACGCCGGGTATCCAGGGACTGCCTTAGCTATGCGTGATGGTACTAAGTACCATCTTGTGAGCATTTTATACGCTGCCTCTTGCGTGGTTATATTTATGGAACATTTGTTGATCCCATCCCAGATTTCCGTCCAGCCCTTTCTTTCCCTTACTAGATTTAAGTCTGTCTCCCATTTAATCATGTACCCATGCTTCGAGTCAGGAGGCAGCGCTGTGAGATGGGCGTAGAGCATGGATACAAGGCCAGGCGTGGGGGCCCCCTCAGGCAAGCCCTCTCAAATGCAGTAGCATCTGCTCCTAGGGTTTTGTTTTTGAGTAAGGGAGTGAGCCAGTGGCGAATCTGGAGGTACCTGTACTGTTCAGTCGCTGGAGCATTTACCTTCACTGTCAATGCGGGCCAGGAGGTCATTCTCTCCCCATCCACTAGATGGTGAACTCTACTGATGCCTACCCGCTCCCACCACTCAAACGCTTCTGGGTTCTCATTTCCCGGAGGGAACCACGAGTTCTTGACCAATCTCATTACCGGGAGGTGCGGTGAGATCAGGCCCCCTGAGTATTTTGTCCCATCCCATACCCGAAGGGAGTGACGCAAAATTGGGCTCTCTATACGGGGTCTAAATTGTGGTGGGATCCATATTAAGCTGTCGACTGGAGTGGGGTCGCATGCAGGGGCCTCCAGAGATACCCAAAGGGGGATTTCCGTCGTAAGGTGCAGGTTATGGAGTTGAGCTATCTGCGCTGCCTGATAGTACCTGTTTATGCATGGGACTCCCAGGCCACCCTCCCTCCGATGTCTAAACATAGTGGTCCTTGCCACCCTCGGCCTAGTGCTTCCCCATATAAATTTCATAATACTGCTTTGCATACTCTTGATCTGGTGTGAGGGGATATGCACCGGAAGTGCCCTGAAATAATACAGCATTTTGGGTAGCAGTGTCATTTTAACTGAGTTTATCCTCCCAATCCACGAGATTGCATGTCCCCGCCATGAGTCCAACAAGGATTTCAGGGTTCGAAAAAGGGGGGGGGGGTAATTTGCCCGATATAGCGAATGGTATTGGGGTGTGATGTTGATCCCCAGATACGAGAGTGCCTCTGGAGCCCAGCGAAAGGGGAAATTAGACTGAAGAATTCCCAAGTCCTGGGTGGGGATATTAAGGTTGAGCCCCAGCGACTTCTCCTTATTAGTCTTAAGTCCCGAGATCTTAAAGAAGTCCTCCAAGAGCTTGAGTACATTAGGTAGAGAGGTATATGGTTGCGAAAGGATCAATAGGATGTCATCAGCAAATAAGCATGCTTTGTGATGGTACCCAGCCAATTCCACCCCCTTGATATCCGGGTTTGACCGAATGGCAATCGCCAGCGGTTCCAAGGCCAGTACGAACAACACCGGGGAAAGCGGGCATCCCTGACGTGTGCCCCTGCCAATCGGGAACGATTCTGAGAGATAACCCCCATATTGTACCCTTGCTGAAGGGGAAGAGTATATAGACCATGTCCACCCAAGGAAATTATCTCCAAAACCCCATCTTTGAGGAGCATAAGTCATGTAGTCCCCGGCTGAGCTTCTAAAGGTAAAGTTGCACGGGCCCCGGGTAATCCCATGGTGGTCACAGACTTGGGGAACGGAAACACAGGAGAGACGTATACAAGACACGGACAAAGAACAGGGCCGGGCACCAGTACAGGCTAGGACAGGGCTGGGCCCCAGTACAGGCTAGGACAGGGCTGGGCACCAGTACAGGCTAGGACAGGGCTGGGCACCAGTACAGGCTAGGACATGGCTGGGACCTAGTACAGGCTAGGACATGGCTGGGCACCAGTACAGGCTAGGACAGGGCTGGGCCCCAGTACAGGCTAGGACAGGGCTAGGCCCCAGTACAGGCTAGGACAGGGCTGGGCCCCAGTACAGGCTAGGACAGGGCTGGGCCCCAGTACAGGCTAGGACAGGGCTGGGCCCCAGTACAGGCTAGGACATGGCTGGGACCTAGTACAGGCTAGGACATGGCTGGGCACCAGTACAGGCTAGGACAGGGCTGGGCACCAGTACAGGCTAGGACAGGGCTGGGCACCAGTACAGGCTAGGACAGAGCTGGGCACCAGTACAGGCTAGGACAGGGCTGGGCCCCAGTACAGGCTAGGACAGGGCTGGGCCCCAGTACAGGCTAGGACAGGGCTGGGCCCCAGTACAGGCTAGGACAGGGCTGGGCACCAGTACAGGCTAGGACAGGGCTGGGCACCAGTACAGGCTAGGACAGAGCTGGGCACCAGTACAGGCTAGGACAGGGCTGGGCCCCAGTACAGGCTAGGACAGGGCTGGGCCCCAGTACAGGCTAGGACAGGGCTGGGCCCCAGTACAGGCTAGGACAGAGCTGGGCACCAGTACAGGCTAGGACAGGGCTGGGCCCCAGTACAGGCTAGGACAGGGCTGGGCCCCAGTACAGGCTAGGACAGGGCCGGGCCCCAGTACAGGCTAGGACAGGGCTGGGCACCAGTACAGGCTAGGACAGGGCTGGGCACCAGTACAGGCTAGGACAGGGCTGGGCACCAGTACAGGCTAGGACAGGGCTGGGCCCCAGTACAGGCTAGGACAGGGCTGGGCCCCAGTACAGGCTAGGACAGGGCTGGGCACCGGTACAGGCTAGGACAGGGCTGGGCCCCAGTACAGGCTAGGACAGAGCTGGGCACCAGTACAGGCTAGGACAGGGCTGGGCACCAGTACAGGCTAGGACAGGGCTGGGCCCCAGTACAGGCTAGGACAGAGCTGGGCACCAGTACAGGCTAGGACAGGGCTGGGCACCAGTACAGGCTAGGACAGGGCTGGGCCCCAGTACAGGCTAGGACAGGGCTGGGCCCCAGTACAGGCTAGGACAGGGCTGGGCCCCAGTACAGGCTAGGACATGGCTGGGCACCAGTACAGGCTAGGACAGAGCTGGGCCCCAGTACATGCTAGGACAGGGCTGGGCCCCGGTACAGGCTAGGACAGGGCTGGGCCCCAGTACATGCTAGGACAGGGCTGGGCCCCGGTACAGGCTAGGACAGGGCTGGGCCCCAGTACATGCTAGGACAGGGCTGGGCCCCAGTACATGCTAGGACAGGGCTGGGCCCCGGTACAGGCTAGGACAGGGCTGGGCCCCAGTACAGGCTAGGACAGGGCTGGGCCCCAGTACAGGCTAGGACAGGGCTGGGCACCAGTACAGGCTAGGACAGGGCTGGGCACCAGTACAGGCTAGGACAGGCCTGGGCCCCGGTACAGGCTAGGACAGGGCCAGGCACCGGTACAGGCTAGGACATGGCTGGGCACCAGTACAGGCTAGGACAGGCCTGGGCCCCGGTACAGGCTAGGACAGGGCCAGGCACCGGTACAGGCTAGGACAGGGCCGGGCACCAGTACAGGCTACGACAGGGCTGTGCCCCAGTACAGGCTAGGACAGGGCTGGGCACCAGTACAGGCTAGGACATGGCTGGGCACCAGTACAGGCTAGGACAGGGCCGGGCCCCAGTACAGGCTAGGACAGGGCTGGGCCCCAGTACAGGCTATAGGACAGGGCTGGGCCCCAGTACATGCTAGGACAGGGCTGGGCACCAGTACAGGCTAGGACAGGGCTGGGCCCCAGTACATGCTAGGACAGGGCTGGGCCCCAGTACAGGCTATGAGATAAGTCAAAGACTAGAAGGCAAAGAGCCCAACATTATTCAAGACAGGAAGGCCCAACGGCCCAACTATAACTAGAAGGCAATAAGCCCAAACTCTTCAAGAAAGGAAGGCCAAAGGCCAACTAAGACTAGAAAGCATTGAGCCCAAATTTCAAGACAAGAAGGGTGAAGGCCCAAGACTAGAGGAACCGCAAGACCCAGCACAGACAGCAATACAGACATGATAAAAAGCAAATTCTAGGGCTGGCACTAGGACCCTGCACATCCTCAGAACAACAAAGCCAGATCAGTCTCACAGTCTCCTGGTCTTTTTTAGGGATCAGCATTCTGTCATGGATTTCTCAACTTAGAAATCCCGATTGTAGAGAATGACCAGAAATTGAGGCTGCGAGACGGAGGCGGATATGTGGCAACCGTGTTTAATGGTGATAAACAGTGCACACACCAATCACAGGTATACATAACACACAACAACCAGACTGCTGCACAGAAATACAGGCCAACATACACACACTCTGGCTGCTGAATGAGTTTCTGGGATCTGGGTTCAGAGTTTCTGGAATCTGGGTTCAGAGTTTCTGGGATCTGGGTTCAGAGTTTCGGGGATCTGGGTTCAGAGTTTCTGGGATCTGGGTTCAGAGTTTCTGGGATCTGGGTCAGAGTTTCTGGAATCTCAGGTCAGAGTTTCTGGAATCTGGGGTCAGAGTTTCTGGGATCTGGATTCAGAGTTTCGGAGATCTGGGTTCAGAGTTTCTGGGATCTGGGTTCAGAGTTTCTGGAATCTGGGTTCAGAGTTTCTGGAATCTGGGTTCAGAGTTTTTGGAATCTGGGTTCAGAGTTTCTGGAATCTGGGTTCAGAGTTTCTAGGATGTAGGTTCAGAGTTTCTGGGATGTGGGTTCAGAGTTTCTGGGATCTGGGGTCAGAGTTTCTGGGTTCAGAGTTTCTGGGATCTGGGTTCAGAGTTTCTTGGATCTGGGTTCAGAATTTCTGGGATCTGGGTTCAGAGTTTCTGGAATCTGGGTTCAGAGTTTCTGGGATCTGGGTTCAGAGTTTCTGGGATCTGGGTTCAGAGTTTCTGGGATCTGGGTTCAGAGTTTCTGGAATCTGGGTTCAGAGTTTCTGGGATCTGAGTTCACAGTTTCTGGAATCTGGGTTCAGAGTTTCTGGGATCTGGGTTCAGAGTTTCTGGAATCTGGGTTCAGAGTTTCTGGGATCTGGGTTCAGAGTTTCTAGGATCTGAGTTCAGAATTTCTGGGATCTGGGTTCAGCGTTTCTGGGATCTGAGTTCAGAGTTTCTGGGATCTGGGTTCAGAGTTTCTGGAATCTGGGTTCAGAGTTTCTGGGATCTGGGTTCAGAGTTTCTGGAATCTGGGTTCAGAGTTTCTGGGATCTGGGGTTAGAGTTTCTGGGATCTGGGGTCAAAGTTTCTGGGTTCAGAGTATCTGGGATCTGGGTTCAGAATTTCTAGGATCTGGGTTCAGAGTTTCTGGAATCTGGGTTCAGAGTTTCTAGGATCTGAGTTCAGAGTTTCTGGAATCTGGGTTCAGAGTTTCTGGGATCTGTGTTCAGAGTTTCTGGAATCTGGGTTCAGAGTTTCTGGGATCTGGGTTCAGAGTTTCTGGGAATCTGAGTTCAGAATTTCTGGAATCTGGGTTCAGAGTTTCTAGGATCTGAGTTCAGAGTTTCTGGGATCTGGGTTCAGAGTTTCTGGGATCTGGGTTCAGAGTTTCTGGAATCTGGGTTCAGAGTTTCTGGGATCTGGGTTCAGAGTTTCTGGAATCTGGGGTCAGAGTTTCTGGGATCTGGGTTCAGAATTTCTGGAATCTGGGTTCAGAGTTTCTAGGATCTGAGTTCAGAGTTTCTGGGATCTGGGTTCAGAGTTTCTGGGATCTGGGTTCAGAGTTTCTGGAATCTGGGTTCAGAGTTTCTGGGATCTGGGTTCAGAGTTTCTGGAATCTGGGTTCAGAGTTTCTGGGATCTGGGGTTAGAGTTTCTGGGATCTGGGGTCAAAGTTTCTGGGTTCAGAGTATCTGGGATCTGGGTTCAGAATTTCTAGGATCTGGGTTCAGAGTTTCTGGAATCTGGGTTCAGAGTTTCTGGAATCTGGGTTCAGAGTTTCTGGAATCTGGGTTCAGAGTTTCTGGAATCTGGGTTCAGAATTTCTGGGATCTGGGTTCAGAGTTTCTGGGATCTGGGTTCAGAGTTTCTGGGATCTGGGTTCAGAGTTTCTGGGATCTGGGTTCAGAGTTTCTGGAATCTGGGTTCAGAGTTTCTGGGATCTGGGGTCAGAGTTTCTGGAATCTGGGTTCAGAGTTTCTGGGATCTGTGTTCAGAGTTTCTGGAATCTGGGTTCAGAGTTTCTGGGATCTGGGTTCAGAGTTTCTGGGATCTGAGTTCAGAATTTCTGGAATCTGGGTTCAGAGTTTCTAGGATCTGAGTTCAGAATTTCTGGAATCTGGGTTCAGAGTTTCTGGGATCTGGGTTCAGAGTTTCTGGAATCTGGGTTCAGAGTTTCTGGGATCTGGGTTCAGAGTTTCTGGAATCTGGGGTCAGAGTTTCTGGGATCTGGGTTCAGAATTTCTGGAATCTGGGGTCAGAGTTTCTAGGATCTGAGTCCAGAGTTTCTGGGATCTGGGTTCAGAGTTTCTGGAATCTGGGTTCAGAGTTTCTGGGATCTGGGTTCAGAGTTTCTGGAATCTGGGGTCAGAGTTTCTGGGATCTGGGTTCAGAGTTTCTAGGATCTGGGTTCAGAGTTTCTGGAATCTGGGTTCAGAGTTTCTGGGATCTGAGTTCAGAGTTTCTGGAATCTGAGTTCAGAGTTTCTGGGATCTGTGTTCAGAGTTTCTGGAATCTGGGTTCAGAGTTTCTGGGATCTGGGTTCAGAGTTTCTGGGATCTGAGTTCAGAATTTCTGGAATCTGGGTTCAGAGTTTCTAGGATCTGAGTTCAGAGTTTCTGGGATCTGGGGTCAGAGTTTCTGGGATCTGGGGTCAGAGTTTCTGGGATCTGGGTTCAGAGTTTCTGGGATCTGAGTTCAGGGTTTCTGGGTTCAGAGTTTCTGGAATCTGGGTTCAGAGTTTCTGGGATCTGGGTTCAGAATTTCTGGAATCTGGGTTCAGAGTTTCTAGGACAGGGCTGGGCCCCAGTACAGGCTAGGACAGGGCTGGGCCCCAGTACAGACAAGAACAGAGCTGGGCCCCAGTACAGGCTAGGACATGGCTGGGCACCAGTACAGGCTAGGACAGGGCTGGGCCCCAGTACAGGCTAGGACATGGCTGGGCACCAGTACAGGCTAGGACATGGCTGGGCACCAGTACAGGCTAGGACAGAGCTGGGCCCCAGTACAGGCTAGAACAGGGCTGGGCCCCAGTACATGCTAGGACATGGCTGGGCACCAGTACAGGCTAGGACAGGGCTGGGCCCCAGTACATGCTAGGACAGGGCTGTGCCCCAGTACAGGCTAGGACAGGGCTGGGCACCAGTACAGGCTATAGGACAGGGCTGGGCCCCAGTACATGCTAGGACAGGGCTGGGCACCAGTACAGGCTAGGACAGGGCTGGGCCCCAGTACATGCTAGGACAGGGCTGGGCCCCAGTACAGGCTATGAGATAAGTCAAAGACTAGAAGGCAAAGAGCCCAACATTATTCAAGACAGGAAGGCCCAACGGCCCAACTATAACTAGAAGGCAATAAGCCCAAACTCTTCAAGAAAGGAAGGCCAAAGGCCAACTAAGACTAGAAAGCATTGAGCCCAAATTTCAAGACAAGAAGGGTGAAGGCCCAAGACTAGAAGAACCACAAGACCCACCACAGACAGCAATACAGACATGATAAAAAGCAAATTCTAGGGCTGGCACTAGGACCCTGCACATCCTCAGAACAACAAAGCCAGATCAGTCTCACAGTCTCCTGGTCTTTTTTAGGGATCAGCATTCTGTCATGGATTTCTCAACTTAGAAATCCCGATTGTAGAGAATGACCAGAAATTGAGGCTGCGAGACGGAGGCGGATATGTGGCAACCGTGTTTAATGGTGATAAACAGTGCACACACCAATCACAGGTATACATAACACACAACAACCAGACTGCTGCACAGAAATACAGGCCAACATACACACACTCTGGCTGCTGAATGAGTTTCTGGGATCTGGGTTCAGAGTTTCTGGAATCTGGGTTCAGAGTTTCTGGGATCTGGGTTCAGAGTTTCTGGGATCTGGGGTCAGAGTTTCTGGGATCTGGATTCAGAGTTTCGGGGATCTGGGTTCAGAGTTTCGGGGATCTGGGTTCAGAGTTTCTGGGATCTGGGGTCAGAGTTTCTGGGATCTGGGGTCAGAGTTTCTGGGTTCAGAGCTTCTGGGATCTGGGTTCAGAGTTTCTGGGATCTGGGTTCAGAATTTCTGGAATCTGGGTTCAGAGTTTCTGGGATCTGGGTTCAGAGTTTCTGGAATCTGGGTTCAGAGTCTCTGGGATCTGAGTTCAGAGTTTCTGGAATCTGGGTTCAGAGTTTCTGGGATCTGGGTTCAGAGTTTCTAGGATCTGAGTTCAGAGTTTCTGGAATCTGGGTTCAGAGTTTCTGGGATCTGTGTTCAGAGTTTCTGGAATCTGGGTTCAGAGTTTCTGGGATCTGGGTTCAGAGTTTCTGGGATCTGAGTTCAGAGTTTCTGGAATCTGGGTTCAGAGTTTCTGGAATCTGGATTCAGAGTTTCTGGGATCTGGGTTCAGAGTTTCTGGGTTCAGAGTTTCTGGGATCTGGGTTCAGAGTTTCTAGGATCTGAGTTCAGAGTTTCTGGAATCTGGGTTCAGAGTTTCTGGGATCTGAGTTCAGAGTTTCTGGGATCTGGGGTCAGAGTTTCTGGGTTCAGAGTTTCTGGAATCTGGGTTCAGAATTTCTGGGATCTGGGTTCAGAGTTTCTGGGATCTGGGTTCAGAGTTTCTGGGATCTGGGTTCAGAGTTTCTGGAATATGGGTTCAGAGTTTCTGGGATCTGAGTTCAGAGTTTCTGGAATCTGGGTTCAGAGTTTCTGGGATCTGTGTTCAGAGTTTCTGGAATCTGGGTTCAGAGTTTCTGGGATCTGGGTTCAGAGTTTCTGGGATCTGAGTTCAGAATTTCTGGGATCTGAGTTCAGAATTTCTGGAATCTGGGTTCAGAGTTTCTAGGATCTGAGTTCAGAGTTTCTGGGATCTGGGTTCAGAGTTTCTGGGATCTGGGTTCAGAGTTTCTGGAATCTGGGTTCAGAGTTTCTGGGATCTGGGTTCAGAGTTTCTGGAATCTGGGGTCAGAGTTTCTGGGATCTGGGTTCAGAATTTCTGGAATCTGGGTTCAGAGTTTCTAGGATCTGAGTCCAGAGTTTCTGGGATCTGGGTTCAGAGTTTCTGGGATCTGGGTTCAGAGTTTCTGGAATCTGGGTTCAGAGTTTCTGGGATCTGGGTTCAGAGTTTCTGGAATCTGGGGTCAGAGTTTCTGGGATCTGGGTTCAGAGTTTCTAGGATCTGGGTTCAGAGTTTCTGGAATCTGGGTTCAGAGTTTCTGGGATCTGAGTTCAGAGTTTCTGGAATCTGAGTTCAGAGTTTCTGGGATCTGTGTTCAGAGTTTCTGGAATCTGGGTTCAGAGTTTCTGGGATCTGGGTTCAGAGTTTCTGGGATCTGAGTTCAGAGTTTCTGGAATCTGGGTTCAGAGTTTCTAGGATCTGAGTTCAGAGTTTCTGGAATCTGGGGTCAGAGTTTCTGGGATCTGGGTTCAGAGTTTCTGGGATCTGGGTTCAGAGTTTCTAGGATCTGGGTTCAGAGTTTCTGGAATCTGGGTTCAGAGTTTCTGGGATCTGAGTTCAGAGTTTCTGGGATCTGGGGTCAGAGTTTCTGGGATCTGGGGTCAGAGTTTCTGGGATCTGGGTTCAGAGTTTCTGGGATCTGAGTTCAGAGTTTCTGGGTTCAGAGTTTCTGGGATCTGGGTTCAGAATTTCTGGAATCTGGGTTCAGAGTTTCTAGGACAGGGCTGGGCCCCAGTACAGGCTAGGACAGGGCTGGGCCCCAGTACAGACTAGAACAGAGCTGGGCACCAGTACAGGCTAGGACAGGGCTGGGCCCCAGTACAGGCTAGGACATGGCTGGGCACCAGTACAGGCTAGGACAGGGCTGGGCCCTAGTACATGCTAGGACAGGGCTGGGCCCCAGTACAGGCTAGGACAGGGCTGGGCACCAGTACAGGCTATAGGACAGGGCTGGGCCCCAGTACATGCTAGGACAGGGCTGGGCACCAGTACAGGCTAGGACAGGGCTGGGCCCCAGTACATGCTAGGACAGGGCTGGGCCCCAGTACAGGCTATGAGATAAGTCAAAGACTAGAAGGCAAAGAGCCCAACATTATTCAAGACAGGAAGGCCCAACGGCCCAACTATAACTAGAAGGCAATAAGCCCAAACTCTTCAAGAAAGGAAGGCCAAAGGCCAACTAAGACTAGAAAGCACTGAGCCCAAATTTCAAGACAAGAAGGGTGAAGGCCCAAGACTAGAGGAACCGCAAGACCCAGCACAGACAGCAATACAGACATGATAAAAAGCAAATTCTAGGGCTGGCACTAGGACCCTGCACATCCTCAGAACAACAAAGCCAGATCAGTCTCACAGTCTCCTGGTCTTTTTTAGGGATCAGCATTCTGTCATGGATTTCTCAACTTAGAAATCCCGATTGTAGAGAATGACCAGAAATAGAGGCTGCGAGACAGAGGCGGATATACGGCAACCGTGTTTAATGGTGATAAACAGTGCACACACCAATCACAGGTATACATAACACACAACAACCAGACTGCTGCACAGAAATACAGGCCAACATACACACACTCTGGCTGCTGAATGAGTTTCTGGGATCTGGGTTCAGAGTTTCTGGAATCTGGGTTCAGAGTTTCTGGGATCTGGGTTCAGAGTTTCTGGGATCTGGGGTCAGAGTTTCTGGGATATGGATTCAGAGTTTCGGGGATCTGGGTTCAGAATTTCTGGAATCTGGGTTCAGAGTTTCTGGGATCTGGGTTCAGAGTTTCTGGAATCTGGGTTCAGAGTCTCTGGGATCTGAGTTCAGAGTTTCTGGAATCTGGGTTCAGAGTTTCTGGGATCTGGGTTCAGAGTTTCTAGGATCTGAGTTCAGAGTTTCTGGAATCTGGGTTCAGAGTTTCTGGGATCTGTGTTCAGAGTTTCTGGAATCTGGGTTCAGAGTTTCTGGGATCTGAGTTCAGAGTTTCTGGAATCTGGGTTCAGAGTTTCTGGAATCTGGGTTCAGAGTTTCTGGGATCTGGGTTCAGAGTTTCTGGGTTCAGAGTTTCTGGGATCTGGGTTCAGAGTTTCTAGGATCTGAGTTCAGAGTTTCTGGAATCTGGGTTCAGAGTTTCTGGGATCTGAGTTCAGAGTTTCTGGGATCTGGGGTCAGAGTTTCTGGGTTCAGAGTTTCTGGGATCTGGGTTCAGAGTTTCTGGAATCTGGGTTCAGAGTTTCTGGGATCTGGGTTCAGAGTTTCTGGGATCTGAGTTCAGAGTTTCTGGGATCTGAGTTCAGAGTTTCTGGGATCTGGGTTCAGAGTTTCTGGGATCTGGGTTCAGAGTTTCTGGAATCTGGGTTCAGAGTTTCTGGGATCTGGGTTCAGAGTTTCTGGGGTCAGAGTTTCTGGGATCTGGGTTCAGAGTTTCTGGGTTCAGAGTTTCTGGGATCTGGGTTCAGAATTTCTGGGATCTGGGTTCAGAGTTTCTGGAATCTGGGTTCAGAGTTTCTGGGATCTGGGTTCAGAGTTTCTGGGATCTGGGTTCAGAGTTTCTGGAATCTGGGTTCAGAATTTCTGGGATCTGGGTTCAGAGTTTCTGGGATCTGGGTTCAGAATTTCTGGGATCTGGGTTCAGAGTTTCTGGGATCTTGGTTCAGAGTTTCTGGAATCTGGGTTCAGAGTTTCTGGGATCTGAGTTTAGAGTTTTTGGAATCGGGGTTCAGATTTTCTGGGATCTGAGTTCAGAGTTTCTGGGATGTGGGTTCAGAGTTTCTGGAATCTGGGGTCAGAGTTTCTGGAATCTGGGGTCAGAGTTTCTGGGATCTGGGTTAAGAGTTTCTGGGATGTGGGTTCAGAGTTTCTGGAATCTGAGTTCAGAGTTTCTGGGATGTGGGTTCAGAGTTTCTGGGATGTGGGTTCAGAGTTTCTGGAATCTGGGTTCAGAGTTTCTGGGATCTGAGTTCAGAGTTTCTGGGATGTGGGTTCAGAGTTTCTGGGATCTGGGTTTAGAGTTTCTGGGATCTGAGTTCAGAGTTTCTGGGATGTGGGTTCAGAGTTTCTGGAATCTGGGTTCAGAGTTTCTGGGATCTGAGTTCAGAGTTTCTGGGATGTGGGTTCAGAGTTTCTGGAATCTGGGTTCAGAGTTTCTGGGATCTGAGTTCAGAGTTTCTGGGATGTGGGTTCAGAGTTTCTGGGATGTGGGTTCAGAGTTTCTGGGATCTGGGTTCAGAGTTTCTGGGATCTGGGTTCAGAGTTTCTGGGTTCAGAGTTTCTAGGGTCAGAGTTTCTGGAATCTGGGGTCAGAGTTTCTTGGATCTGGGTTCAGAGTTTCTGGGATCTGGGTTCAGAGTTTCTGGGATGTGGGTTCAGAGTTTCTGGGATCTGGGTTCAGAGTTTTTGGGTTCAGAGTTTCTGGGATCTGGGTTCAGAGTTTCTGGAATCTGGGTTCAGAGTTTTTGGGATTTGGGATCAGAGTTTCTGGGATTTGGGTTCAGAGTTTCTGGGATCTGTGTTCAGAGTTTCTGGAATCTGGGTTCAGAGTTTCTGGGATCTGGGTTTAGAGTTTCTGGGTTCAGAGTTTCTGGGTTCAGAGTTTCTGGGATGTGGGTACAGAGTTTCTGGGATCTGGGTTCAGAGTTTCTGGGATCTGGGTTTAGAGTTTCTGGGTTCAGAGTTTCTGTGTTCAGAGTTTCTGGAATCTGGGTTCAGAGTTTCTGGGATCTGGGTTCAGAGTTTCTGGAATGTGGGTTCAGAGTTTCTGGGATCTGGGTTCAGAGTTTCTGGGATCTGGGTTCAGAGTTTCTGGGATTCAGAGTTCCAGGATCTGGGTTCAGAGTTTCTGGGATCTGGGTTCAGAGTTTCTGGGTTCAGAGTTTCTGGGTTCAGAGTTTCTGGAATCTGGGTTCAGAGTTTCTGGGATGTGGGTACATAGTTTCTGGGATCTGGATTCAGAGTTTCTGTGTTCAGAGTTTCTGGAATCTGGGTTCAGAGTTTCTGGGATCTGGGTTCAGAGTTTCTGGAATGTGGGTTCAGAGTTTCTGGAATGTGGGTTCAGAGTTTCTGGGATGTGGGTTCAGAGTTCCAGGATCTGGGTTCAGAGTTTCTGGGATCTGGGTTCAGAGTTTCTGGAATGTGGGTTCAGAGTTTCAGGGATCTGGGTTCAGAGTTTCTGGAATGTGGGTTCAGAGTTTCTGGGATGTGGGTTCAGAGTTTCTGGGATCTGAGTTCAGAGTTTCTGGGATCTGGGATTCAGAGTTTCTGGGATCTGGGTTCAGAGTTTCTGGGATCTGGGTTCAGAGTTTCTGGGATTCAGAGTTTCTGGGATGTGGGTTCAGAGTTCCGGGATCTGGGTTCAGAGTTTCTGGGATTCAGAGTTTCTGGGATTCAGAGTTTCTGGGATTCAGAGTTTCTGGGATCTGGGTTCAGAGTTTCTGGGATTCAGAGTTTCTGGGATTCAGAGTTTCTGGGATTCAGAGTTTCTCGGATCTGGGTTCAGAGTTTCTGGGATCTGGGTTCAGAGTTTCTGGGATTCAGAGTTTCTGGGATGTGGGTTCAGAGTTTCTGGGATTCAGAGTTTCTGGGATGTGGGTTCAGTGTTTCTGGGATGTGGGTTCAGAGTTTCTGGGATTCAGAGTTTCTGGGATGTGGGTTCAGAGTTTCTGGGATCTGGGTTCAGAGTTTCTGGGTTCAGAGTTTCTGGGATCTGGGTTCAGAGTTTCTGGGTTCAGAGTTTCTGGGTTCAGAGTTTCTGGGTTCAGAGTTCTGGGATCAAGGTGACAATTCAATGCTGATCTATGGCTGAATGTGTGGATCACCTTATACAGAGCAGGAAGTCACACTGGTTGATTAGCAGGACAGAGCCACCTGCTGGGCAGCGAGAAGCTCTCCCCAAGCCCGCCCCAAGTGCCTCCTCTCCATTTCCTGCAGGTGATGTAGTAGGGCTCAAAAGCTGGCCCCTCCTTTCAATTCTATTTACTCCATGACCAACCTGTGAATGTGGCCGCCCACCCGCCCCCGCCCTTCAGTGCTCCCATCATGAGTGAGCCCAGTAAGCCACAGTGTTCCCACTCGCCGGGCTTCCCCATGTTGGGTACATTGTGGCCTTATTATTGCGCTGTCCCTTTGACAGAAGATAAGGAAGTAAAGGCTCCTCTTACCCACGCAGGAGCGCGCCCCGTGCGTCACATTCAGTCGGTATCCATGGTGACAGTGACAGTTAAATGAACCGACGGTGTTGAGACACAATCCTTTCCCATGGCCACACGGCTCACTTTTACACTCGTCTATATCTAGAGAAAGACAAGAAAGTGCATCAGTGACTCCAGGGCCGGCTCCAGGGCTGTGCGGGGCCCCCGGGGGGGGGTGATAGGGTCTCAGGGGGGCCCCTCGCAGTGCGGAGTGACTCCATACATGGCAACTGTATGGGGAATACTGCCAAAGGATAGAAGAGAAAGAATAAAAGGAAAGGAAGAAAGAGAAAAAGCACAGAATGAGCAACAGAAACAAAGAAAGAGAGAGAGAGAGAAAGAAAGAAAAAATGAAAGAGAGAAAGAGAAAAAGAGAGAGCGAGAGAAAAGAAAGACAGAGAGAGAAAAAGATAGAGAGAGAGAGAAATAGAGAAGGAATAACAGAAAAAAGCAGGAAATAGAGAGGGTGAGAAAGAAAGAAAGAAAGAAAGAAAGAAAGAAAAAAAATGAGAGAGAGAAAAGGAGAGAAAAAGAGAGAGAGAGAACAAGAGAAAAGAGAGAAAGAGTGAGAGAGAGAAAAAGAAAGAAAAAAATAAAAAGTGAGAGAGAGAAAAAGAGAGCGAGAGAGAAGGAAAAACAGAAAAAAACAGGAAAGAAAGAGGGGGAGAAAGAGAAAGATAGAAAAATAAAGAGAGAGCGCGAGATTGAGAGAAGGAATGACAGAAAAAAGCAGGAGAGAGAAAGAAAGAGAGAGAGAAAGAGAGAGAGAAAGAAAGAGAGAGAGAAAGAGAGAAAAAGAAGAGAGAGAAAGAAGGATTGAGAGAAGGAATGATAGAAATAAAGCAGGAAAGAGAGAGAGATAGAGAAGAAATGACAGAAAAAAGCAGGAGAGAGAGAGAAAGAGAAAAAGAAAGAGAGAGAGCGAGATTGAGAGAAGGAATGACAGAAAAAAAGCAGGAAAGAAAGAGAGAGAGAGAAGGAATGACAGAAAAAAGCAGGAGAGAGAGAAATAGAAAAAGAAAGAGAGAGAGAGAGAGAGAGAAGGAATGACAGAAAAAAGCAGGAGAGAGAGAAATAGAAAAAGAAAGAGAGAGAGAGAGAAGGAATGACAGAAAAAAGCAGGAGAGAGAGAAAGAGAAAAAGAAAGAGAGAGAGCGAGATTGAGAGAAGGAATAGCAGAAAAAAGCAGGAGAGAGAAAGAAAGAAAGAGAGAGAAAGAGAGAGAGAAAAAGAAGAGAGAGAAAGAAGAAGGATTGAGAGAAGGAATGATAGAAATGCAGGATGATGGAAGGAGGTTTGTGTTGCTCTATGTGAGATAACAGGAAGTAATACTCACCTACGCACACCTTCTTGTCGGGGTGGGGGTAGTATCCCGGGTGGCAGCTGCAGTAGAAGCCATTGGGGGAGGAGATACAGTCTCCGTGTCCGCACAGGTTTCTGATCATCTTACACTCGTCGCTCTCTATGGAGACAGCTGATTGCATTTAGTATTATGTACCTGGGGGGGCGGAGCCTGGGATTGGGGGCGGGGTTACTCACCTGTGAGCTGCGTGGGGGCGATCTCTGCGGCGCTGCGCGTGTCGTACTCCGCTGCCAGTTTCTGCACGGCCATCGCTGTCGGCTTCAAGGTGACGGCTGGAGGAGGAAATATCATTGCTGAGCTTTCCCATTACACACATCGAAACCATAGAGACCCTCTCCATATTCCCTCCTTCTCTCCTTTTCCCTCCTTCTCTCATTTCCCATATTCCCTCCTTCTCCCTTTTCCCATATTCCCTCCTTCTCCTCCTTTTCCCATATTCCCTCCTTCTCTCCTTTTCCCATATTCCCTCCTTCTCTCCTTTTCCCATATTCCCTCCTTCTCCCATATTCCCTCCTTCTCCCCTTTTCCCATATTCCTCCTTCTCCCATATTCCCTCCTTCTCCCCTTTTCCCATATTCCCTCCTTCTCTTCCTTTTCCCATATTCCCTCCTTCTCCCCTTTTCCCATATTCCCTCCTTCTCTCTTTCCCATATTCCTCCTTCTCTCATTTTCCCTATTCCCTCCTTCTCCCATATTCCCTCCTTCTCTCCTTTTCCATATTCCCTCCTTCTCTCATTTTCCCATATTCCCTCCTTCTCCCCTTTCCATATTCCTCCTTCTCTCCTTTTCCCATATTCCCTCCTTCTCCCCTTTTCCCATATTCCCTCCTTCTCTCCTTTTCCCATATTCCCTCCTTCTCCCCTTTTCCCATATTCCCTCCTTCTCTCCTTCTCCATATTCCCTCCTTCTCCCCTTTTCCCATATTCCCTCCTTCTCTCCTTTTCCCATATTCCCTCCTTCTCCCTTTTCCCATATTCCCTCCTTCTCTCCTTTTCCCATATTCCCTCCTTCTCTCCTTTTCCCATATTCCCTCCTTCTCTCCTTTTCCCATATTCCCTCCTTCTCCCCTTTTCCCATATTCCCTCCTTCTCTCTTTCCCATATTCCCTCCTTCTCTCATTTTCCCCTATTCCCTCCTTCTCCCATATTCCCTCCTTCTCGTCCTTTTCCCATATTCCCTCCTTCTCGTCATTTTCCCATATTCCCTCCTTCTCCCCTTTTCCCATATTCCCTCCTTCTCTCCTTTTCCCATATTCCCTCCTTCTCCCCTTTTCCCATATTCCCTCCTTCTCCCCTTTTCCCATATTCCCTCCTTCTCTCCTTTTCCATATTCCCTCCTTCTCCCTTTTCCCATATTCCCTCCTTCTCTCCTTTCCCATATTCCCTCCTTCTCTCCTTTTCCCATATTCCCTCCTTCTCTCCTTTTCCCATATTCCCTCCTTCTCTCCTTTTCCCATATTCCCTCCTTCTCACCCTTTTCCCATATTCCCTCCTTCTCTCCTTCTCCATATTCCCTCCTTCTCCCCTTTTCCCATATTCCCTCCTTCTCCCCTTTTCCCATATTCCCTCCTTCTCTCCTTTTCCCATATTCCCTCCTTCTCCCCTTTTCCCATATTCCCTTCCTTCTCTCCTTTTCCCATATTCCCTCCTTCTCTCCTTTCCCATATTCCCTCCTTCTCTCCTTTTCCCAGATTCCCTCCTTTTCCCATATTCCCTCCTTCTCTCTCTTTCCATATTCCCTCCTTCTCTCATTTTCCCATATTCCCTCCTTCTCTCCATTTCGACATATTCCCTCCTTCTCTCCTTTTCCCATATTCCCTCCTTCTCTCCTTTTCCCATATTCCCTCCTTCTCTCCTTTTCCCATATTCGCTCCTTCTCCCCTTTCCCATATTCCCTCCTTCTCTCCTTCTCCCATATTCCCCCCTTCTCTCATTTTCCCATATTCCCTCCTTCTCTCCATTTCACATATTCCCTCCTTCTCTCCTTTTCCCATATTCCCTCCTTCTCTCCTTTTCCCATATTCCCTCCTTCTCTCCTTTTCCCATATTCCCTCCTTCTCCCTTTTCCCATATTCCCTCCTTCTCTCCTTCTCCATATTCCCCCCTTCTCTCATTTTCCCATATTCGCCTCCTTCTCTCCTTTTCCATATTTCCTCCTTCTTCCCTTTTCCCATATTCCCTCCTTCTCTCCTTTTCCCATATCCCTCCTTCTGAGCGTCCTGGTCTGTTACGTTGAAGTGCGGATCCAAGGCTATGCCTGGCACGACAGGAGACTCGAGTGGCACCATCGTGCCTTAGGACTCTGATTGGCACCCACGGGTTTAGGACCTCCTTTTCCCATGATTCCCTCCTTTCCCTCCTTCTCCCATATTCCCTCCTTCTCCCCTTTTCCCATATTACCTCCTTCTCTCCTTTTCCCATATTCCCTCCTTCCCTCCTTCTCCCATATTCCCTCCTTCTCTCCTTTTCCCATATTACCTCCTTCTCTCTTTTCCATATTCCCTCCTTCCCTCCTTCTCCCATATTCCCTCCTTCTCCCCTTTTCCATATTCCCTCCTTCTCTCCTTTTCCCATATTACCTCCTTCTCTCCTTTTCCCATATTCCCTCCTTCTCTCTCTTTCCCATATTCCCTCCTTCTCCCATATTCCTCCTTCTCCCTTTTCCCATATTCCCTCCTTCTCTCCTTTTCCATATTCCCTCCTTCTCCCATATTCCCTCCTTCTCCCCTTTTCCCATATTCCCTCCTTCTCCCATATTCCTCCTTCTCTCCTTTTCCATATTCCCTCCTTCTCCCCTTTTCCCATATTCCCTCCTTCTCTCTTCCATATTCCCCCTTCTCTCATTTTCCCCTATTCCCTCCTTCTCCCATATTCCCTCCTTCTCTCCTTTTCCCATATTCCCTCCTTCTCTCATTTTCCCATATTCCCTCCTTCTCCCCTTTCCCATAGTTCCCTCCTTCTCTCCTTTTCCCATATTCCCTCCTTCTCCCTTTTCCATATTCCCTCCTTCTCTCCTTTCCCATATTCCCTCCTTCTCCCCTTTTCCCATATTCCCTCCTTCTCTCCTTCTCCATATTCCCTCCTTCTCCCCTTTTCCCATATTCCCTTCCTTCTCTCCTTTTCCCATATTCCCTCCTTCTCTCCTTTCCCATATTCCCTCCTTCTCTCCTTTTCCCATATTCCCTCCTTCTCTCCTTTTCCCATATTCCCTCCTTCTCTCCCTTTTCCCATATTCCCTCCTTCTCTCCTTTTCCATATTCCCTCCTTCTCCCCTTTCCCATATTCCCTCCTTCTCTCCTTCTCCCATATTCCCCCCTTCTCTCATTTTCCATATTCCCTCCTTCTCTCCTTTCACATATTCCCTCCTTCTCTCCTTTTCCCATATTCCCTCCTTCTCTCCTTTTCCATATTCCCTCCTTCTCTCCTTTTCCCATATTCCCTCCTTCTCTCCTTTTCCCATATTCCCTCCTTCTCCCCTTTTCCATATTCCCTCCTTCTCTCCTTCTCCCATATTCCCCCCTTCTCTCATTTTCCCATATTCCCTCCTTCTCTCCTTTCCATATTCCCTCCTTCTCCCCTTTTCCCATATTCCCTCCTTCTCTCCTTCTCCCATATTCCCCCCTTCTCTCATTTTCCCATATTCCCTCCTTCTCTCCTTTTCCCATATTCCCTCCTTCTCCCTTTTCCCATATTCCCTCCTTCTCTCCTTTTCCCATATTCCCTCCTTCTCTCCTTTTCCCATATTCCCTCCTTCTCCCCTTTTCCCATATTCCCTCCTTCTCCTTCTCCCATATTCCCCCCTTCTCTCATTTCCCATATTCCCTCCTTCTCTCCTTTTCCCATATTCCTCCTTCTCCCCTTTTCCCATATTCCCTCCTTCTCTCCTTTTCCCATATTCCCTCCTTCTCCCCTTTTCCCATATTCCCTCCTTCTCTCCTTCTTCCCATATTCCCTCCTTCTCCCCTTTTCCCATATTCCCTCCTTCTCTCCTTTCCCATATTCCCTCCTTCTCTCCTTTTCCCATATTCCCTCCTTCTCTCCTTTTCCCATATTCCCTCCTTCTCCCCTTTTCCCATATTACCTCCTTCTCTCCCTTTTCCCATATTCCCTCCTTCTCTCCTTCTCCCATATTCCCTCCTTCTCTCCTTTTCCCATATTCCCTCCTTCTCTCCTTTTCCATATTCCCTCCTTCTCTCCTTTTCCCATATTCCCTCCTTCTCTCCCTTTTCCCATATTCCCTCCTTCTCTCTCTTTCCCATATTCCCTCCTTCTCTCTCTTTCCCATATTTCCTCCTTCTCTCCTTTTCCCATATTCCCTCCTTCTCTCCTTTTCCCATATTCCCTCCTTCTCTCTCTTTCCCATATTCCCTCCTTCTCTCTCTTTCCCATATTTCCTCCTTCTCTCCTTTTCCCATATTCCCTCCTTCTCTCCTTTTCCCATATTCCCTCCTTCTCTCCTTTCCCATATTCCCTCCTTCTCTCCTTTCCCATATTCCCTCCTTCTCTCCTTTCCTTCCTCTCTCCATATTCCCTCCTTCTCTCTCTTTCCCATATTCCCTCCTTCTCTCCTTTTCCCATATTCCCTCCTTCTCTCCTTTTCCCATATTCCCTCCTTCTCTCCCTTTCCCATATTCCCTCCTTCTCTCCTTTCCCATATTCCCTCCTTCTCTCCCTTTCCCATATTCCCTCCTTCTCTCCTTTCCCATATTCCCTCCTTCTCTCCTTTTCCCATATTCCCTCCTTCTCTCCTTTTCCCATATTCCCTCCTTCTCTCCTTTTCCCATATTCCCTCCTTCTCCCTTTTCCCATATTCCCTCCTTCTCTCTCTTCCCATATTCCCTCCTTCTCTCTCTTTCCCATATTCCCTCCTTCTCTCCTTTTCCATATTCCCTCCTTCTCTCCTTTCCCATATTCCCTCCTTCTCTCCCTTTCCCATATTCCCTCCTTCTCTCCTTTCCATATTCCCTCCTTCTCTCCCTTTCCCATATTCCCTCCTTCTCTCTCTTTCCATATTCCCTCCTTCTCTCCTTTTCCCATATTCCCTCCTTCTCTCCTTTTCCCATATTCCCTCCTTCTCTCCCTTTCCCATATTCCCTCCTTCTCTCCTTTTCCCATATTCCCTCCTTCTCTCCCTTTCCCATATTCCCTCCTTCTCTCCTTTTCCCATATTCCCTCCTTCTCTCCTTTTCCCATATTCCCTCCTTCTCTCCTTTCCCATATTCCCTCCTTCTCTCCCTTTCCCATATTCCCTCCTTCTCTCCTTTCCCATATTCCCTCCTTCTCTCCCTTTCCCATATTCCCCTCCTTCTCTCCTTTTCCATATTCCCTCCTTCTCTCCTTTTCCCATATTCCCTCCTTCTCTCCCTTTCCCATATTCCCTCCTTCTCTCCCTTTCCCATATTCCCTCCTTCTCTCCTTTCCCATATTCCCTCCTTCTCTCCTTTTCCCATATTCCCTCCTTCTCTCCTTTCCCATATTCCCTCCTTCTCTCCCTTTCCCATATTCCTCCTTCTCTCCTTTTCCCATATTCCCTCCTTCTCTCCTTTTCCCATATTCCCCCCTTCTCTCATTTCCCATATTCCCTCCTTCTCTTCCATTTCCCATATTCCCTCCTTCTCTCCCTTTCCCATATTCCCCCCTTCTCTCATTTTCCCATATTCCCTCCTTCTCTCCTTTTCCCATATTCCCTCCTTCTCTCCCTTTCCCATATTCCCTCCTTCTCTCCCTTTCCCATGATTCCCCCCTTCTCTCCTTTTCCCATATTCCCCCCTTCTCTCATTTTCCCATATTCCCTCCTTCTCTCCTTTTCCCAT